>CM069132.1:14103204-14635704 GCA_035221665.1 Okamejei kenojei | reverse complement strand
CTCCTTCTCTCCAGAGATGCTGCCTGTTCCGCTGAGTTACTCCAGCTTTTTGTGTCCATCTCCAGTTTACTTATTGCCTTAAATCCACAGATCCCGGCCACTGACAGGAAATGGGCTGAATTCGAATAGGCGTTGCTAAATACTGTACATAAAACTCAATGGGCCAGATCATGTTTGGTCTCTGAATTATCCTTCCAGCTGCTCTTATTTTATGGGGCCATGTAGTTTAAATCAAACTCTTGGCCTTCCTGTCATAACTGTTCTATGAAGCTCTTTTTTTTTAACCAATAGTAATTTATCCAATTATTCACAATAATATGAACTGTAAGAAATGAATCAAAACAAAACCCACGACCATAATACTAGTCAAACAAATATTCTTCAATGCTAAATTTACTATTATACAACTATATCTCCATCCTTATTGAGGATGCATTCCACCCCCTGTGGTGCCCAGCGATCCCGGAAATCCCCCAGGGCACCCATGAACAGTGCATAGTCCCACTCTAGTACCACCTGGGTGAGGACGTAACCCCGGAAAAGGGGCAGGCAGCCGGCTCGGGCAGAGCCCCCTTCCCCCTGGTGCAGTGACTTCTATGAAGATCTTTGGTCTGCTAGTGGCAACTGTTCCCTAGGAGGTGAATCCTGAAGTTCAGCCCGATGCCAATCTGGTGGCCTTTTGTCAAAGGCCTACGAACAGCTTCGAATTGTACCTCGTAGAGTAATTAAAGACTATGTTTAAAATAAAGTTACTGCGAATAAAGTGCCTCACAGCGCCAGAGACCCGGGCTCAATCGTGACCTCGGGTGTTGACTGTGTAGAGTTTGCACGTTCTCCCTGCGACAGTGTGGGTTTCCTTCCCCATCCCAAAGGCATGCAGGAGTGGATGGGAAAGTGGGATAATGTACAACTTGTGTGAATGGGTGATCGAGTGTCGGCATGGACTCGATGGTCCGAAGGGCCTGTTTCCATGCTGTGTCTCTAAACTAAGCTAAACCAAACTTGAAGGCGGATTGCAGAAATAAAAATGCTTATGAACAAAAACAATGGTACATAAAATAAAGTTTAAAAGATAAATTCCTTGCGCTCATCTTTCTGATCCAGGTCAGTAATCCTATTGAAATGAATCGGACCATGTTACGTAGGTCAGCAATGACTAGCGTAAAGTTGAACACACAGAGACACTGTGTATCTGGCCACACAACTCTACATAACTGAGATCCATCTCAGCACTGAGTCCAGCAGCAGAACGAGAGACCAGGTGCCCAGGTCTTGGACCTCCAGGTCATTCTAAACTTCTGCACCGCAAGACGAAGTGTGCTGACACATAAAGTGCACAGGGTGAGGGGAACTGATAAATGTGCGCCTGCAAGTTGCCAATGCGTAACGTTTTTTTTTTTGTGGCACCTGAAATGCAGCTCTTGCATGACCTAATTTTACCTAATTGACTTTAGACGTCAGAGAAACAGCACGGAAATCAGCCTTTTGGGGCACCGAGTCTGCACCAACCAGCGATTCCACACATTAACACTGACACTATCCTACACACACTAGGGACAATTTACAATTTTTACCGAAACCAATTAACCTACAAATCTGTACGTCTTTGGAGTGTGGAGGAAACCAGAGCACCCGGAGAAAACCCAGGCAAGTCACGGGGAGAACGTACAAACTCCGTACAGGCAACTCTCTTTTGCAGACTAAAAGGTTAGTATGCATGATTAATAAACTTGTGTATCGTGTGCTGGAAAACAATGATGTTTAACTGTTTAGAAGTGCCAGTATGCCGTACCAGTGTATGCTATGACATAAAAGCACTGGCCCTAACCAACATCTGTTCTTCAACCAAGAGCATCAACCAATATCAGATAAGTTTCAGTTTTAGTGCGGAAACAGGGCCTTCGGCCCACCGAGTCCACACCGGCCAGCGGTCCCCGCACATTAACACTACCCTACACACACTAGGGACAATTTTACATTCATACCAAGCTAATTAAACGTGTACATCTTTGGATTGTTGGAGGAAACCAGAGAACTCGGAGAAAACCCACGCGGGTCACGGGGAGAATGTACAAACTCCGTATAGACAGCATCCCTGGTCAGGATCAAACCTGGGTCTCTGGCGCTGCAAGGCAGCAACTCTACCCCTGTGCCATTGCACTGACCTCTGACATTATTATTATAATAAATTGCTCTTCAAAGTTATTTAATTGCATTCCCTCAATACACTTAGAATGCTTCCGGTGTGATGTTGTTCTCATAGATATTTGTCTTAAAGTCCGCCATTTACATCTAAATTAATTCACGGTGGCCTTAATGTGAACACAGTTGCAACTTGTCAGACTTAGTGTATAATAGATCAGTTCAGTCCAGCCCTCAACATAATTATAATCCTGCAATAGGAATGGCTTGTAACGTGTTTAAAATAAACAAGCAACTTTGCTTTTCTCCTGACATTAAGCATGTAAGATGTTTCCGAGACTGGTAAATATAACCCAACTACTTAAGAAGAAGATAGAAAACAGACTGTGTACACTGGCATCAGAAAAACGTACAAGACAATTTTTACTATTATAAAGAGTTAGCTAAATGGACACTGAGAAAACATCAATGGGATTACAATTTATGAAAGGGAATTTGATCCACTCTTCTCTCCAGAGATGCTGCTGCCTGTTCCGCTCAGTTACTCCAGCATTTTGTGTCAACCTTTGATTTTGATAAACCTACATCAGTATTTTTCCAGGATGCAATTGTGAGAATAGATAAAGGAAAACCGGTGGATGTGGCATTTGATAAAGTTCCACAGAATGGGGTGATGTTCAAAATTAGAACAAATGTCATTGTAGAGAATATTAGCATGGACTGAAAATAGGTTGACGGGCAGGAAACGAAAAGCAGAAAGAAATGGGTCATGTTCCTGCACCCTTAGTCTCTCTGGTTTGCAACACTCCCCGGCAGCCTACCATTTACTATGTAAGTCCTGCCCTGGTTTGTCTTACCAAAATGCAACACCATACATTTACCTGAATTAAACATAATCTGCTGTGCCATTAACATATACCTCCCTCATCACTGCCTCTTTATTAACCCAAGCCCTCACTCATCACTTCCCCTTCATCAGACCTTCCATCGCTCATTATTACCTCTCTATCAACATAACCATCTCTCATGACTATCCTTCCATTGACCTGACACCTCCCTCATCATTGCCCCTCCATCATCCAGGCTCCACCATCGTTCCTGCCCCTCTAATCAGCCTTGTTTCTCCCTCTAAGATGCCAGTCACTGGAGGTTGCCTGAAAGTGAAATTTAACTTTAGAGGTACAGCCCCTCCGAGTCCGCTCCGACCAACGATCCCCGCACACTAACACTGTCCAACGCACACAAGGGGCCAATTTACAATTTTACTGATGCCAATCAACCTAGGAACCCGCACGTCTTTGGAGTGTGGGACGGAACCGTAGCTTCCGGTGAAAACCCACGCAGTCACAGGGAGAAAGTACAAACTCCGTACAGACAGCACCCTTGGTCAGGATCGAACCTGGGACTCTGATGCTGTAAGGCAGCAAATCTACCAGTGTGTCACTGTGCCGCCCCTGTAACATTGAGGAACAGAACTTTGCTGGAAGGCCCAGTGATCTCAGCAATTGGACGTTGTTGGCATTATTGGGATAGTCTCTCTAATTTCAATGAAAACTCCAGAGACTGGATTCATCCACATAAGTGCTCGCAATTAGAACCATTAGTTTAGTTTAGAGATACGGCAGGGAAATAGGCCCTTCGGCCCATCGAGTCCGCGCCAACCAGCCATCCCCACACACTAACACTATCCTACACACACTAGGGACAGGGATAATTTTACATTAATATCAAACTAATTAACCTACAAACCCATATGTATTTGGAGTGTGCTCAGCCCCCTGCTGTACTCACTCTATACTCATGACTGCGTAGCCGGTCACAGTGCGAACTCCATCATCAAGTTCGCTGACGACACCACTGTTGTGGGACGTATCACTGATGGGGATGAGTCAGAGAGATCGAGTGACTGTCCATATGGTGCCAGCACAATAACCTGGCCCTCAACACCAGCAAAACCAAGGAACTGATTGTGGACTTTGGAAGGAGTAGGATGGGGACCCACAGTCCTGTTTATGGTCGAAAGGGTCAAGAGCTTCAAATTCCTGGGCGTGCACATCTGTGAAGATCTTTCCTGGTCCGAGAACACAGATGCAATTATTAAGAAAGCTCAGCAGCGTCTCTACTTCCTGAGAAGATTACGGAGAGTCGGTCTGTCAAGGAGGACTCTCTCTAACTCCTACAGGTGCACAGTAGAGAGCTTGCTGAACGGTTGCATCGTGGCTTGGTTCGGCAACTTGAGTGCCCTGGAGAGGAAAAGACTGCAAAAAGTAGGAAACACTGCCCAGTCCATCATCGGCTCTGACCTTCCTTCCATTCAGGGGATCTACCACAGTCGCTGCCTCAAAATGGCTGGCAGCACCATCAAGGACCCACACCACCCTGGCCACACACTCATCTCCCTGCTACCTTCGGGTAGAAGGTACAGGAGCCTGAGAACTGCAACAACCCGGTTCAGGAATAGCTACTTCCCCACAGCCATCAGGCTATTAAACCTGGCTCGGACAAAACTCTGAACATTAATACCCCTCCATCTGTTATTTGCACTTTATTAATTTATTAATCAATGTGTGTATTTAAGTATATAACTGTAGTCAATGCCTACTATGTTCTGTTGTGCTATGCAAAGAAAGAATTTCATTGTCCTGTCAGGGACACATGACAATAAACTCTCTTGACTCTTTGACTCTTTGAGTGTGGGAGGAAACTGAAGATCTTGGAGAAAACCCATGCGGTCATGGGGAGAATGTACAATACAAATTCCATACAGACTGCACCTGAGGTCGGGATCGAACCCTGGTCTCTGGCGCTGTAAGCGCTGTAAGGCAGCAACTCTACCGCTGCGCCACCGTGCCGCCCACAGGATTTGAACTTATTCAAATTGATGAAATCTGCAATTTTGGCAAATGTTTGGACATTCTAACCTTGAGGAAGAGTGAATCATTTCAAGAGGATACCAAGTTGTAGGCATAGGAGGTCCTGAATTCTATTCACCTGCAAAAAGAAGTGATATTCACACTTCCTATTTGAACTTGCTTGAATGGGAGATTTAACAAGAATTTTAATGTGACATTGGTCAATGTTTGAGTTAGCTAATTACATCATGTCAGTGCTTAATTCCCTCATTTTAAATACTGAAATGTAATGCTGACCTTCAGCTAGACGACTGGAATGTTGCGATAATCAATTCTCGTCAACAAAGAATCAAAACACAGCTAGTTAAGAAAGCATTTCACGACATTCATTGATAGAGACGCTCAACATCAGCCAGGACCTGGGCACAGGACACATCAGTAGTCCCTTGCATCACTGGGTGTTTCGGCCTTTTATACACCCTCCACAAGGGCAGGATGATCCCCTCAGACCATTTAGCCGCGTCTGAAGAGTCATGAGAAGCCCTTAAGCTCCTTCAGCAGTATGGGTAGATGACGAATCCTCTGCATCAAACTGGATAAAACGTTGAAGTTCCAGCCACGCTATACGCAGCTTTTATCAAGGCCTTCCATTCTCCCATGGAGACTCTATGATGTAAGCAGTTTCTGTGATATAGTTAAAAGATTAGAACAATCGAAGTGGAGGGGTTTGTTGCTCTCGGAGGCAAGGAGTTGTCCACACAGCCTGTTCTCAAGGGCTGACCGGCTTTTTAATACCTGATTATGCCCTCCCACGTGTATCTCCCTTGCGTGAGGCTGGTCCTTGCATACCATGGTGTATTGAGGTGTCGCTGCAGAGGCACAGGGTATCCTCCGCCGTACCCATATTGCTTTGGTGATGGAAGGACGTTCGTATGTCGCTCTGATGATGAAGCTAACTGTTCCGCCGCTTTCCAAAACCTTCCCATCCCCTGTTTGGCAAGAGTTGGTTTACTACGGGCGCTCCTCAACCACCAATGTCCTCCGCTCTGATCAAGTGGCCCTTTTCGCACGTTTACTTCCTCCTCTTCCCTGACCCCCACCGTGGTGGGTTTTCTCTGAGATCTTTGGTTTCCTTCCCACCCTCCAAAGTTGTATGTACAAACTGTAGCACCAGAAGCTTAATTGGCTTGGTAGGGTGCCGCTTGTGCATGTAAATTGTCCCCAGTTTGGTACGGTCTGTGTGTCATCTTCCAAGTTAGGATGGAGACTGTTAATGTGCGGAGATCGCAGGTCGCTGTGCAGCTCGACCCCAGGTGGCATAGCTCCGGAGGCCTGAGGGCCATGTTTCCGCGCTGTGCCATGCCATTCTAAACTAAAATGAAATAATATCAGGATTACATTAGAAACAGATTACCCTGCAAGATATTTCTAAACTAAATGGTGCATCTTTCTTCTTCATTATGTCTTGAATGGCGGCAGCCTGTACAACACTGATGAGTAAATTGGTCTCGATAATGTATCGTGTTCCGAAGCTGCTCTACTCTTTATTCCTGACAATGTTAAAATTTACAGTGCAGGACTATTCTAGCCATGGGTGTGAGAGGAGAAGAAAAGTAACACATGTGAGGAACACAAAAAGCTGGAGCAACTCAGCGGGACAGGCAGCATCTCTGGAGAGAAGGAATGGGTAACGTTTCAGGTCGAGCCCCTTCTTCAGCAGTCTGAAGAATGGTCTCAACCCGAAACGTCACCCATTCCTACTCTCCAGAGATGCTGCCTGTCCCGCTGAGTTACTCCAGCTTTTTGTGGTTATCTTCAGTTTAAACCAGCATCTGCAGCTCCTTCCCACAAATGTGAGAAACACACAAGTAGCTTTTATTGTAAACACAGGAGCTCGCACCCTTTTTTCAAAGGTGTTTGCTTTCCTCAGTAAACAAAAGCCTGCAAGCGCAAAGTTATTAATCTTCACTGAACAAAACAACCTGTCCATCATCTGGCACAAATTTAATTTTTTTAATCGGTCTCTCTGTGCAGTAAAAACAAGTTTGAACCACTTTGGAACGATTGCTAGCAGCTATTGTTGCCTGAACTACATGGGAAAATAGATATGTCAACAAACAGGGAAGAATTTAATCCAAAGGCTTTATAAAAATAGATTGCTATTTATCATTAAAGGGCCCTTCATTGTATTGATCGAAAGCATGCTTGCCAACTCAACTTAAAACTTTGCCAATACATGTCTCGACGATACCATTCTTATCAAACCATTACTGTGTCACAAAAGAGATGATTGATATTCCTGAACGTGAAATTTGGCAGCCCGAACAGTCCGCCTGTTTGTTATATATAAGATGGAAGCAGAGAAGGCTGGAACTGCTCAGCGGGCCGGGCAGCATCTATGGAGAAACTGAAGCTGAGGTAATGGGCCAAGTCAATCTCCATTCTTTGAAACACTTCAGATGTGTCAGTAAATGACAGTACTGACTATTTCTCCGAGAAGCAAAGCTCAACTTCTTAACTATGCCGGGGATGGGAGGGTAAATATTTGAGAGACCGTGATCCCACAAAAAATATTTTTGTAAGCGGTGTTCCGCAGGGGTCGGTGCTGCGGCCGCTACTCTTCACTGTGTATATCAATGATGTGGATGAGGGAATTGAAGGCTTTGTGGCCAAGTTGACAGATGATATGAAGATAGGTGGGGGGGGGGGGGGGGGGGGGGGGGGGGGGGGGGGGGGGGGGGGGTCGGGGGGTCGGGGGCAGGTAGAGTACAGAAATCAGGGGCTCTGCAGAAGGACTTGGCCAGGTTGAGAGAGTGGGCTGAGAAGTGGCAGATGGAATACAGCGTAGCAAAGTGTGGAGTGTGGACTATATTCTAAAAGATGAGGTGGGGGGACCTCAATAGAATGGGGTTGAGAGGGAAAGATGGATCAGCCATGATTGAATGGCGGAGTAGACTTGATGGGCTGAATGGCCTAATACTGCTCCTAAAACTTATGAACTCATGAACTTATAAAGGTCAGAACCTTGTCTGGACTCTAACTCTGCCGCAATGGGTGGGCCTGGCTTAGCATACTGCCCTCGATAATGCATTTGAAGTTTATGTACACGATGGGAACACAATTTGCTTATTAAATCTGATGCTCATGTGAAGAGGTCAACCAGGCCGTCCATATGAACAGTAGCAAATGGATTGGGTGTGGAACAATAACTTTAAGACTGCCATCAGTCTCATTCTCTTGTCAGCAGTATTGAAAGTGACAGCTTTCACTGATATAATTCTTTCAGTGTAGGAAAATGCCCTAAGCCAATTCACATGATCACAATCAGGCCAGGTATTGCATTTAACTGCATGATACAACACATGATAACCAAAAACTCATTCAAAGATTTCAAGGAGCATTTCAAAGAGGAAAGTGAGGCAGAAGGGTGGAAAGATCCAGGGTGGGAGGTCTGCAGCTTGAGAACTGAAGGCAGCAATGGTATTTTGATGGAAAAAAAACAGATCAGAAAAACACAGAGAGCTTGTCTGCCAGAATTGGAGGACGTTCCTTACTAATGGGTGCTTCATTTGGAACAGAATTATACTTGTTTATGATTCATTCTTTCAAATCAGGTTTTGGTTTAACCAATTTCTTCCAACGTCTGGTTCATGACCTGCTCAGAAAACAGATTGCTCTACATTTGAATCAATCAACCAATCAATCGACCGATCAACCGATCAATTCATTCATTCATTCATTCATTCATTCATTCATTCATTCATTCCACACTTAACTCATGAATAGATTGATTAATCTAAATGGGTGGCACAGTGGTACAGCTGCTGCCTCACAGCGCCAGAGGGTCTGACCTCGGGTGCTGTATGTGTGGAGTTTGCACGTTCCCCCTGTGGCTGTATGTTGCTTCCTCTGGGTAATCAAGATTCCTCCCACATCTCAAAGACATGTGGGTTTGTAGGTTAATTGCCCAAGTAAAATTGCACCTCGTACATAGGGTGTGTGTGAAAGTGGGACAATATGGAGCTGTTGTAAAGGGGTGATCAATGCTATGCGTGAACTCGGTGGGCCGAAGGGCCCGTTTCCATCTTGTATCTCTGAAGTAAAATAAACAAATCTAATGTAAACTAATGGAGATGTTTATAAGGCACCACCAGCACCATCTGATCATCCTTTTCGGAGGACAATATATATAACCAATGAGATTTGAATTTATCAGTATCAATCCCTGCACTTCCCAGAACCTGCTTTAGCCACCTTGAAATTGTTTGCACCGACACCTTACTGTGTGTTTTTTTGTGGCTAATAAATAATGTAGACTCTGTTCCTCGTAGGACTCTGGTGGCCTCAATGTAATGAGACAAATGTGATACTACACACAGGAGAGCGTCTGTGGGGTATGCTGAAAAAACAATCTTACATCCTGTCATGCCTATTCTACTAGGCATGTTTGAGCAGATCATAGACATAAAAAGTAATGGCATCTGCCGATACATGCATTCTGTCTAGCTGTAGCTTTTGCAATGTTTGCACACGTTGGGCTGATACCAACACCAGAAGCATGACCACCTTCATAGTTAATTTGGCTATAGATAGGCTTGCAACAGGAGTCCACTGGCGAAGAAGCATAAGGACTTCGCTCACATTCCAAATACCGGAATACCTGGGTTTAAGAGGATTAGAATTAAAAATTCCCTTCGTAAATCGAGAAACTAATGGATGTGTCCCTACTGAATGTAACTCTGAACTCATGGGTAAATAAGAAGACAGAGCACTCCTGGCTGTATTGGTCGCACTATAGCTTAATCTCTGATCAAAGTAAAGAGTGGACAAAAACTCCAGCACGTCTGGGATGCCTGCAGTTTGATATGAGATATTCTGCTGTAGACAGAATACCTCCCACTTCCTTATCGAGGTGATGTACTGCTTCTGAGTACTATCCCTGCAGGCCGACGTGAGAACATCCACGGTACGATCAGACAGTTCTCTCCCCAGGTGTGGTCTCCTTTAAATCTGCAAATTAACAGATCAATACGATCATGTAAAGGATGTTGATCACCAGTTACTGGATTTACCAGTAGATTTTTATGTTTGGGAATAATCATGTGAAGCTGACTAGCCATTTGCAATACGAGAAGGAACCATGGTTGTGTTGGCCAATCTGGCATTACCAATACTCCTGATGCGGAGTCCTGCTTGATATTTTGCAAGCATCGACTGATGAGACAGAATGGAGGAAATGCATATACAAACATTCCACCCCAATGTAGTGAGAATGCATCCACCGCTGCTGAACCAAGATCTGGTTCCCATGAAACATACCTGGGCAACTGATGGTTTAGTCTAGATGCAAACAAGTCAATATCTGCATTCCATACTGAGCAACTACTTGATTAAATATGTCCTGATTTAACATCCATTCTATGTTATCATTGAATTGGCATGACCTAATGTCAGCTACTGTGTTGAATCTACCTGGTAAATATATTGCTGAAAGCCAGATGTTTTGGTCAATGCACCAGCCCCAGATCTGATTGGCCAGTCTATCACAAGACTGTGACTTGAGTCCACCCATGTGGTTTACATATGCCACTGCTGTAGTGTTGTCAATCTGAACCTGCACATGCAAGTCACTCCTGGCAGATGAATAAGCTTTAAGCCCATACCATGTTCCCAAAAGCTCTAAATAATTGATCCCTCTTAATTGAAGAAGGGATGTCTCATCAGTATTCCATCTGCCTCCACAACTGGAAGACATATCTGTAGCACCCCAACCCATCGCACTTACATCCGTCTGTAAGATTATGGAAGGTGGTTCAAACAAAACCTCCCTGGAGCTTTTTGAGACATTTATGATCCACCATTGAATGTCTGAAATTGCCCCAGCTGACAATTGCATAAGCCTATCAAAATGACCTGCATGTGTCCCTAGTGCCTGTTCTTTTGCTCATTGTAATTGTTGATAATGCAGAGGTCCAAACTGCACAGCTGGAAATGCAGCCACCAATTTACCAATTAAACTGGTTAATTGAAGGTCATTGCTCACTAAGGAGATTAACACAATCCTCAATTAACTGCTGCCATTTGTCCCTGGGCAAAGTCACTAACGTGTGATTCGAATTAATGGTAAAGCCCAAATAATCAATGATTTGAACTGGTGATAATTTGGATTTATCTGGATGAATGACAAACCCTAATTGTTCAAAAGTGAGTTTAACAATTGAAACAGATGATTCAGCTGCGGCCCGAGTCTTCCCGACAATTAAAATATAATCTAAATAGGCCATTACAACATGCCCCTGAGCTCGGAGTAATCGTAGAACAGGTTTTAACAATTTAGTAAACAAACTAGGAGCTGAAGTTAACCCATTAGGCAATGCTTTGAATTGCCACAACTGACTCATCCAGGTAAATTTTAAATAACTCCTACCATCACAATGAATAGACACTGAGTAATATGCATCATTTAATTCAAACTGGCCATATAACACCTTTTGGAAACCAGATGTTTAGCCGTAGAAAAAGTTTCCATTTTGAAATGCCTATAGCAAACAAAGGAGTTCAAGAATCGTCAGGTCCAGAATTATTCTACATCCCCCAGTCTTTTTAGACCTAGGAAAAAACTTGACATAAACTGACGGTTTTGACGAACTGACTTCTCAATAACCCCTTTTTTGTGTAATGTAATTGTGTAAAGTTCTGCTTGTATGTGCACATTTTCTTCTTCTGAAAATATAAGTTTCCGACTTGGAACATGCTGATTAGGTGGACACACAGTAGAGAACAATTCAATTTTAACCCCCTCTATACTGCTCAGTATAATGGAATCTGATGTTATCTCCTACCATTGTTTGAGAAACAAGTATAATCAGCCCCCAATTTGAACATCTATTTCACGATTTATATTCTTTAGGAGGAAAATTTCTCACCTGCATACGTCCTGGCTGCCCTTGTTGCCCCCGACCCTTTGTAGGGAAAGTCATCCTTCCCCTCATGCCTGTGGCAGGCTGCCAGCTCCGAGATTGCAAAGCTGAGCGGCTGGTCCCTTCCCCGGCATCCGTCCACGGGCCTATTTGATTTTGCAGTAGCCTTACGCCTTACCGGCGTGGCTACGCTGCTCACAGGCAGCGGGTCCGGTGTCGCTAGCTCTATTGCTGGCGTCGGACTCGGTGACCTAGGCGGGCATTCGCAAACAATACTATCACGGTCCTCGAACCTTTTCCCTGTGCATCGCCTCGTCGACACCTTCTTCACTTTCTGTAACATTTTAATGGTCTACACCCTGCCGCTAAAACAGAAAGTGAATGCAAGAAAAGTTTGAAACTTACCTTGTGCTTTAAACTTACCGCTTGGAGGAGCTCTGCTGCTCCAACTGGCCGATTGCACCGTCTGACGTAAAGATGCACCAACGGCTGGACGGGGTTCTTCACGTAGTCACTCACGTGACTCCGAAGTAAAATCTCCACTTATTGTCACTTTGTATGTTTTGTGTTTCACTGTGTGCCCCTTGCTATAATTTTTGGAATGGGCTTCAATGGCAGTTGGCTTTCACCAGTTCTCTGTAAAATATATTGCAGGAATAAACCACGTTTGATATGAACACCGCACACTGAAATAATCAGTTTTCCTTATATTAGTGGTGTTTCTATTAGAAGGAACTACAGATGCTAGTTTACCCATTCCTTCTCTCCAGAGGTGCTGCCTGTCCCGCTGAGTTACTCCAGCTGTCTGTGTCTATCTGTGCTTCAGATCTTGTCATTTATTGCACCTGAATTTGGGAGTCAATACTTGGTTGGTTTGGTGTCACGTATCTTACAAGTGCATAGCTCTCTGAAAGTAGCAAGAGTGATAGTGTGTTAAGAGTGAAAGTAGGTCAAGTCGATAAGTGATAAAGCAAGCATACAGTATGTTTGCCTTCAACTGATACAGCTTTATAAAGCTTTGGTTAGGCTGTAATGCGGAAGTATTGGCTACCCTCACAGTTCTGGAACGTGAAGGCTATTTGGAGAGGGTGCCGCAGAGAGCCTTTTAATGGGCCTAGATATATTGGCTATCAGGAAAGGTTGGGACCAAACAGGGATTTGTTTTCTCTGGGGCCAACAGAGGAAGACTCTGTTAATAAAGTTTGATGAGATGATAGAGATAGGATACGACAATCCAAAACTTTTTTGCCCCCCAAAATGAACATAGTTCAAAGGACTTAGATTGGCCAATAGAGTAAGAGTGATTACAGAATGGGAAGCAGGCTCTACAACGGCCAAACTAGCCTACACGGCAAACAATGTTCCAGCCAACTGCCTGCATTTGGTCCATATCCCTCCATATTTGTCCTATCCATACCTTCAAGGCAAGAGGGGAAAGTTTAAAGGTAATGTCGCAGCGGCATTTTTTTTTACATACAGAGGGTGGCCACAGTATGTCGCTGCACGCGCAGTGGTAGATGGTGGATACCATTGCAATAGTGGCATCCAGGTGGCCTTTATCTGCGAGCATGGTCAGACAGGGAAAGGAGGAATATGGAGCACATGCAGGTGGAAGAGTTTAGTTTAAATTTGGCCTCATATTTCAACACAGGCCTCATTGTTCCTGTTGCTGTGCCATGCTTAATACATAGAATGACAAAAAAGAAAAATGCTCGGGGATCCAGTCCAGGCCGGTCCAGGAAGCAACTGCGGAGAGGGGAAACTAAGACAACACTGTGACAAACATGCACTCAATAGTCAGCATTTTCTGTTTCTATTTCATTCCCCAATCAAGTTGTGAAGTTAAACTTTCCTGGCTAACCACAGTGGAAGAGTCGAACTCAGGACAACACATTTACCATGGGTTAAATGTCTGCTTCTGTGCCGTTCTATCCATATTAAACTGCCGTGTGAATCCAAAGCAGGGAGGACTGGCAGTAAGAGGTCTCTGGATCTCTGGATCAGTGGCTGTGGCCCTTTTAAATGCTGGGCAATTAGCTCACTTCACGCCCTCTACTGTCATAATATCCAATACTCAGTCATTTGGGGGGGGGTTGGGTCAGAGACGAGAGTAACACTGTCTTGTGCACCAGTAACATGCCCCATTTTCATGCAACTCAGATATCGAGAGTCCAGGATGCTCATTCTGACCTTGGCTCTGTGAGGAGCCAAAGGATTTTAGTGCAGCAAGATTAAAATATTTTGGGAATTATGTTTGATCTATTCTCACTGTTATTTCCATTGTGTCTGAGGTGTCCAATTTGTCCTATTGCATCCTCTTATCTATGTAATTCACAGGAAATTCATCAACGCTTGTCTCCCATTGCATGGCACTGCACAGATGTAAACCTTGCGATAGCAACTTTGCAATAAAATACCAGGAGTTTAATTTAACCTTCTGAAAATGTCGGTTCCTCTCAGTTGACAACTGATTCCTTTATGTTTATCCAGTTCGGCACAGATCTCGCAGGTCTGCTGGCAGCCATTGACATTTCCTAGCAGCTACCCCAGACAGATGTCTCAAATCTGTCAGATTACGTTGTGACTTCATCGTATGAGAGGAAATCGAATAAGATAACATAGAAGTTACCAAATAAGAAAAACAGAGGAACATGGCAAGAGGTTGTCAAAAAAGCAGAGAATAAAGTTATCCACAACATACACAGGGCAGCATTGTGGAGTAGCGGTAGAGCTACTGCCTTACAGCGCCAGAGACCCGGGTTTGATCCTGACTGCGGTTGCTGTCTGTACGGACTGTGCATGTTCTCTCCGTGACCTGCTTTCGCTTTCTCTGAGATCATTGTTTTCCTCCCGCACTCCAATGACGTATGGGTTTGTAGGTTAGTTGGCTCGGTATAAAAGTAAATTGTCCCCAGTGTGCTTAGGATAGTGAAAGTGTGCGGGGATCGCCAGTTGGCGCGGACTCGGTGGGCCAAAGGGCCTGTTTCCGCGCTGTATCTCGAAACTAAACTAAACTAAACTAAATATATCATTTGCAATACAATTTCTCCTCTGACCTATTATTAACCACAATTACGATCACTGTTTTAATTGTGACAAACAGCGTAAAGCAGAAAGTTCACTTTTCTGTATAAGACGGGAAGGAACTAGCAACATTGACACAATGGCAAGAACTCACGGAAAACTGTTACATCCCCCAGGGCACTCTGATATGATTCAGCCAACCCTCCGAACTTTACTTATCAGCAACAGGAAATAAACATCTCTTATAAGTTGTAAAAGGCAGCAGAAAAAAAAATTCCAGTAAGTTAATTTTGGAAAAAAAAGTGTAAAAAGGGAATAAATGAAGAATAAATGAATTTTTTAGACATTAGATCTAATACTGACCTCAGTCCAACCACTCTCCTACTACTTCACACCAACCTTCACCACCACTTGCACTGCTTCATGGAAATCAGGGGTTAAAATGGACAGGACAGCACAGAATCAGAACCTTCGGCCCATGATATGTGTGGCGACCATGATGGCAAATTAAACTGGTCCCATCTGCTTGCGCATGGTCCATATCCCTCTATTCCCTCGATAGATGGGCACCTGACAACATAGTGGTATGAATGTTGATTTCTCTAATTTCAAGTAACTGCTGCATTCTCTCCCCCACCCCCTCTCCCACCCTAGTCGCCTAAAGGGCCTGTCCCACTTGCATGCGATTGCATGCGTCTGGCGCGACCAAACGTGGTAGCTTTCGGCGTACGGGCCACTTGGGGCCGGTCGCACTTTGAAGTCCGGAGACGTATGGAGTTGTGCGGGGATGGTCCCGACATCACGCAGGGCTCCGAAAAACTGACACTGTCCGAAAATTCCACGCGCCAACGGCCTGTCGGCCCGCAGACGCATTGAGGGCGTACGCAGCATCTGGACAGGGTACGCAGCGTCTTGACATCGTATGCAGCGTCTTGATGGCGTACGCCTTGCGCGTGGCATTGCGCGATGATGTCACCGCCCGGCGTGGCGTTGCGCAATGACATCACCGCCCGACGCCCAAATTCAGTCAGCTCCCTATACTCCTGCCAGCTGATTGGGTGAGATATGACACAAATTACGTCACCGGCGCGCGACCTGAGGCGCGTACTTACCGCGAAACGTGTTAGCGCGAACCTCCGCTTCCGTGTTGGTGCGCGCGCAAAACCAATGCAATCGCATCATGCAAGTGGGACATACCCCCTTAAAACAGTTCCACTATTTTCATATCTGTGTATCCCACTCATTATCACTTCCCCATCCAACAATGGACCAATATGGGCTCCATCCCTTCCTGAGGTCATCTGGTTGCCTTGATTTGTTCTGACTTTGTCTCCGTTCCTCCCTCTCCCCCACCTCCATATTTTCAGTCCAAAGAAGGGGCTCGACACAAAACATCACATATTGTCTTTCTGGTGCAAGATGCTGCCTTGACCCGTTGAGTCACCTCCCGCTGCTTTGCGCCTGTCTTCGGTATATAGCCAGCATCTGCACGTTCCACTTACTACATCTCTCATATTCCCTGTCCCTGATGTCCGTAGCCTCTTAAACATTGTCATTTGTATCGGCTTCTAGATGACATCCCCGTGGCAGAGTTCGAGAGCACCTATCACTCTGTTGGCCCTAAAAACTTGCCTGCATAAATCTGCTTTTTAAAACTTCTCCCTTCCCTCGTTAAGATATGTGCTCTAGTATTTAAACATTTTTCACAAAAATGTTCTCGCCACCCACCATAGTCTGGGGGGCCTCTCTTACGTTAATGATTTCACAGGTCTCTCTCAGACCTCTGATGTTCCAGGGAGACATCAGTCCAGGTTTATCAGATCTTCCTATAGTATAGCACTTCAATCCTGCATATTCCTGTAGACTCCTTCTCGATCATACAAATCTCGCCAAAAACTCTGCATCTACAAGTTAAATTGTTAAGTTTTAATAGCCAAGTGGGGGGACCCTATTGGGTCCCGTCCCTCATGCTGTTGTAGGGGGGGGGGGGGGGGGTGGGTGGCCTGCGGGTCACAACAAACACTAACCAACCCCCACCACAACACACACACTACCAATCCCCCTTGATTTATCTTTCGAATATTATATCGTTTGCTCCTTTACCCCTCCCCCGCTATCCCGGCACGTATAGCCCCAACTCCCTAAGTTCTAAGTTCTATGAATGTGACAATTTCCTGCCTCCAACCTCCCAAAATTGGATTTCCCCAAACAAAACCAATGCAAAGCTACAACGATAGATTGGATGTAGTCAAAAACACCCATATATACAATTTTTTTGTTCTTATTAGAAAGTCATCATGTCAGTCTTGAAGAAGGGTCTTCGACAGAAACGACACCATGCTTCTCTCAGAGATGCTGCCTGGCTGGGCCGCTCTGAAGTTAACTCCAGGCTTTTGTTCTATCTTAAATGTCCCTGACTGTTTGGTAGCACATCTAAGGCAAGCGGTCATGGTAGAGTATTCAAGAGTGAAGACTGTTCATTTGTCAGATGCTCTGGGAAACACTGTGCGTGTTCGCAGCAGTAGAGCTGCAGCCTTACAGCGCCTAACATCCTGGATCGATCCTGACTACGGATGCTGTCTGTACATTTTATATTTCCCCTGTAACCACATGGGTTTTTTCCGGGTGCTCCGGTTTCCTCCCACATCCCAAAGGCGTACAGGTTTGTACGTAAATTGGCTTCAGTAAATTTATAAATTGTCTCCAGTGTGTAGGATAGTGCTAGTGCACGGGGATCGCTGCTCAGCACAGATTGGGTGAGCCGAAGGGCCTGTTTCCGTTCCGCATCTCTAAAGTCTAAATTAATTGGATGCAAAGGAGGAATAATCAAATTCGCACTTGCTGCAGCCACACACACATTGCATCAATAAATAAATACATTTGCAATCAATTATCAATTATTTTATGTAAACCAGGCCATACTAGTGCAAAAGTCATAGTATGTCAAGCAACCAAAGTTGTGCAAAGTTCATAGTGATTAACCTGTTCACTGCCAATTTTTTTTGTTCCCTATTGGCCATAATCTGAGTGTACTCAGGGGTGGCATTGAACAGGTTGAAGGTTGAAAGTAGGGTTGTGGTTCGGATTGTGCAGGGTGTTTCAAGAACCTGATGGGACGAAGCTGCCCTGGTGGGCAGGGTTCTCAGGCTCCTGATCGTCTTCCAGAGTCTGGTGAACTCCGCAGGGCCATCACGGGCTCAGCCCTCCTCTCCATCAAAAGCATCTACATGACACGCTGGCCCAAGAAGACGGCACCTATCATTGAGGATCCCCAGCATCTGGCCCATGCTCTCTTCTCCCTTCCATCTTTATTTCTTTAGCCAGAGGGTAGTGTTCATGTTGTACCTTTCAAAAACTAAACCATTCTTCCATCCGACTGCGTGTTCATTTGCAATTTTCTTACCAATATATATCTATCCTGGCTAGGTAGTTAATCTGGGGGGCAATCAGGACAGAAGTCAGCAGTAAGTTATTTAACAAGGCGCTATAGTTAAAATCAAAAGCTTTTCCGCTTTCCCAGCTCCCTCACGTTTGATATGCATTGTCAAGCAGGCTCATGTTAACGTTGAGGAAGCAAGATGCTTATCTGCGATCCAAGGAACATTGTAACCTTTCATAGGAGCCTCATGAGGAGCCCAGATGAAAGCTAATGACGTAGGCTCAAGCTAGCATCCATCTTGGTAGCATAGGGTATTACCAAAGATTGTGTGGCACGCTGGCGCAGTGGTAGATTTGCTGTCTGACAGCGCCAGGAACCCCGATTCGATCCAGACTACGGGTGCTGCACGTTCTCCCCGTGAACTGCGTGGGTTTTCTCTGAAATCTTTCACTTTCCTCCCATGCCCCAAAGACGTAAAGATTTGTAGGTTGACACAAAATGCTGGAGTAACTCAGCTGGACAGGCAGCATCTCTGGAGAGGTGTGTAGGTTAATTGGCTTGGTATAAATGTAAATTATCCCCAGTGTGTGTAGGATAGTGTTAGTGTGCGGGGATCGCTGGTTGGCGCGGACTCGATGGACCGAAGGGTCTGTTTCTGCGCTGTATCTAAACTAAACTAAATTAAACTAAATAGACACAAAATGTTCAGTCAACATCTCTCGAAAAAGATGGTAGGTGGCATTTCGGGTCGGAACTCTTCTTCAAACTGAAGACCTGAAACATCACCTATCCATTTTCTCTGGAGGTGCTACCTGACCCACTGAGTTACTCCAGCAGTTTGTGTCTATCTTTGGTATTAATCAGCATCTGCAGTTCCTTTTTAAATAACATAAGGCAAGACCACTTGTACGAACAATATTAATTTTTGTTTTCACACCCGAAGCACTGGCATATGTGCCTTATAAAAAGAGAATGATTTATGGCTCTCTGCTGACAATTTGATGGATTTTTATTTTAGCAGCACCATATTTGGTACCATCTGTAGAACCGATTGGTTTACTCCACTATTTTGGGACCAACTGAAAACAGAAGGCAAATTATTTTAATCCTATACATATTGGTGCTGCGGTTTGCGATTACAGGCAGATGTGTGTGGAAAAGGCAATTGAGGGAGGATTTAGGCTTCAGGGAGATACAGCTGTCCACTCCCCCTCCCCCCCCCCTCCCCCCCCCACCGCCTACCTGCAGCCCTCAACCAGTATACTGGCCCAATATTGGCCACACGTTGTCACAGCGGTACAATTGCTGCCTTACAGCTCCAGAGACCCAGGTTTGATCCTGTCTATGGGTGCTTGTCTGCACGGAGTTTGCACGTTCTCCCTGGTGACCGCGTGGGTTTTCTCTGGGTGCTCCTCTTTCTCCCCACGTTCCAAAGTTGGACATGTTTGTGGGTTAATTGGCTTTGGTACAATTGTAAATAGCAAATTGTCGCCAGTGTGTAGGATAGTGTTAGTGTACGAGGTGATCGGTAGGGACTTGGTGGGCCAAAAGGCCCGTGTCTCTAGAGTCTAAAGTCTCAAGTGACGGAAGGAACCGAAGATAGACACAAAAAGCTGGAGTAACTCAACGGGATAGGCAGCTCAACGGATCTGGACAGAAGGAATGGGTGACGTTTAGGGTCGAGATCCTTCTTCAGACAGAGTCTAAACTGGATGTTGCCGCACTTTCAAATTTCCGACTGCAATCGTGAATCAAATTCTGCACGAATGTCTATGGAGCAATAGAAGTCGGCATAGTCATGGCTGAATCATGGCTAGTCCAGGATGGCCAAATCTTGATTTTGAGCTCCACTCGATCCATTGCCCATTCCACCATAAATGATTGTGTGCTGTTTGGCCATGGCCAAGCCACTCAAACTCCACGTTCTCCATGGTCTGAAGAAGGTTCTCGACCTGAAACGTCACCCATTCTTTCCCTCCAGGGATGCTGCCTGTCCCGCTGAGTTACTTCAGCATTTTGTGTCTCTCCACATTCTGTACAGAGTGATCGAAAAAATCCTCCAAGTTTATCATATATTGATTCAGCATTCAACCAAACAGCCAAAGGAGCTGTTTCCACGCTGTATCACTCTAATGACTATGACTCTATGGAAAAAGGGAGAAAGGCAAAAACTTTTGGGAGATAATTCCACATTTTAGGACATTAGGCAACTAAAAAACGTGTCTTCCATTGGTTGAGCATTTATTATTAGAGACTTGTAACCGTTTAGAATTGGGAGCATGGGGAGGACGGAATAGAGATCTCAAATAGTTTATGGCTGATTATTCGTATAAAATTGGAAGGTCTTTCCGAGACCTTGGAGAGTGCGGAAAAGAAGGAATATAATAGCATAGTGACAAGGTGCAGTTGGGCTAATATCCATTATTCTGATCCATTGATCAGAGGTGACTGGGTGAATCCAGACAGGATGTCTGAGGAATATAAAGTCAGAAATTAAATGAAACTCAAAAGTAAACCTTATAGCAAGCAACCAGTGGATTGTCCCAGAAGCTGAAAGGGAACACTGCTGCCTTTCATGGAAGAAAATGTGGCATCCTGACCTGATTTGGCATACGCGTGACCAGTCATGTTGCAATGGTCCTTATCTATATCTTCTGTATATTACTAAAACTCTAATCTTGACCACTTCCTGTCTGCGTTGTAATTACATTTGCGCAAAAATGATCCCCCCATAGCGCTACGATTTTTCGCCACCTGACTCACCATTCTCCTCTGCTGCAAGTCAAATAAGTGTTCCGATCGGTGAAATAGTACAAAAGTTATGAAGGTTTTGAAGGTTCCCTCTCCCCCCCCACCTCCCCCCACACACCCACTCCCCCACCCCACCTCCACCACACCCGCCTCCCTCACACACCACCCCCACCCCCCCTCGCCCACACCATCCATCCTCCACCCCGCTCCCCCACTCCCCCTCCCACACAGACCCCCTCCCCCACATCCCCCCCCCTCCCCCAATGATAAGTCACCAACAATAAAATTAATAGGAATGTCCAGATTAGAGTGAACAGGACCATCTTTCTATGTGGGAATGAACTACCTTACATCAAAGATAGACACAAAAAGCTGGTATAACTCAATGGGTCAGGCAGCATCTCTGGAGAAAAGGAATAGGTGACGTTTTGGGTCGAGACCCTTCTTCAGGCTGAGAATCAGGGGAAAGGGAAACGAAAGATATAGACAATGATATAGGGAGATATAGAGCAAGTGAATGAAAGATAGAGCAGGAAGAATCACAGAGTGAGTGCAGTTAGAGGCAATGGTGCAGAACTCTCGTCGGAGAGAGGAGGAGAACTTTTCAAAGTTGACATACGATGAGGAGATTCCATTTTAATATTGCTTCTCACTTGATAAACGAGCACTGCATGGAATTGTTATTGGTATTGGTTTATTATTGTCATGTGTATCGAGATATAGTGAAAACCTTTTTTTGTGTGCTATCCAGGCAGAATATCGCACATATGAGCACAATCATGCTAACTGTGAGTACAATAGGGAGTGCAAAAAGTAAAAGTGTGGAGTAAAGTGGAGTTTAGATATAATAGTTTAGTTTTGTTTAATTTAGTTTAATATTGCCACATTTACCGAGGTATAAAAGCTTTTGTTTGCCAATAGACGATAGACATTAGACAATAGGTGCAGGAGTAGGCCATTTGGCCCTTCAGGCTAGCACCGCCATTCAATGTGATCATGGCTAATCATCCCCAATCAGTACCCCCCCATTCCTGCTTTCTCCTCATATCCCCTGACTCCGCTATTTGTAAGAGCCCTATCTATTTCTCTCTTGAAAGTATCCGGAGAACCGGCCTCCATCACCCTCTGAGACAGAGAATACCACAGACTCAGAACTCTCTGTGTGAAAAAGTGTTTCCTCATCTCCGTTCTAAATGGCGTACCCTTATTCTTAATGGTATTCAGTCAAATAAAAGACTATATATGAATACAGCCAAGCCATCCACAGTGCACATAAAAAGGATAAAGGGTACAACATTTAATTCAAGATAAAGTCCAATTAAATATAGCTCAAAAGTTTCCAATGAGGTAAATGGGAGGTCAGGACTGCATGAGAAGACGGTTCAGTTGCCTGATAACACCTAGGAAGAAACTGTCCCTGAATCTGGAGGTAAGTGTTTTCAAACTTCTGCGCCTCTTCCCTTCTGGGTGAGGGGAGAAGAAGGAGGGGCTGGGGTGAGACAGGTCCTTGATTATGTTGGCAGTCTTGCCGGGACAGCATGATGTGTAGATGCAATCAATGGGAGGGAGGTTGGTTTGCGTGATAGTCTGGGCTATGCCCACAACTCTGCAATTTGTTGCGGTCTTGGATGGAGCTGTTCGCAAACCAAGCTGTACTGCATCCCGAATAAAATGCTTTCATGGAGCATCTGTAGACGTTGGTGGGGGTTGTTTGGGACATGCTGAACTTTGTAAGCTTTCTAAAGTATTAGAGGCATTGATACGCTTTCCTGACCATAGATTTGACGTGGCTGGTCCAACATAAATCGCGTGCGATATTTATTTCTAGGAACTTGAAGCTTTCGACCATCACTACGTCGCGGCATCCATGCATAGTGTGTGTACTGCTTCACTTCCTGAAGTGAATGAATGAATGAATGAATACGTTTATCGGCCAAGCATGTACACATACAAGGAATTTTCTTTGGTGCTCCGCTCGCAAGTAATAACACAACATACAGTAACAATTAAGATGACACATAAAACATTAAACATTAATAATAAAACATTGCAATCTCCTTTGTCTTGCCGATATTAAGGGAGAGGTGGTTGTCTTGGCACAAAGTTACAAGGTTCCCAATCTCCTTTCTGTGCCCTGCATCGTCATTATTTGATATCCACCCTAGTGCGGTGGTGTCGTCTGCAAAATTGTAGATTGAAGAAGGGTCTCGACCCGAAACGTCACCCATTCCTTCTCTCCAGAGATGCTGCCCGTCACACTGCTTTTCTCCAACTTTTTGTGACTATCTTCAGTTTAAGCCAGCATCCGCCGTTCCTTTCTACACAAGTTGTAGATTGAGTTGCATTGGTCCCTGGCTGCCAAGTCATGAGTGAATAAGGCCCCTGTCTCACTGTGCGAGTTGACCCACGAGGTACCCCGAGTGATAGACTCGTGGCTGCCCACGAGACTGCAAGTGTATGATCAAGTGTGTGGCCGAGTTCCCACGGGTATGTAATTGCTGCGATGTTGCAAGTTCCTCTCCCGAGTTAGCAAGTTCCTCTCCCGAGTTAGCAAGTTCCTCTCCCGTTACTCTTGAGCCAACCGTGAATGAAGGTATGGTTTAATAAAGCATATGTTAAAATACATCTCCATCCTGTGGTTTTGAGTTATTTCAGCGCGGGCCGCATCTATTGATATGACCTACAATGGGAAAATGCGCATTCTACAAGCATTTCTTGTTTTTTTTATGTTTTTAAATACTTTTTTGCAATGGATCTCTATTTTAAATAATTTTAAAAAAGGAAGCAGCCCGGGTGACTGACATTGAGCGGCCGTTGGACCCGACAGCAGACACACACACACACACACACACACACACACACACACACACACACACACACACACAGAGAGAGAGAGAGAGAGAGATACACACAGACAGCAGCTGGTCACCACTTCAGAGGAATTAAGCAGCGCGGTGACTGAGCGGCCGCCAGGGACCCGACAGTACACACACACACACACACACACACAGAGATAGACAGAGAGGGAGAGAGAGACACACACACACACACACACACACACACACACACACACACACACACACACACACACAGAGAGAGAGATACACACAGACAGCAGCTGGCCACCATTCAGAGGAATTAAGCAGCGCGGGTGACTGAGCGGCCGCCAGGACCCGACAGTACACACACACACACACACACACACACACACACACACAGATAGACAGAGAGGGAGAGAGAGAGACACACACACACACACACACACACACACACACACACACAGATAGACAGAGAGGGAGAGAGAGAGACACACACACACACACACACACACACACACACACACACACACAGATAGACAGAGAGGGAGAGAGAGAGACACACACACACACACACACAGACAGCAGCTGGCCACCACTTCAGAGGAATCAAGCAGCTCGGGTGACTTTGAGCGGCCACCGGGACCCGACAGCAGACACACACACAGATACACACAGATAGACAGAGAGGGAGAGAGACACACACACACAACTCAGCGGACATGGCAGCATCTCTGGAGAGAAGGAATAGAGTCGAGACCCTTCTTCAGACTTACCCGAAATGCCACCCATTCCTTCGCTCCAGAGATGCTGCCTGTCCCGCCGAGTTACTCCAGCATTGTGTGTGTCTATCTCCGGTGTGAACCAGCATCTGCAGTTCCTTCCCAATCCCACACTCTCGGCCCCGGGGGGGTGGATGGAGCATCACACGTGGACACATCCCACCCACCACCCCAGACTTGCCCCTTCGGCAGGTCTTTAAGCCGTTCATTGAGACAGAGTGAAGCCACGGGACAAGTGGCAGAAAGGCCGAAGATAGACACGAAATGCTGGAGTAACTCTGCGGGACAGGCTGCATCTCTGGAGCGAAGGAAAGTCTGAAGAAGGGTCTCGACTCTATTCCTTCTCTCCAGAGATGCTGCCTGGTCCGCTGAGTTATAAACTCCAGCATTTTGTGTCTATCTTTGGTTCAGTCTTACGAGCAAAAGAACAGATTATTAAAGTTCCCACGGTACACTCACGAGACACTAAGATAAACGCACGGGGCCACTACGTTATTGCAACGAGTTAAAATGTTTCCATTTTACACTTGAACAGTTAATTTGACTCGTGGAAAAAATCAAACATGTTTGATTTTTTTCACGAGTTAACAAGTTTCCCGAGTACCTGCCGTTAGCGCCACGAGTCGATAAGTTGCTCGTGCGAGTTCCGACGTTCCCGCTACGTGATCACCACGAGTGAAAACTCGGGGTCACTCGTGGGCCAACTCGCACAGTGAGACAGGGGTTTAAGGAGCACGGCAGGGGGTTAGGAACGCATCCTCGTGGGGCTCCAGTGCTGAGGATTATAGCACAGGAAGATTTGTAACCTATCCTCACTGATTGCGGTCTGTTGGTCAGGAAGTCGAGGATCCAGTTGCAGTGAGGAGTGCTGACTCCAAGTACCATGAGTTTGGAGATGAGCTTGGTTGTGATGAAGGTGATTAGCTATACTCAATGAATAAGAGGCTGATGAAGTGTTCTTCCTATCCAGGTGTTCCAGGGATGAGTAGAGGGCCAGTGAGATGGCATCAGCCGTGAACTTGTTATGGCAGTAGGCAAAATACAGTGGGTCAAGGATGCTTCATAGGATGGTGTTAACGTGTGCCACAGTGGTGGAGCACATTCCAAAGATGTACAGTTTTGTAGGTTAATTGAGTTCTGCAACTTATCCCCAGTGTGTAGTGTAGAACTAGTGTATGGGTGATGATCGCTGGACAGCATGGACTCGCTGGGCCAAAGGGCCTGTTTCCACACTGTATCTCTAAACTAAACTAAACTAAGGTAAGCTAATTTAAATTAAAGTAATCAAATCTGGATTTTCACAGCTACCGCCAGCAATTTATTATTAGTTTAGTTTAGAGATACAGCATGGAAACAGGGCCTTCCGCCCACCGAGTCTGCACCAACCAGCGATCCCCGCACATTAACACAAGCCTACACACACACTAGGGACTATTTACACCAAGCCAATCAAAATACAAACTTTTACGTCTTTGGAGTGTGGGAGGAAACTGAAGCTCTCAGAGTAAATCCACGTGGTCATGGGGAGAACGTACAAACTCCGTACAGACAGCACCCATAGTCAGAATCGAACCCGGGTCTCTGGCGCTGCAAGCGCTGTAAGGCAGCAACTCTACCACTGCGCCACCATGCCGCCCTTATATTGCGACCATGAATTTACAGGAGTAACCTAAAGTCTCTTCTCCTTCATTCTATTCCTCAGGAAAGAAATTGAGACGATTGTCCTTACCCAATCCAAGCAGCAAGGGAGCCCATGCTCTCCAATGTGGTTGGTCATTAACTGCTCAGTAAATGGCTTGGCAGGCCATTGTGTTTAATCTGACAAGTGGTGAGAAATGGATAATAAATTCCAGCTTTTCAGGCTGCATCTCCACCCCATACATGAGCCTTCTTGCTGCAATACTTCCCGCACAAAAGAGCTACTACGCCTTGTGAGGAAACTAGGTGGGTGTGCCATTCAAAACAAGCTGCTCACCTTTAAAATAATACCTGGCGACATGCCATGTGTTCTGCCTTTCCAGTCAGACAGAAGATAGACATAAAAAGCAGGAGTAACTCAGCGGGTCAGGCAGCTTATCTGGAGAGAAGGTATAGGTGACCTTTCGGGTCGAGACCCTTCTTCAGACTGGAGTCGTGGGGTGGGGGGGGGGGGGGGGGGTGGAGCAGAACGGTGGCAGAGTGTTGTCCTCCAGAGTCGCAGGATGCTCCCAGAGCAGAAGGAAGGCATTTGGCTCATTGAACCTGCACTGTTGGAAGTGCAATGATAACATGGCTCTAGCTACCATTTTCTTGTGTGTTCAAATCAGTCATTTTGCCAAAGCCCAAACGAACAATGTTTGAATAAAAATGTAAACACTGAAAAATTTAGTTTTAGTTTAGTTTAGAGATTCAACGCGGAAACAGGATCCTTCGGCCCACCGAGTCCGCACCGACCAGTGATGGCCGCGCATTAACACTATCGTACACACACCAGGGACAATTTACACTTACACCAAGCCAATTAACTTACATACCTGTACGTCTTTGGAGTGTGGGAGGAAACCGAAGATCTCGGAGAAAACCCACGCGGTCACCGGGAGAACGTACAAACTCCGTACAGACAGCACCCGTAGTCAGGATCGAACCGGCGCTGCAAGTGCTGTGAGGCAGCAACTCTGCCACTGCACCACCGTGCTGCCCAGTTGCAACCAGTCGATCCATCAAAATCCTCACAAAGTTTCGGGGAAGTGGGATACCGGACATAGCTGGCCCTTACAGAGTCACACCTAATAGACATTGTCGCTCCAGCAGGGCCGACCCACCTTGTGACAGGTGGTCGTAGCTCGGGTGGTTGAGGTGCCCAAGAAATGAAAAGGAACAGTCTGGAAGAGACATTGTGTCTCTCTAGAGTTATCACAATGATAACTCTTGCAATAGTTTGCTTCTCTCAGCTCCACAGTTATCCAGGACTGTAGTTGATGCTGGGATTACAGACTGCTGACAATTACAGCTCAGGCTGAACGAAGGTCACCAGAGCAAGGTGGGGAATTGGTCCACACAGCTCAGTTTAAGCTGCCCTGATGAAAGATCACTGGAGCAGAACATACGTTGTGATTCTCTCTCCACACACATTGCAGAGTCTTTTCATACATTTTGATGTTTTATTTGAATTTAAATTACCATTGTTAAAATGATAGAGAGTTCAGCTGAATTGGGTAGAACTGGCTCATGATAAACAACAGGGTGATAAGCGTGGTATCTTGGAAGCAACAGAGTCGGAAATGAATTATAATTATCTGACAAATGGAGCTATTTATCATATTGCATAAGGGAATTGAAATAGCTCATGGATTTTCACAAATCTTTACAATCCTACTGACTTGCTCCCTCAGCCAGATATGGCCAGGTCACTGTCATGTTCCAGTTCGTAAAACTTAAACTTGGGCACCATATCCGAGGAAGGATGTGCTGGCCCTGGAGAGGGTCCAGAGGAGGTTTACAAGAATTATTCCAGGAATGAGTGGGTTAACATATGATGAGTTTAGGAGAATGAGGGGGGATCACAGTTGAGATGTTCAAAATATTGAAAGGCTTGGATAGAGTGGATGTGGAGAGGATGTTTCCACTAATGGGAGAGTCTAGGACTAGAGGTTATAGCCTCAGAATTAAAGGACGTTCCTTTATGAAGGAGAATTGCCTATTGTCTATTGTCTATTGAGAAGAGGGGGCAGCAACTCTGTACCACCGTGCCACCTCTTACCATAGCCTGGAATGACACTGGATCACCTGCTCTGGTATCTGGATCTTGGTCCAGAAACTCAGCAGCCTTACCACCATGGCACGGCAGGAGAGATCTGATGGCCAGAGAGTTCCACTGTTGGCTTTGTTGCAGAACCACAGCACTCAAGCAAGAAGAGCAATGGGAAAATGGCCGTCCCAGGAAACCTTACATTTTCAAGGGCTTCCCATTCAGCGTTATTTGAAAAGGCACACTGCTTTCTGCGAACAGCTAAAGGAGCTCGAAGTATCTGTCGCGTGGAGTTCTTGTTTTCTGTGAATTGATTGGAAGGGCAGTTTGCAGAACTTTAAATGCCGCGGATGTGTTACCAGTGACAACGTCCGTGCTGACTTGCTCACTTGTCAATTATGAAGGCTTTCCTCCCCCTGAGGTTTATAAGCAGTTGAACCACTTACTCTGATAACTTTGGAGTTGTAACTCCAGCAACATGTAACAGAGGACATTTCTGCACAATTGCTGACATTGAGATTGATATTCTGGGACCTCAATGTCTATAACAATTCCATATAACCTCAATTGCTATAACAATTCCTTGAAGTAAATGAAAGAAAAATAAACAAATAAAATATTGCTTACGTTTGCAGTCTCTTCCCATGTCTGACTTGAAAATTATTTTAAAAATATCCCTCGCAAGTTTTATTATCAATTTTAGGACATAATTTGCAATTGATAATTCATGTTATCTCAATAATGCACAGTTGAATAATAGTGTATAGACATTAATGTAGTCATATTTAACTCAAGCATCCATCACTTAATAGAGACATTAGCTGGAGAAGATTAGTGTTGCATTAAATTTAGTATTCATGTGTCATTGCATCACTTCAAGGCTTTAGACTATTCTAAATAAGTGGCAGCTTTAAACATCTTAATTGTTTCAGTGTTGTGTGCTTTGTAGGGATGCTATTTCTTATATCTTTCACTTGTATGGTTTTGAAAGGTGTAGCCATTCTGAGGCCACACTACTGTACATTAAACAACCCATTTGGGTTCAGTGAGTAAATAACAGTCTCCTGGTACATTGGTGACGTAAGAATTAAACAGATGTATTCTCCTGTATATCGGCGAGACCAAGCGCAGGCTCTGCGATCATTTCGCTGAACACCTCCGTTCAGTCCACCTAAACCTACCTGATCTCCCGGTTGCTCAACACTTTAATTCCCCCTCCCATTCCCACACTGACCTTCCTGTCCTGGGTCTCCTCTATTGTCAGAGTGAGGCAAATTGGAGGAACATACAGGTATTTCGCTTGGGCAGCTTACACCCCAGCGGGATGAACATTGACTTCTCTAACTACAAGTAGCCCTTGCTTTCCCTCTCTCTCCATCCCCTCCCCCTTCTCAGTACTCCCACCAGTCTTACTGTCTCCGACTACATTTTATCTCTGTATCACCCATTCCCTTGACATCAGTCTGAAGAAGGGTCCCAACCCGAAACGTCACCCATTCCTTCTCTCCAGAGATGCTGCCTGTCCCGCTGAGTTACTCCAGCATATTGTGTCTATCTTAGATGTATTCTCAGGATTTTTTTTGCAGAAGGGATGTTTTAAACTAGATTTAATGTCAGCTGAATGTAAAATGGTGTCAATTAAAATAAATATGAAGTTTATTTTAATTTTACTAAATTTATTTACTACATTTTACTAAAGTCTGAAGAAGGGTTTTGACCCAAAATGTTGCCTATTTCCTTCGCTCCATAGATGCTGCCTCACCCGCTGAGTTTTCCAGCATTTTTGTCTACCTTCGATTTTCCAGTATCTGCAGTTCCTTCTTAAACATAAATAAATATGAAGTTTTCCCAGTTTCCACGAAAACCCCACTAAATCAGATTCTCATTATCTGAACTTCAAAACTTTTGATTTTTCTGAATTCTTGAAAGAAATTGAAGTTTTTTTTCTTCTTTCTTGTTGAGGTGATTAGCTTATCTTGAATGGTATCTATCGTGAAATCAAATTCTGTAATTTGGAAAGACACAAAATGCTGGAGTAACTCAGCGGGACAGGCAGCGGGAACTCAGGCAGCATCTCTGGAGAGAAGGAATGGGTGACGTTTCCCTCCGACCAGCAATAGCCCCATACATTAGCACTATCCTACACCCTGGGATCAATTTACAATTTTAGTGAAGCCAATTAAACTACAAACCTGCACGTCTTTGGAGTGTGGGAGGAAACCGGAGCACGTGCAGAAAATCGACATAGACACAGGGAGAACGTACAAACTCCATATAGACAGCACCCATAGTCAGGATTGAACCCAGGTCCCTGTGGTTGTGAGGCAGCAACTATACCGCTGTGCCACTGTGCTGTCCTATCTTCATTCAACTAGACGTTAGAAAGTATAGATCCAGTCTGCTCTACCTTTCCTGGGAATGTCCTGGGATATTTTACCATTGCAAAGACACTATACAATGTAAGCTGCTAAAGGTGATTTTCTGATATACATTTTGTAGAACCATAACGTTGGGGTGGGTATACAGGAGATCAGAACAAAATATGCCTTGTTCTTTGAGAAAAATACCTGAGACACATTGCAGAGATTATACAGAAATAAGTGGACGTTAAGCCAAAGGAAAGGATATTAAACCCAATGACTAATTTGGAGTAAGAGATAGAATTTGAAGAACTTTTTAAATAAATGGTCAACAAAGTGGCACAAAGCACAAAGTGGCGCAGCGGTAGCGTTGCTGCCTTACAGCGCTCTCAGTGCCAGAGACCCTGGTTCGATCCCAACTACGGGTACTGTCCGTACGGAGTTTGTACATTTTCCCCGTGGGTCCACGTGGGTTTCCCCAGAGATCTTCGGTTTCCTCACACACTCCAAAGACGTACAGGTGTGTTGATTAATTGGCTTGGCATAAGTGTAAAGTGTGTGTAGGATAGTGATAATTTGCGGGAATCACTGATTGGTGTGCACTCGCTGGGCCGAAGGGCCTGTTTCCATGTTGTACCTCTGGACTAAACTAAAGGGGGCATTAGATATGGAGGAATTCTGCATTATGGCAATCAAACAAGCAAAGATGTTGTTCAATACTTTTCTGACATATCAGCGTGGGTTTTCCCTGGATGCTCCGGTTTTCTCCCACAGTCCAAAAATGTACAGGTTTGTAGGTTAATTGGCTTCAGTAAAAATTGTCCCTGATGTGTAGGATAATGTTAGTGTACGGGCATCGCTAGTCGCTGTGGTCTCGGCATCGAAGGGCCTGTTTTAACTCTAAGCAAAATGAAACTGTAAACTAAATTAAACAAAACATCATATGGCTGCTGCATCATTACTGACATAAAGAATAGCAATCTTGATTGTAGAAACAAAGAACAGCAGATGCAGTCTGTAGAAGGTTCTCCATCTGAAACTTCACCTATCCATTTTCACCAGAGATGTTGCTGGACTGTTGAGTTACTCCAGCACTTTGTATCATTTTGTTAATCTTTTTGATTGCCTGGGGTGGGGAGATTGCAACCTTCACGTGGTCCGCCCTGTTTCGACAAATGCAATCCATCTGGTTTGCACAATCAAATAGGATCAAATAGAACAAGTTGCCCTACAACTTTAGGCTGTGCACGCCATACGCAAGAAAAAGAAGAAGACTGCCGTTGTATCCTTTCACTTAGTTTTACCGATGTGCATATATGATCTCACCAAAAGATATTTGCTCTGATGCAGGTCTCTTAATATTTTTAGAAAAGATTCTAGTTTATCATCCAGTTAGATCCATCTTTGCGATTCACTACCCCAAAGGGTTCTGGGTGCTCAGTCCTTGAATTTGTTATATTTCAGTAGTCCAAATGGACATTGGGTGGAAAAATGGAATTGCAGAAAAAAGCCTGGCCAATCTATGGTAGACGTCCAAATGGTCATGTACCTTACTCCAGTTCTTATTTCTCTTGGCATGATCCAACAGGCTTAGTCTCAACCAAGTTTTAATCTGTTGTTCACAGACACAACACATACTGCACCTCTTAACTTGATACCACCCATAAACATGGACAGCTAATCTCTAGATTCTAAATCTAAAGACCTTTAAAAGTTCCTTCCATCAGATTCACTTTTTACTCTCTGAAAGGGTTAAGTAGATACAAATGGTAAACTACACCCTAAGCCCTCCAATAGTTATGACCATTTTAGGGTGTGTTTGGAATTCCATTCTTATTAATTAATTTGGTTAAATGCCAACTCAGCCCTGAGGTTTGTTGAAAAAATAATATATAAAGAAGCCATTGTCATACAAGCCAGTGTCCCACATTATTTAGGTGAAATGAAATTTAAGAGTGGTTAGATTTTGTGCAATCTAGTTATCTTTATGAACAGCTTTCCACCACCAAACCGTGCCATTCCTTAAAGGTATTTGGTAATGGTGTATTTTGCGTATGCTTCCAGCAAAACAACAAAGAAAATTATATTACAGTGCAATTATTAATTGCTTGTAAACAGAAAGAATCAAATCTCTGCACAAATTCCACCAAAAAAGATTTGCATCCAATCAATAGCAATTGAAAGGAGAGCTACAGTGTAATACAAGAATCTGGTCAATTCTCTCCTGGCATACCGAATCCAAAACTGAATGATGTGCTATTGGTGTGTGTGAACCAAACCTTCCTACAACTTTTTGGTATGGTGCAGTCTAGCACAGATATAGTTTAGGGGTGGCACAGTTGCACAGCGGTAGAGTTGTTGCCTTACAGCACCAGACACCCAGGGTTCACTCCTGATTACGGGTGCTGTCTGTACGGAGATTGAAAAAAATTCTCCCCAGTGACTGCGTGGTTTTTCTCCAGGTGCTCCGGATTCCAGCGAATCTCCAAAGGTGTACAGGTTTGTAGGTTAATTGGCAAGTTTGGTAAAATTGTAAATTGTCCCAAGTGTGTGGCGATCGCTGGTCCACACGGAGTCGGCGTGCCAAAGGGCCTGTTTCCGCGCCGCATTTCTAAACTAAACTTAACTAAACTTCCTCATAGCTACCCCTTGACCATGTTAGGTACATGAATATGCAGGGATTTGGATCATTTGCATTCAGAAGGGAGTGGTTTAATTTGGCATCAAGAGCATGTGGAGGAAATGGAAAGATGACGTTTTGGGTTGGGATCCTTCTTCAGACAGATTCAGCATCATATTCAGCCCAGGCATGGTGGCTTGAAGTGTGCTGCATTGTTTCAGGTTTGACATTGGTGATTCAGAGACAGAGTCATGTCATAATGAATAGGAGTAGAATTAGACCATTTGGCCCATCAAGTCTACTCCGCCATTTAATCATGGCTGATTTATTTCTCCCTCCTAACCCCATTCTCCTGCTTTCTCCCCATAACCTCTGACACCTGTACTAATCAAAAATCTAACTATCTCTGCCTTAAAAATATCCACTGCCTTGGCCTCCACAACCTTCTGTGGCAAAGAATTCCACAGATTCACCACCCTCTGACTATATACATTTCTCCTTGTCTCCTTCCTAAAAGAACGTCCTTTAATTCTGAGGCTATGAGGTCTAGTCCTAGACTCTCCCACTAGTGGAAACATCCTCTCCACATCCATTGCATCCAAGCCTTTCACTATTCTGTCTGTTTCAATGAGATCACCCCTGATTCTTCTAAACTCTAGCGAGTACAGGCCCAGTGCCGATAAGTGCTCATCATGGGTTAACCTACTAATTTCTGGGATTAATCTTGTAAACCTCCTCTGGACCCATTCCAGAGACAGCACATATATTCCTCAGATATGGTGCCCAAAATTGCTCATAATATTCCAAACACGGCCTTACCTGCACCTTATAGAGCCTTCCTGTTTTTGTATACAAGCCTTCTTGAAATGAATGCAAGCATTGAGTTTGCTCTCTTCACTACTGAACAAACGAGGACCTGCAGCTGCTGGTTTGCACTAGAGGACACACAGTGCTGGAGCAACTCAGCGGGCCAGGCAGCATCCTTGCAGAACATGGGTAGGTGAAATTCCGGCTCAGGTCTGAAGATGGGTCCCAGCCAGAAAGCTCCCTATCCATGTTCCCAGGGATGCTGCCTAACCTGCAGAGTTAATCCAGCACTTTGTCTCTTGTGACATGGTTTACTGATTCAGCTATCATGACTTCAAATTTCACTAGGGTGGTTTTGAGAATATGAATTCAATGTTTTATATCTGGTGGCAGGAGGGTGGACTTAGCCATGAAGGCATCGCATTGCTGTTAAAACACTAATGATCCATCGCTTATTTTAAGGAAACACTCTGTGCTCACCCGGCATGTTTCCAATGAATGTGACTGAACCTCAACTAGTCTATAACCTCTCATTAAAGGCTAAACTCAATCATGCAACTGACTGAACATGAGGCATTCAGGAGCAGCTGATGGGTACTGAACCTAAGGTTTACCTGCAGTAAATGTATCTGCAGTTTATCTAACAAAAACATGTCCCCCCACTAGTAGATGCGCACAAAATGCTGGAGTAACTCAACGGGACAGGCAGCATCTCCTCATGGAAGGAATGGTGAAGTTTCGGGTCTTGACCCTTCTTCAGACTGAGAGCCAGGGGAGAGGGAGACACAAAGATATAGATAGGTTAGATGTGAAAACAAGACATCAAAGGGAGTGAAGGTCAAGGAAAATGTAAAATAGATAATGTCAGCCAGGGGAAGTTGACAACAAGGCATATTAATTTAAAATTTAATCAGGAGGACAGTCAGGCTGGTTGGAGAACTGGGAAGGGGGAGGTATGGAGAGTGAGGGGAAGCAAGGAAATTAGAGAAATCAATATTCATACCGCTGGGTTGTAAGCTGCCCAAGCGAAATATGAGGTGCTGCTCCTCCAATTTGTGTTGGGCCTCACTCTGACAATGGAGGAGGCCCACGACAGAAAGATCAGTGTGGGAATGGGAGGGGGAGTTAAAATATTTAGCAAGTGGCAGATCAGGTAGGTTTAGGCGGGCTGAGCAGAGGTGTTCAGCAAAACGATTGCCGAGCCTGTGCTTGGACTCGCCGAGATGTAGGGGTCCCCCACTAGTTATGCCTCCACTCCACCAGCATCTGCATATTTTAAAATACGCCCTGCAAAGAATCCTCTGAAATTAACATTGCACATCCATAGTCTGCAAATATTGTCAATCATTTCATAATCCAGAGTAAAAGTAAGGTAAGGTGAAGATGGTGAAAATCTGATAAAGAAAAACAGAAAATGCTGGAAGCAATTAGCAGGTCTGACAGCGCATCTTTTGAAGAAGTCTCCAACCTAAAAAGTTAACTGTATATTTCTTCCGCACATGTTGCCTGACCTGCTGAGTGTTTCTAGCAATTTTTGTTTCTTACTATTTGATGTTATTATCTGAACATGAAACATCTCTCATCGTATCACAGTCTGGTACTGTCATTGTATCAGGCAACTGTCTCTGGCAGCTATTAAATTACCACACAGACATCTGATGTTATTAAATGTTTTTCACATCTTTAACAACCTTACACTCCATGTACTTTATATAATGGAAACTAATAAAGTTTTTTTTAAATCATAAGGTATGTTCATGCAAATTCCCTTTTTGTTGCGTGCGTGTTATTTTTGCATTATATTTAATATAGACATAAAGAATGCTTGTGCATATGTTTGGTGGGATGACTGTAGCTCATGGTTGGCATGTTACAGTGCTGTGTGTCTATTTGAATCTGTGAAACTGAAGCTGAAAATCAAAGGCTTGCTACCTCATGGTTTTCCAATTGATTTGAATATATTTCGCAAACTTTGGAAATAGTCCATTCAGACTATTATGAACTTCAGCGTTAACTTTAGAGATACAACACAGAAACAGGCCCTTCAGCCCACCGAGTCCGCGTTAACCAGCGATCCCCGTACACTCACTCTATCCTACACACTAGGGGCAATTTACAATTTTTACCGAAGCCAATTAACCTACAAACCTGTACGTCTTTAGAATGCGGGGGGGAATCCAGACCACCCGGAGAAATCCCACGCGGTCACGGGAAGAACGTACAAACTCCGTACAGACAGCAACCATAGTTGGGATCAAACCCGGGTCTCTGGCGCTCTAAGGCAGCAACTCTACCAGCGCGCCACCGTGCCACCACACATTGTTAAGCATTGAGCGTAAGCAGGTTCCTCCAGTACGCAGGCGTTGTTTTCATGTAAACATGTCCCTTAAAGTTTCAGAAATTCAAGTCTTTTGCCACAAATTAACTATGCAGAATCTGTCAGAGACTCCACCAAGTCCATATGGTCCAAACATGCACACTTATAATTTGGGGACAATGTGATCCCTGGTTTTGCAACGAATGCTCACTCTGCACGAGTTCCGATTAATTAAAATGAATCTATCAATGGCTCATCGTATGTTTAGAGGGTGAGGGGTCTATGGGATTACAGTGGTGTCCTTTGTAATCTTGGTTCATACATAGTTGCATCCATATGTTTGTGTGTGGCTTTAACTGCATGCTCAGGAATTAAATCTGCAACATTGCCAAGAAGATTTTTGCTGATGGAGTGCTCAGTATTGTATCATAAAAAATATACTGACACGTTGAAGTAGGGCAATAATTTCACCTTGGCTTTGCCTGATTAGAGAGCCAGCCGTGTGCAATTCACGCGCTCCATTTAATTTGCAAAACTTAAACTCATATTGTTGTTATTGTTTTAATTGGAAGCACACTTCATTGATATAAAGGTATCAGATTCAAAGGCTTCTCTTATTTTGTTTTTGCAAACACATAATCTTGCAAGTTGCCTGGATTTGGTCCAAAATTTGTCAGTTGATGAGATGTGAACATAAACTATTAGAAGAATTGGTCCCGATCCAAAATGCCACCTATTGCCTCTACCAAATGTTGCCTGACCCGCTGAGCTACTCCAGCATTTTGTATTTTACTCAAGATTCCAGCATCTGCAGTTTCTTGTAATCCATAAACACTTATCTTACCATTCTACAGTGTGCAGCGTAGGTCATTAATATGTCTTTGGCTGATATCGGGCATATATATATATGGCTCTCATGCAACGCTAATATATTGATGTGTGTTATCCTAACATATTGTTTGACATTTTGCCATATGTTCATTTTTATAGCAGGTGTAAGCTCTTCCACATCTAAAGTCCTTGGAGTCTCAACTTCACTCCAGTTTAGTTTATTTTTTGTTTAGAGATATGGCGCGGAAACAGGCCCTTCAGCCCACTGAGTCCACACCAACCAGCGATACCCGCACATTAACACTATCCTACACACTAGGGACAATTTTACATTTACACCAAGCCTATTCACCTACAAACCTGTACGTCTTTGGCGTGTGGGAGAAAAACAAAGATCTCGGAGAAAACCCACGGGTGAACATACAAACTCCATACCTGTGGTCGGGATCGAACCCGGTCCTACTGGAGCTGTAAGAGCTGTAAGGCAGAACTCTACCGCTGCGCCACTGTGCCACCCAGCTTGTATTGAACAAACTGCCAGAGGAGGTAGTTGAGGAAGGGACTATCCCAACATTTAAGAAACAGTTAGACAGGTACATGGATAGGACAGGTTTGGAGGGATATTGACCAAACGTGGTTAGGTGGGTCTAGTGTGGCTGGGACATGTTGGCCGGTGTGGACAGGTTGGGCGCTGTGCAGCATGGAAAGAGACCATTAGGCCCAACATGTCCCGGCATCCATCCGTATTAATGGCATCTTCAAGCTCTTGGCCTGTAGCCTTCTACTCCTGTGTGATTGAGGTGTTCATCCAGATACATTTTAAATGCTGCCCGGTGACTCAGTTCCACAACCCTCCCTGGGTAACAAAGTCCTCAGGGCGCAGCGGTAGAGTTGCTGCCTTACAGCACTTGGAGTGCCAGAGACCCGGGTTCAATTTGACTACGGGTGCTGTCTGTACGGAGTTTCTATGTTCTCCCCATGACCGCGTGGGTTTTCTCCAAGATCTTTGCTTTCTTCCCACACTCCAAAGACGTACAGGTTTGTAGGTTAATGGGCTTGGTGTAAGTGTAAATTATAAATTGTCCCTAGTGTGTGTTGGATAGTGTTAGTGTGTGGGGATCGCTGGTCGGCGCGGACTCGGTGGGCCGAAGGGCCTGTTTGCGCGCAGTATCTCTAAACTAAATTAAACTAAGAAATCCTCTCTAAATCTTTACCCCTTACTCTAAATTCATCTCCGCTGGCTTTATCTACTTATGATGTTGGGGAGAGGTTTCTTTCATCCATCCTCTCTGTGTACCTCTTCATTTTATATCCTAAACCATGTCCCTTCTTCATCTCCTCTACTCCGTCTTCTTGTGTATGGCGTGCACTGCCTAAAGTTATAGGACAACTTGTCCCAGTTGATCCTATTTGTTTGTGCATGCCAGGTCGATTGCATTCATTGAAACAGGGCGGACCACGTGAAGTTTGCAACCTCCCACCCCATCTCCTCTACTGATGGGAAACTATCCTAGCCACTTCAGTCTCTCCTTACAACTGAAACGTTCTCTCCCTAGGAACATTCCATTGAGTCTTCTGGTCTGAAGATGGGTTCTGATCCAAAAACCCTCCTGAACTTTGTTTCTTTGCTCAGGTTTCCAACATCTGTAGTGCCTAATGTCCAAGACATGAGAAACAAACTTTCTTTGTTCATGCTCCACAGATAACTCTGACAGTGTTATCACTGGTGACGAAATAAAAACACAGTACTCCAGTTGAGTTCATAGAGTCATACAGTGCAAAATGAATCTCTTCAGCTCAGCTCAGCCATGCCCAGCAAGATGCCCAACCAAGCCTGTCCCATTTGCCTGCATTTGACCCATATCCCTCTCGAAGTTTCCTATCCATGTACTTGGCCAAATCGCTTTTAAATGTTATTGTAATGCCTGCCCCAAACAATTCACCTGATAGCTTGTTCCATATATCCACTTCACGTTGTGTGAAAAAGTTGGACCTCAATGTCCTGACCAAAGTTCTCTTAAATTGGAGCTTAATCTCGCTGCTCTTGAGTTTGGTATCCCAACTAATAGAGCCATAGAGCCTTACAGTGTGGAAACAGGCCCTTCAGCCCAATTTACCCATAACGGCCAACATGTCCCATCTACACTAGTCCCACATGCCTGCGTTTGGCCCATATCTCTCTAAACCTACCCTATCCATGTACCTGTCTACATGTTTCTTAAATGTTGTTCTAGTTCTGCCTGAACGACCTCCTCTTGCAGCCCATTCCATACAACCACCACCCTTTGTGTGAAAAAGTTACCCATCAGGTTCCAATTAAATCTTTCCCCCTCACCTTAAACCTATGTCGTCTGGTTCTCAATTCCCCTACTCTGAGCAAGAGACTCCGTGTTTCTACCTGATCTATTCCTCTCATGATTTTGTAATGACTGTATGTACTGTACCAATTTACTGTACCAACTTTACTGTACCAATTTACTGTTGTGTGGTTTTTTTTTAAATTGCTGTTTTGTGGGAGGAACTTTTTTTTTCCTCCCACAAATATGTAATATGTGATTCTGTTCCATTCTGTTTTGTCGTTTTTGCACAATCCACAAGCATTGCCTCTTTTCATTTCACTGCACATCTCGTATGTGTATGTGACGAATAAACTTACTTGACTTGACTTGAAGGCCAGTAAGACTTCTTAATCATATTATCTATCTGTGACTCAAGGATCTCAGGATAGTACAGCAAGGTCCATCGGTTCCTCAATAGTTTTTTAGTTTAGTTTAGAGATACAGCGCGGGAACAGGCCCTTCGGCCCACCGAGTCTAAACCGACCAGCGATCCCCGCACATTAACACTATCCTACACACACTAGGGACAATTTTACATTTATACCAAGCCAATTCTCCTACAAACCTGTATGTCTTTGGAGTGTGGGAGGAAACCAAAGATCGCGGAGAAAACTCACGCAGGTCACGGGGAGAACGTACCAACTCCATACAGACAACACCCACAGTCATGATTGAATCCAGGTCCCTAGCGCTGTAAGGCAGTAGCTCAACTGCTACGCCACCCTGTCGCCCAGTATAAGCTGATGTTACGTACCAATAAAAATAATGTTCAACGCTATATTTACCATATTACTGTACAAATGAGAAATTACTTTCACTAATAGCAATCACCATTACATTACTTTTGCTACTGTAAATAGAGTTTCAGTTTAGTTTATTGTTGCATATACCAGGGTACAACGAAAGTTTATGTTGCATGCTAACCATTCAGTGGAAAGACAATACATGATTACAATTGAGCCATTAACAGAGTATAGATACTTGATAAGGGAATAACGTTTAGTGCAAGGTAAAGCCAGTAAAGTCTGATTAAAGATAGTCCGAGGGTCATCAATGAGGTAGATAGTAGTTCAGGACTGCCGTCTAGCTCTAGAGTAATTATATAGGCAGCATAAAGTGTAGCTTTTGTTCTCAGAGTTGCATGCTATATTCTATCTGGCACAAGACAGTATTATCAGTACAGGTCCAGTCAGTTACATTCCAAGACCTATAGTCTATAAAATAGAATATAGTGTATAAAATCATGAGGGGAATAGATCGGGTAGATGCACAGAGTCTCTTGCCCAGAGTAAGTGAATTAAGGACTAGAAATCATAGGTTTAAGGTGAAAGGGAAAAGATTTAATAGGAATCTGAGGAGTAAAGGGCCTGTCCCACTTACGTGTCCTTGGCACGCAAATTCCGCGATCTCGTCGTCGCATTGAGGCCACGGGCATCGTGTGGCCGTGCGGGGCCGGTCCCGGTCCCACTGAGAAGCGCGGAGGGGTATGTAGTTGTGCGTGACATCGCGCGGGGCTCCAAAGTTTTTGTAGCAAACAAAATCTTCACGCGCTAATGGCCTGTCGTGTAACTGATGGCCAAAGTGGGACAGGCCCAAGACCCTGGCGCGACGCAACGTCTCACCTCCAACAGCTCCTGCATTTTGTGTCCATTTTCAAATGACGTCACACGCTCCAGACGGCTTTGCGGTTGAATGAAGTCGTGCGCGACCTTCGCGGGACTGTCACGGATCAACGCGACCAGGAGGTCGCGAAATTAGCGTGCCAAGGACACGTAAGTGGGGCAGGGGCTTGACTTTTTCACACAAAGGGTGATGGGTGCATGGAACAGGCTGCTAGAGGAGGTAGTTGAGGCTGGGACTATCCCAACATTTAAGGATAGGACAGGTTTGGAGGGATATGGACCAAACACAGGCAAACACAGGTGGGACTATAGCTGGGACATGTTGGCCAGTGTGGACGTTGAGTCGAAGGGCCTGTTTCCACACTGCATCACTCAATGACTCTAAGACCTATTAAATTGAAGTTCAATGAAATCAAAGAAGTGTTAAGTAATCCATCACTCCATTATTTGGCGATTTGGAAAAAGGATTTAAAATCATAGCTTTAAGGGCCTGTCCCACTTACGTGTCCTTGGCACACAAATTACGCGGCCTCGTGGTCGCATGAAGCCGAGACGGCAGAGCGAAGATCGGGCGCGATTACATGCGTACGCACAGCCATCTGTAGCGTGTGACGTCATTTGAAGATGGGCACAAAGCTGGAGTAACTCAGCGGGACCGGCAGCATCTCTGGAGAGAAGGAATGGGTAACGTTTCGGCTTGAGACTCTTCTTCAGTCTGAAAAGAAGGGTCTTGACCAGAAACGTCACCCATTGCTTCTCTCCAGATGTGCTGCCAGTTCAGCTGAGTTTCTCCAGCATTTTGTGTCTATCTTCAATTTTCTTGGCCCTGCTTCGGGAGTAGAAGTGGGGGCGGATCCGGACCGCAACGGCCGTGAGTCCCAGGCCGAGTTCGGCGATCGTTTGCCTGCTTCTGCTGCTGTCGCACTTTGGCTGTCAGTTCCGCGACATGTCGTTGGCGTGTGAAGATTTTGTACACTGCAAGAATTTCGGACCATCTTCAAATGAGGCCAAAGTGCTTTACATTGGTGGAGGTACTCACGTTGGTTGGCGGCGCGACTTGCGTTGTAGCGGCCGCTACAGCCTGTCTGTCTTTTTTTTATTTTTTGGTCTAGTGAAAAGTAGTTGTCGTGTTTTTTTTAATACTGTTTTTAACTGGGTATATGTGGGTGGCGGGGGGGGCGGTAGGAGGGGGAGGGGGAAACGTTTAAAATTTCTTCCTTGCTCGGGAGACCCGACCTTTTCCCTGTCAGGTCTCCGTTGTCGTTGGGGCCTAGCACCGTGGAGCGGCCTCCAACCGGAACGACCTGGGAGCTCCAGTCGCAGAACTGCGGACTTACCATCGTGGTGCTGGCTGGCCTCGGAGCATGGGGGGCGGAGGTGGCTCGCTGCTGCGGCCCGACTCCGGAGCTCGGAGGATCCAGCTGCGAGGCTCCAGGCTCCAGCTGCAGGCCTATGGACTGTGATATCGGGAGCTCGCGGGTCCGGGTGGGGGACCCCTTTTCGGAGCTCCCGCAACGCCCTTCACCAGCCCGTGTCGCGGGGTTGGAACGACCCGGAGCGGGGCCGTACATCGCCCGGCGCGGCTTTAATGGCCGCAGGACATTCCAACGCCCACCGGGGGCTCCAACTTTGTGACATTTAGACCTGGAGCAGGGCCGTACATCTCCCGGTGCGGCCTTAAATGGCCGTAGGGCTTACGATCGCCCGCCTGGGGCTTCAACATCGGGAGAAAAATGGTGCACAGTGGCGGGAAAAGACTTTGCCTTCCATCACAGTGAGGAGGGGATTGACTGTGATGGATGTTTGTGTGAATTGAATTGTTTGTGTGTCTTGTAGGAATTGTTTTGTTTGTATGGCTGTAGAAACGGAGTTCTGTTTGAGCCTCACTGAGGTTCAAATGACATGGAATAAATATTGAATTGAATTGAATTGTTATACAACAGTGGTTCATAGATTAAATACAAACATCACTACATATATATATAGCCCTCGCTCAGAGGACGTCAAGAAAGGCTTGGGAGTAGAGATGAGTTTTAAGTCTTGATTTAAAGGAGTCGATGGAGGGGGCAGTTCTGATGGGAAGAGGGATGGTGTTCCACAGTCTAGGAGCTGCAACCGCAAAGGTGCGGTCGCCCCTGAGCTTATGCCTAGACGTTATGCCTGGATGTACAGTAACCCCAAGTCGGCCTATCTGACGTCTTATCGAAACATATAAAATTCTTAAGGGATTGGACACTCTAGATGCAGGAGGAATGTTCCTGATGTTGGGGGAGTCCAGAGCCAGGGGTCACAGTTTAAGAATATGAGATGAGGAATATGAGATGAGGACATTTTTTGTCTCGAACATACCAGCATGATTTGGCACCAAATCCAGACTGCAAGAAAAGAGAAGAGAGATCTGCATGTCATATTCCTTGACCTTGCCAACGCGTTCGGAACTGTCCCTCACAGTTTCCTCTGGGCATCCTTTGACTTCTTCAGGATACCAGAGACTGTCGCAAGCCTTGTCAAGGCTTATTTTCAAGACCTACAGGTCTGTTTCACCACGCCTGGCTTCACAACCACATGGCACTGCATGGAGATTGGCATTATGATGATTGATTTATACCATGGCTATGGAAGTCATCAAAAGGGCCTCCGAGTGGGTAGTGGGTGGAGAGCGGCTGAAGTCTGGAGTCCGTCTACCACCCATCAGGGCCTACATGGATGACATGACAATCATAACAACAACAGCACCTTGCGCCAGGCGCCTTTTAGGGAAGCTTCAAGAGAACATCACTGGGGTCAGAATGAAATTCAAGCCATTCAAATCAAGAAGCATTTCTGTAATCAAAGGCAAACTGACAGATCAAAGGTTCTTCATTGATCAAGAACCTATTCCAACTGAGTCAGAGAAGCCAATCAAAAGTCTGGGAAGATGGTATAACTCTAAACTGAAGGACACAGATCAGGCTAAAGAGTTTAGGCAAGAAGTCATCAAAGGTCTGGTGAACATCGACCGATCCATGCTGTCTGGAACGCTGAAAATCTGGTGCCTGCAGTTTGGGTTACTACCTCGCCTTATGTGGCCACTAGCCATGTATGACATCACCATCACAAGAGTCGAGAAGATAGAAAGATCAATCAGTTCGAAGTGGCAGATAGAAAGAATCAAAGATCAATCCGGAAGTGGCAATCCAATCAGATAGAAAGATCAAAGATCAATCCGGAAGTGGCGGCGCTGCGTGGCAGCTGCGGCTCACCTGCAGTCCCGTCTGTTTTTTTCTTTTTTTTTTTTTCGTCTTTTTGTGTCTGTTTTAGTTAGAATTTTAGTTTATTAGGCTGTGTTTGTGTGTGTGGGGGGGGGGGGGGGGGGGGGGGGGGGGGGGGGGGGGGGGGGGGGGGGGGGGGGGGGGGGGGGGGGGGGGGGGGGGGGGGGGGGGGGAGGGTGGGAGAAACAAGGTTTTAGTCTCTCCCTTCGGGGGGATGCGACCTTTTCTTGTCGTGTCCCCCGTCACCGTCTCCGTCTGTGCTGAGGCCTAATGGCTGAGCTGGTGGCCTCGGAGCTGTGGCGAGCGTTCAGAGCTCCAGTGTTCCAGCGGCGGCAACGGCCCGGCTTCGGGGCTTCGGCGCTCCAGCAGTTGCTCCAGCGGTGCTCCAGCGGCGGCCCGGCTTCGGGGCTTCGGCGCTCCAGCGGCTCTCCAGCGGTGCTCCAGCAGCGGCCCGGCTTCAGAGCTCCGGCGCTCCAGCAGTTGGTCCAGCGGTGCTCCAGCCAGCGGGCCGGCTGCGGCGCTCCAGCAGTTGCTCCAGCGGTGCTCCAGCGGCGGCCCGGCTTCGGGGCTTCGGCGCTCCAGCGTTCCCGTGGTCGATCCTGATTGGGAGCTGTGGTGGTGTTCCGGCATTCCGGCAACGGCGGCGGTGACGGCCTGGCTTCGGAGGCTCGGCCGCGGGCCTAGTGGACGATGACATCGAAGGCCTGGATTGCCTCAGTACAGAGAGGGAACAAGTAGGGGAAAAAGACAAAGACTTTAAGACTTTTGCCTTCCACCACAGTGAGGAGGTGCCTGGTGAACTCACTGTGGTGGATGTTAAATATGTGTTTATTGTGTGTTTTGTTTTAATTTATTACATGTATGACTGCAAGGTAACAAATTTCGTTCAGACCGAAAGGTCTGAATGACAAAAAAGGAATCTGAATCTGAATCTGAATCTGAGTTCTTTCATGAGAAAGTGGTTAGGTGTTCCTCGGTGCCTGAGCAGCGTAGGCCTGTAGAGTCAGGGGGTACTCCAGGTGCCTCTCTCTAGTCTCACAGTGGAGTTCAAGTGCACTAAAGTCAGACTCGAGATGACCCTGGAAGAATCAAGGGACATTGTCATCCGAGCTGCTGCTCCAACCCTGGCAACAGGAAAGAAGTGGACGGCTAAGAATGCGACACAGCAGGCAAAATGTGCTCTCCACCAAGGTGACATGGTAGGGCAAATCCAACAAGGAAGAAGTGGCTTGGGGCTTGGTGGAAAGCGACCTTGCTGGAACAAGGCATCATCACTGGAGCACCGGAAATTGGTCGCAGCCAAAGTGCGCCAATAGGAGGAGTTGCGTAGGTGTGCCAAGGCTGTATCACAAGGTAAACAGGGCTAGTGGATGAGATGGGAGAGTGTGGAAAAGAGGAAGATCAGCTGGAAGGACATGTGGGAGATGAAGGTGAGCAGGATAAGTTTCCTCATTCGGGTAACCTATGACGTCCTCCCTAGCCCAAAAAATCTCAGCCAATGGCTGGGCGAAGATCCATCATGCCCCCTGTGTTCAACACCAGCCACACTTAGGCACATTCTCACTGGGTGTAAAGCAAGGACGGTACACCTGGAGACATAATCAAGTGCTCAAATGCCTGGCAGTGACTCTGGAATGCAGGAGAACAGCCAACAATGCCCTGCCGCCCAGAACAACCAACCCAGTTAAGACAATTGCCTTTGTTCGGGGGGAGAACAAATGCAATGGAAAATTCCACCAAGGGCCAGGCTTGGACAGCTGGAGGCAGCCCGGGATTGGCAGATGTTGGTGGATCAGTTGGTCTCTGATGGAACTGGACCAAAGGCTTACAGTTCCATCAGAGATAGCCATCACCAACTTGAGGCCTGATCTTGTGCTCTGGTCGAACTCTCAGTGCATGGGGTATTTTGTGGAGCTCACAGTCCCTTGGGAGAATGCTCTCTTAGGGCTAACGGAAATATGGGATATGGGGAGAAAACAGGAATGAGGTACTGATTTTGGATGATCAGCCATGATTAGATTGAATGGTGGTGCTGGCTCGAAGGGCCAATTGGCCTACTCCTGCACCTATTTTCTATGTTTCTATGCTTCTAAGAATCAAGTTTTGGGGTAGAAAGAGTGCGGAATGTCACTGGGGGAGAAGACGCACGAAGACAACAATGCAAGCTACCAAATTATTCATCTCCAATGCTTCCGTTTGAAAAACGGGATGTTATTGTGAGAGATTGAAGGCGGTTGTGGCAAAGGAAATAAAACTGTCATCCCGTGTATAAAAAATTAGGTATATTTTACAGGATCTTGAACCTTGTGACAAGGCCCAGATAAGTAAACGTTATCTCCCACTGATTCACAATAGTTCCAAGTCCTGACTGGCACAGATAAAGCAATGGATGGAACACCGTCATCTCAATCATTTAAATACATGTGCTTTTCTTTCCCCGCATTTTCATATACCTATCTAGTGTATATGAAAGTGATAAGTGAATTGATAAGTGAGCCGGAGCTTAAGAGAAGAATTTTTCCGACAGATGATAGTCCCAGCTGAATAGATTTGTTTCATTGTTTGAAGATGGACACAAAAAGCTGGGGTAACTCAGTGGGACAGGCAGCATCTCTGGAGAGAAGGAATAGGTGACGTTTCGCGTCGAGACCCTTCTTCGGACTGGTTAGGGAGAATGGAAATGAGAGATATAGACGGTGATATAGAGAGATAAAGAACAATGAATGAAAGATATGCAAAAAAATGTAACGATGATAAAGGAAACGGGCCATTGTAAGCCGATTATTGGGTGAAAACGAGAAGCTGGTGCGACTTGGGCGGGGGAGGGATAGAGAGAGAGGGAATGCCCAGGTTACTTGAAGTTAGAGAAATCAATGTTCATACCACTGGGCTGTAAGCTGCCCAAGTGAAATATGAGGTGCTTTTATTTATATTTTGACTTGTGTTTAGCTGGAGGTAGGTTTTATGCTGATGCAATTGCGCTGAATATTAATCGGGATGTGTTTTTGGAATCAACTCCCTTCACCTGTCCTCCTCTTTTATTTTGGATCATTTCCCAGCTTTGGCAGTCAAGGCAACCTTCTTGTGCCGGCAGGCTTGTTTACGATACTCTTATCACAACTCCTGCATATTCATTGCAATAGTATTTCAACCAAAAGAAAATCATAACCCGTGCAAGGCATTCTGTGTTCATGGAAACACTTTCTGTAATGGAACGCAGCTGTTTTATCAAGGCTATAATTTTGAGACTTTTATAAATAATTATACCTAACATGGATCCGAATGTTTACAATGGCGACTGGAGACCTTTGAAGGCAGGGTTACACAAAAAGCTGGAGAAACTCAGCGGGTGCAGCAGCATCTAAGAGGCGAAGGAGATAGGCGACGTTTCGGGTCGAGACCCTTCTTCAGACTGGTCAGGGATCAGGGAAACGAGAGATATAGACGGTGATGTGGAGAGATAAAGAACAATGAATGAAAGATATGCAAAAAAGTATCGATGATAAAGGGAACAAGCCATTGTAAGCTGTTTGTGGTGTGAAAATGAGAAGCTAGTGCGACTAGGGTGGGGGAGGGGGATAGAGATAAGAGGGAATGCCAGGGCCCGAGGGCTGAGGAAGAGGTGGGAAGGGGAGGAGACAGCAAGGGCTAACAGAATTGAGAAAATTCAATGTTCAAGCCCAAAGGATGCAGACTCCCCAAGCGGAATATGAGGTGCTGTTCCTCCAACTTGCGGTGTTGCTCACTCTGGCCGTGGAGGAGGCCCAGGACCGAGAGGTCGGATACGGAATGGGAGGGGGAGTTGAAGTGCTGAGCCACCGGGAGGTCGGGTTGGTTTTTGCGGACCGAGCGGAGGTGTTCGGCGAAACGATCGCCAAGCCTCCGCTTGGTCTCACCGATATAGATCATCTGCCATCTCAGCGGGACCTTTGAAGGCAGGCTGACTATCCAGATAGACACAAAATGCTGGAGTAACTCAGTGGGACAGGCAGCACCTCTGGAGAGAAGGGATCGGTGATGTTTCTGGTTGAGACCCTTCTTCAGACTCCAGAATGAAGACTGACTATCCAGATGCCAGGCCAACCTTTCATTCCAAAACACACACTGCAATTTGTATGTGCATTTAGCGAGTGACTGAGGAGACTTTCTGGAAGGTGCTGCTACTCCGAGACCTTCCCAGCGGCGTGTGTGTTTCAGTAGAGCTGCCAAAGATAGACAGAAAATGCTGGAGTATCTCAGCGGGACAGGCAGCATCTCTGCATAAAACACAGAACAGCATTGATGAATGAAAAGTAATGTAGCCTTCAATGGTCATTTTCAAATGCTATGGGTGACGTTTCTGGTCGAGACCCTTCTTCAAACTGAAGTCAGGGGAGAGAGAGATAGGAAAGGAAGTGTAAGGTGTGAAAATGTGACAAAGGGGATGGAGATCAAGGAAAATGTAGAATAGATCATTGTTAGTTGGGAGAAGGTAATAACAAAGCAAACAGAGATAAAATGTGGTCGGGGACAGTCAGACTGGTCGGAGAACTGGGAAGGGGGAGTTTATGGTTTTTGGTTTCTTGGTCCTCCAAAATATTCCAAATGGAATTTAAACAATGTTCTTACCGCAGGGGTGTAAGCTGCCCAAACGAAATATGAGGAGCTGTTCCTCCAATTTGCACTGGGCCTCACTCTGCAATCCTGCACTGGAATTACTGCTTACTGTAATCCCAAGGAGTGGGCAGGGGAAATGAAAGTTTCTAAATGTGGGAGATGCATTGCCATCTGTGCGGAGCAGAGTCAATGAACTAAGATAAGGTGTATGACTTGCGTATGTGGTATGACAGCTTCGCAGTTGCAGCCAGGAAACATCTCAAACAGCCGATGGCCCAGAGTGATATGCTTACTCTTAAAACCTCCCGCGAAAATCTGGAGAGACCGAAAAGACAAGAAATTCCACTGATACCTCATGGATAAACCCTGTCAAATCGGTGGCATCTACCGAGTTGCACCGGTCGCATGTTTTGTTCACCAGCAGTCGGATATGTCATGTTTAAGAGTGTTAGCTAGTTAGTCAGTTTAGTCTATTGTCACATGAACTGAGGTACAGAGAAGAGCTTTTGTTGCGTGCCAACTGGTCAGCGAACAGACAATACATGATTACAATCGAGCCCTTTACGGTGCATGGATACTGTATAAAGGAATAACTTTTCATGCAAGGTACAGCCAGCAAAGTCCGATCAAAGATAGTCCGAGAGTACTATCCCGAGAATGTAAAGCTTTGCTCAGTTCCTACAATTAATGCGTTTAAGGAAGCCAGAGTTGGCTAGGGTGTAATATAGTGAGTCATAGAATGTCAGATGTCCACTTACTGTTATATATAACCTTACTATTAAAAGATCAATGTTTACGAATGGGTAAATGCTTGACCTTTTGATAATAACTTAGTTGTGGTTTATTTATTCAGGGAGTGACTTGCCAAAACATTAATTCAAAAAACACAGAGCAGCATTGATGAATGAAAAGGCATGTAGCCTTCAATGGTCATTTTCAAATGGTACGTCGCTTAAAGAGGGAAAGAGAATCCTGTCACATGAAATATATAACAATGCTGCAATATTCTTCCGTTGTTATTCCTGGGCACAACTTGCAGAAAGCATCAGCGCACATTCCAAGGTCCGCTGTGTGTGTAGGCTGCAGAGTTGCTAATAGCATTGGCTATATAAACCAAATATCCTATAGCGAGCAAGATAGATCACTCGACGAAAAAGACGTAGTACGGTCATGGGCAGATTCATGGGTAATTTTCGGCCCCATTTCCGTAACCGGCTTCCGTCTCCACACCAAAGATCCCATAGCAGAGCAAAGATACTAGTGTGGAGACGGAAGCCGGTTACGGAAACCTCCTCGTAAAAATAAAAGTTATTTGGTAAAAATCTTCTCCTCATTTTCAGAATTATAATTTATTAACACAAACTGTTCCCCCGCAACGTTGATTACACTGTGAGTCGGGTTGGGTTGGGTCGGGTCGAGTCGAGTCGGGTTACTGAAATGGATGAAAAAAAGGCCCACGTTCCGCTCCGTTGCAAACTACACGTCAGCCCCTTGCATTTAGAAGGAGTGGTCTATCTTGCTTGCTATAGCATCTTTGATATAAACGTTTACATAAAATCACTTTAGAGGGTGGCACGGTGGCGCAGCAGTAGAGTTGCTGCCTTACAGCGGTAGAGACCCAGGTTCGGTCCTGACTATGGGTGCTGTCTGTATGGAGTTTGTCCATTCTCCCCGTGACCTGTGTGGGTTTTCTCCGGGTGCTCCGGTTTCCTCCCACACTCCAATCATGTACATGTTTGCAGGTTCATTGGCTTTGGTAAAGTTGCGAATTGTCTCTAGCGTGTGGGATAGTGCCAGTGTAGGGGGGTGATCGCAGGTCGGCACGGACGGTGGGCCGAAGGGCCTGTTTCCACGCTGCATCTCTAAAGTCTAAAGTCCAATATCAGGAAGGTGGCAGAAGGTACAGCAGCGAGCAAGGCTTCAGAATTAGTCATGCATCGAACCAAGCTATCCAATATAGACACAGCATCCACCTGAAACATGGGAAAATTGCCTCACAGAACAGCACAGGTCCAAACCGTTCCAAGTCACTGCCTCAAAACCTTACTGCCCGTTGCCTGAAAAGCAATGTAAGATATTGTCAAGGAAGTTACCAATTAACGCATATCCACCATCAAAACTATTGAGATACCTGAGTCGTGGAAGGACAGGGGCTCCAGACTCCAGACCTCATATAACATTGATTTGATTTTTGTTTTGATTAAGAGATACTTTGGCCCACCCAGTCCACGCCAACCAGCCATCACCCCCGTACAGTGGCACTCGTGTATGGGTGATTGTGGTTGGCGTGCACGTGATGGGCCAAAAGACCTAATTCCACACTGTATCTCAAAAAGCACTAATGGGCCTGTCCCACTTAGGCGATTTTTCAGGCGACTGCCGGCGACTGTCAAGTCGTAGCAGGTCGCAGAAAAACCGGCGATTGGAACGGCGACTGGAACGGTGATTGTCAGAGTGGAACATACACACACATCGCTGTGCAGGCGGGGGACAGGGCAAGCGGGGGGGTCCGCTGTCTGAGTGAAATTCACACAATGCAAAGCCAGTGTTATACAGACACACACCACGATGAACAGGAAGGTTGGCGCTGTAATTAAGACGGTGAAAAACAGTGTACGGAAGGGTCACTTAAGTCCTTTAAAAGAAGGGGGAGTGGGGGGGAGACGGGGTGGGGAGAAGGAGTGGAGACAACTTTTAAGAAGCCAGAGATACACGGCTGTGAAGCTCGGCGGACATTTAACATTTCCGGTCGGTTATCCTTGGTTCTGAAAACTACTGTTTACGTGTTTTTTTTCCCAATGAGCCAATGAAATTCACCGGTCAGCACCAGCGACAACCTGCAAGAACCTACGACAACCTACAACCCCCGGCGACCCACTACCACTGCACCTACGGCACGAGAATACTCGCTACGCTCCATGGCGGCTTCATTCTGGTCACCGCAACATTTTCAACATATTGAAAAATTCACGGCGACCATAATGAGGCGGCGTGACTAGTTCCCAGAATGCGGGAACTCCTCATGACCATGAAGGCGACTCCCCGGCAACCACCCGCAAACATGTGGCGACTGCATAGCCTCCTGTAGTCGCCTAAAAAGTTGCCTAAGTGGGACAGGCCCATCACAAAAGTCTTTGCTTATGTTGAAAAACATTTGGTAGAAGACTTCTTTTACACACCTGTCTGTTTTGGAATAGGTTCAGTGAATGCGGTGTGAACTTAAAAGTTTGTGGATAGCAAACTAATTAATGTATGTTTTAAGAGAGATATTACAGTGACTTTTACTGTACAGGAAGAGCCCCCCCCCCTCCCCACCCCCCGACTGTAAATATCATCTAAAACATCGACCAATTATTGGTATGTGTTTCTGTTTGGATTTGTTCCATTGTGATCATAAGTACCATGTATTGCTGATGTTTTATATTATCCCAACCCTTTGATTTTCATGCAATGAAAACAAAAAATGCCAGAAGTGCTCAGGAGGTCAGCGAATGTTTGTAGAACAAGGAACAAAGTTAAGGTACCAGGTCACATATACTTCATCGGATATTCATTGGTTTCATGGAAGGTATAATTGCATCTCATGCAGCCCTGAAACAATTTATTACGATACGCTTTCTGAGGGATAAGCAAATGACAAAAATCTGCCACTGGCCTCATTCATTCCACATTCGGTATTTCCAATGAGAATGCGAGAATAGCTGCCAAGAAAATGATTCAGGCCCAGATAGCTGTCGCCCGCCATATTCTACATGACTCACGTATCTGAAGTGTGCTGAGACTTCATGTAGAAAGCTTGAATGCTCAGAAAATGCAGGCCATTGAGGTACTGCACCACAATTGATACAGCACTGCAGAATTATGTTCCACTCATTTAGGTAGTAAGATACCATTTAGTTTATTGTCACGTGTTGGAAAGCTTTTGTTGCGTGCTAATTAGCAAACGGAAGGACAATACATGATCATAATTGAGCCATTCGCAGTGTACAGATACATGATAAGGGAATAATGTTTAGTGCAAGGAAAAGCCAGTAAAGTCCGATCAAAGATAGTCCAAGGATCTCCAATGAGGTAGATAGTAGTTCAGGACTGCTCTCTAGTTGCCGCACGATCATTCACTTGCCTGATAAGAGTGGGAAGAAACTGTCCCTGAATCTGGAGGTGTGCATTTTCACACTTCTGCACCTTTTGCCTGGGGAGAGGGTGGAAGAGGGAGTGGCCAGGGTGCGACATCCTTGATTATGCTGCTGGCCTTGCCGAGGCAGCGTGAGGTATAAATGGAGTCAATGGGAGGTTGGTTTGTGTGACTGTGTGGGCGGCGTCCACAATTCGCTGCAATTTATTGAGGCCTAGGATGGAGCTGTTCCCAAACCAAGCTGTGACGCATCCTGATAAAATGCTTTCTGCAATCTTGTTATTGCTGCGCACAATTTCAATAATGCTGACCAAGTAATATAGTGGTGCTGCGACCCTGAGGACATTTGTTCCTTTGTCCTTTGTAATATTGTGTAGTGCTGAAGGTGTCAAGACGTTGGTGTAATGCACAAGGCATTGCACATTTTCTGAACAGGCTGTTGGAGTGTGTTCTTAGACCAGTCAAATCCAAGGAGGTTTCAGTGCCAAGACCCAAGTGTTGGCTGTAGTGGTTTGGAGAGTAGGCCTAGATCTTGAGGGAAATTGGACATCAAGGGTAGCCCTCTCCTTGAGGGTAACGGATTGTGGACGCCTAACTTAGGCCTCCTACAGGCCTCAGTACACAAAGGTACATGGAGGGAAGCGCTTTGTTTGAGAGTCCCTGCCAGAAACTGCCTTAATATCGCATGGTTGCTCTGAGAATAGCCAACAAATCTGATCCACAGCCATTCCAGGAACATTTTTTGCGTGCCAGTTTCCCCGTGCGACATTCTGCAAGGGAATAATGCATGGGAAAGCAACACTCCCGAAAACTGCACCCATCACAGGGGGATAAACAGCCATTGATCACATTTCTGGCACCACAAAGGAGGTAAGCAAAATATCACACATGCCATTTTGCGATGTTTCATTTCCATAATGCTTCACAGTCACCAGACTGAATCCGATGTTAAGGACATTGTTTGCATCGTTGAACAGAGAGAAACCGAATGGGCCTGTCCCAGTTACGTGACTTTTTCAGCGACTGCCGGCACCCGTCATGGGTCGTTGAAAATCCAGCGGCGACTAGAACAAGGTACGACTCTTTGGGTGACAATTTACGACCATACAGGCTTCACCCCGCGACATGTCGCCAGGGTTTCGATGTATGGTCGTGAGTAGTCTGCTCAGTCGCCCAAGAGTCGTAACGTCTTTCTGGGCGCCGCTCAATTTTCAACATGTTTAAAAATTTTGCCGACCTTCAATGACCTATGACGGGTGCCGGTAGTTGCCAAAAACGTTGGTTAAGTTGGACAGGCCCATAAGGGTTTTTAAAACTGATTTATATGATGTTGATTTACAGTAGGTCTTCAATGCAGATTTTATATTATACCCAGAGCAGACACGTTCCCTGACAATGGGTCATCAGGTCATAAGTGATAGGAGCAGAATTAGACCATTCAGCCCATCAAGCCTACTCCACCATTCAATCATGGCTGATCTATCTCTCCCTTCTAATCCCATTCTCCTGCCTTCTCCTGTAACCTCTGACACCCGTACTATTCAAGATTCGATCTATCTGTGCCTAAAAAATATATCCATTGACGTCCACAGCCTTCTGTGGCAAAGAATTCCACAGATTCACCACCCACTGACTAAAGACATTTCTCCTCATCTCCTTCCTAAAAGAATGTCCTTTAATTCGGAGGCTAAGACCTGTAGTCCTAGACTCTACCACTTGTGGAAACATCCTCTCCACATCCACTCTATCAAGGCCTTTCACTATTCAGTACGTTTCAATGAGGTCACCCATCATTCTTCTAAATTCCAGCGAGTACAGGCCCAGTACTGGGGAAGTGGATATTTAAGACATTGGAAGGAGTGTAAGGATCTTCAGTACATTCAGAGTTATAGCTCGACGGTGTAGACGGTGGATAGGCTTTGATGTGTCGGGAGGCGAATCATTTTGCTTGAAGTACCCAGCCTCTGACTTGCTCCTAACCTGGTCAATGAAAACTCTGGGGTGTTGACGGTGGGGGCTGTTAATTGTAAAACATATTCAGTCAGACTCTGTCTCTTTGAACACAGACATAGAAACATAGAAACAGAGAAAATAGGTGCAGGAGTAGGGCATTTTTCCCCTTCGAGCCAGCACCGCCATTCAACATGGTCACGGCTGATTATCCAGAATCACTACCCTGCTCCTGCTTTTTCCCCATATCCCTTGATTTAATCGGTCAGGCAGCATCTGTGGAGGGAATGGACAGACAGCGTTTCGTGGTCGGGACCCTTCTTCAGACTGTGTTTTGCTCAAGATTCTAGCATCTAGCAGTTCCTTGCAACTCCATCTTGCTGGAAATGATTCACATTTTTGAGGCGTTTTTGAGGCATGACAGTTACTTGCCGCTTATCAACCAACGCCTGACTGTTGCTGGGTCTTGCTACATGAAGACAAAGACTGCTTTCATTTGTTGAAGAGTTGTAAGTGCAGCCATCCACAAACCGCCCACACTTCTGATAGCACGAGTCACCCTGAGGCTCCTTTTACTATCTTTCTTCCACTTAAATATATGGTCATTAAGTGGAATTAGAAGGCTGGGGGTTTATTTACTTCACGGTCTGGGTCGGTGTAATAAGATCAAAAGCAGAGAGAAAATAACATCTGAAACTCCTTGCCAAAACATGCAAAATGTTACAAGGGGCCACAAGTTGTTCTAATTCCTGGTGCTTCCCACTAAAGCGCATTTCCCCATTCCTGTAAACTTGCTGTGGCTCTCTGTTCAAATGTGCTCCAACAGAAGACAGTGATATGTGAAAGCCCTTATTAAAATGCATACAATGCCAAGCTCATTGTACTTGAAGAAAGCTGACTAATCACAGGCAGAAGATTGGCTAGATCATGTACTATTTAATCAAGCGCTTAAGGTATGCCCTAATCAAAGCTGACCATCAGAAAGAAACCTACAAAGTAACATGAAATGAAAAATCATTAAGGGTGTGATTGGACTGCAGTGATCGAACCCCATGCTTGTATCTCCCACTGTATTCATCTGGGGCTGAGACTGTCAATTAAACGTAGCAGAATATTTCCGCGGGCATACTTTATTGATCCAATATCATTAAGTCTTTCTGGTATAGCAGTTATTTAATGAGACAATTTTCCAGTACCCTGAACTAATTCCCTTGTGATGCAATGGAATTGCAATACCTAACTGAAATTACTGGTCACAGCTTCAAGGCTTTGCTTCCCAGACTGCGCTGGTGAACTAGACGCTAATAAAATGCATGGAAACATTGGCCAATAATTGCACGGTTCAATTACGCTTGCAGCTCTGCACAAAATGAAGGACTTACGGGGCAATAAATGTCCACATGTTAGAAATGAAAATAAAATAATACCAAGACAAAAACAGTTGTAGAATTTGTCCCTTTGTAATATAAATATTCCAGAAAGGATCGGATGTGCCACTGCTGACAGGTCTGAAGCATTTAAAGAGATTGTCCTAATGGAAGCGCAGAAATAAAAAGAGAAAAATACCGGAAACACTAAGCAAGTCAATAGACAATAGACAATGGACAATATGTGCAGGAGTAGGCCATTTGGCCCTTCGAGCCAGCACCGTCATTCAATGTGATCATGGCTGATCATCCACAATCAGTACCCAGTTCCTGCCTTCTCTCCATCTCTCCAAGTAGCATCCATGGAAAGATTTAGAACATTTAGAACTAGGAAAGTGAGTTAGTTTTTTTTTGTGTGGCGGAGAGGGATATTTAGGAAAAGGGAATAACTGAGATAGGATGGTGTTGGTATTGTTATCGTCACGTGTGGCTTGTTATCGTCACATTTACCGACTTGCAAAGAAATATTTTGTCATGAATATTGTCCAGGCAGATCATAAAAATGCATACCCACAGGCAGAGTGAAAGAGAAAACAAACAGAGTGCAGAACATAATATTACAGCTACAGAAAAAGAGCAGATTTTAAAAGTGCAAATGCCGCTATGGGGTTTATTGGAGGATTGGGAATAGCTCTAGCGACAAACTGTTGATTATGTCATCTGATTGATGGGTTAGTAAGGGTAGTAAGAGAGAAATAATACTACCTAAAAAAGTTGTAAAATGCAAGAAATTAAAGAGAGATAACACAAAAAAAAGAATGTAAACGGTGTGAAATTCAGAACTGTAGGGATTGCGAAGCAAATCAGGCCATGCTAATGAGAGAGAGAAACTGAGCCAAGGTAACCTGTGGTAGAACGGTCCAGTTCTGACACTAACAGAACTAGTTCTGACTAACAGAGAGTCTATTCAGAAAACATCTCATATGTGATCATCCCCAAAACAACAAAGTATCAGGTTGTGATTTGATAAAACTCACAATACAGATTTTAATTTCTGCCTTAGATGGACACAAAAAGCAGGAGTAACTCAGTGGGACAGGCAGCATCTCTGGAGAGAAGGAATGGGTGACATTTCTTCAGATTTCAGGTTGGCCATATATTTTCTGATAGACTATGAAGAGAGGAAACTATTGACTCTGAAGAACTCTGACATAGTGGACTATCAACGCTACCTTTTGTGGAGCATCTTTAGCTCCTGACAATGGTGACAACATCGAGCTGGCCGAACAAACAATCAGGTTCAAATCTTCTGACAGACTGCAAAACCAGGAAACAGCCACCTTAGAACATACAACACAGAACAGTACAGCACAGGAACAAAGCTTCTGACCCACAATGTTCATGCCAAACATGATGCAAAGGTAAACTTATCTCATCTGTCTGCACATGATCCATATCCCTCCATTCCCTGCACACCCATGTGCCCCTTTAATAAGCATATTACAGATTCATTCATCATTGTGGAAAAGATTAGTGACGCAGTAGTGCCAGTTTCCAACGGGGACGGTGACGGACGCACCACACATCTCTGTCTTCCAGTTCCTGCAGACCTCCGCCGTTGGAAGTATAGGATTCTGGTGTGTGTGCTTTATCATCATTCCTTACAATGCTGTGTACGACAGTGATCAAGTGGAAGTGAAGTGAAATGTAAAAGCTTCACGTTAATTCATGTAAAACTTTCAAAGGTTAAACTACTTATATTGAGGGAGTACAATCCATTCAAATTATACAATATTTTCAGGGACAGCGGGGGCAATACTCATGGTTTTATTCAACATTTAAAAATGCAGTTTCCTTTCATTCCACAAGTGTAAGCAATTTTTATTCATAGTTTGAAGTGGTTCTATATAATTAAAGTTCTCATCAAATAATTGAATAAGCATTGATTGCCTTCACAAAGAATGTAAGGGCTGCAAATAAAACTGATAGTTGCTTTTGGATTGTCACATATAAATATATCAGGAGTGATCGTTACTGTCAAGTATTGCGATAACAGTGAAAGTTAATAATCTCACCATTCTCTCTGCAAATACAACACCTTTATATTAAAAATAATTTCTGGAAGGACACTTCATCGAACACAATGAGCCCTAGGTTTAAGTCAATTTGGGTTTCTGGTCATATGCACAAGTACGGCAAGGTATTGATGAGAAGAAATCTTGCTTGCAGCAGCATCGCAGCCACACAGACTTATGACAGACACAGACAAGACTCATCACAGACACAGCCGTATAGCACTCAAATAGCATAAAGTATGTGTAAAATATAGAAGTTATGCAAGACAGTGAAAAGAAAAAGATTGCAAAAACAAATCGTTAGTGCAAACCACATTTAGAGAAGCAAGTCGATGTATGTGCAAGAGGTGGTCCATAGTTAGATACGTAATACTGGAGTAAATCAGCAGGTCAGGCAGCACCTCAGGATGGAAGGAATGGGTAATGCTTAGTTTAGTTTCGTTTAGTTTAGTTTAGAGATACGGCGCGGAAACAGGCCCTTGGGCCCACCGAGTTCACACCAACCAGCGATCCCCGCACATTAACACTACCCTACACACACTAGGGCCAATTTACAATTATACCAAGTCAATGAGCATCTGTTGAAATTCCCTTTTAGAATTACAACAGAAACATTTAAGTATTTGGGCATCCAAATTACTAGGAACTATAAATCATTACTCAACGCAAACTATATGCCCTTATTAACTAAATTAAATGGGTTGATTAAATTTTGGAAGACACTGCCGATGTCTTTAATAGGCAGAATAAACACGATAAAAATGATCTTCTTACTACAAATATTGTACCTATTTCAATCAATACCAATAAACTTACCCAAAAAATTCTTCAAAAAATTAGATTCTGATTATAAATCACACAGAATTAAAAAAAAACCACTTGTGTAAATCTAAAGAATCAGGGGGACTGACACTCCCTAACTTATTGTATTATTATTAGGCAGTGAATATTAAAAATATAATCTACTGGTTGGACAGTTCTGCCCAACAGGTAGATTGGATAAGAATGGAGAAAGAGGATTGTTCCCCTTATAATATAGGAGCGATCCTTCTTTCCCCGATAAAACTGAACAATGTAATATACAAGAAGAATCCAATTATTCATGGTATAATACGAATTTGGAAACAAATAAAATTAACTTTAAAATTAAGAAAATTATTGTTTTTTTTCTCCAATAGCTAATAATCCCTCATTCAAACCATCCATTATTGATAAAACGTTTATCCATTGGGAAAGAATAGGAATTAAAACGATGGGAGATATGTATAAAATGGAATTTTTTTTATCATTCCAACAATTCCAACTAAAATATAATTTGAAAAGTAATCAATATTTCAAATACCTTCAAATTCAAGATTATTTGAAAAAGTATATACAAGGATATCAAACTTTAACCCCAGATCTATTGGAGGAAGGAATGAATAGAAAGGCAGAATCAAGCAATTTAATATCTTACTTATATAATATAATTCCAAATATAGAAACACCAACGACAGAGGCAATTAGAAGAGACTGGGAACAAGAGTTATTGATAAAAATTCCGAACGATAGGTGGGATAAAAATTTATTATATGTAAACAAATGTTCAATGAATGTAAGACATAACCTAATTCAATTTAAAATTTTACATAGATTATATTATTCGAAAACAAGACTGAATAAAATATTTTCAAATGTTTCCCCCATCTGCGACAAATGTCTAACTCAAAATGCCACTATAGCACATTCCTTTGTCTCTTGTACAAAACTGTATACATTTTGGAATGAAATTTTTTGGAATTTTTACAAAACTATTTAACACAAAATTGAACCCCAATATCGAATTGATTATCTTTGGATCAATGGAAGAGGGAAGTAAACTAACTATATTCCAAGAAGCTTTTCTTAATTATGGTCTAATAACAGCGAAAAAACTTTTACTTAACTTTTGGAAAAACGCACCTACGCCAACATTCAAAATGTGGATCTCAAACATGTCTGAAACGCTACGTCTTGAAGAAATGAGATTCCTCTTAACGGCAAAGTAGACCAATTCTTAAAGATTTGGTCTCCGTTTATCAACTTTTTACAAGCATATGGTGCAACATAACATAACCTTAGAAATTAAATGTTTAGAACTGTGTGACGGATGGGCAAAAATATGAGATAGGTAGATCTCTCCTAATCTCTCTTTTTTTATTTATTTTTCCTTTTTCCTTTTCTTTCAATCTTTTATCTTCCCATCTCTTGTTTTCTGTTTCTACTCGCTTGTCCATCTATTCCGACACTCTTCTTTTTTCTCTCACTGTTCTTTTATTATTGAACCAAAAGTATGAAGTTGTACAAGAATGAAAATATGTATTTATGTATTAGGTACTTAAGTACCAGACTACTGTACTTACTTCTAACAAAAATAAACAAAACAAAAAAAAAAACAAAAAAAAAAACAAGCCAATTAGCCTACAAACCTGTACGTCTTTGGAGTGTGGGAGGAAACAGAAGATCTTGGAGAAAACCCACGTGGTCATGGGGAGGATGTTCAAACTCTGTACAGACAGCACCCGTAGTTGGGATCGAACCCGGGTCTCTGGCGCAGAAAGCACTGTAAGGCAGCAACTCTACCGCTGCGCCACTGTGTTCCATTGCTGAGGAAGGATTAGGTTTTAAACATAGAAACATAGAAACATAGAACATAGGTGCAGGAGGAGGCCCTTCGACCCTTCAAGCCAGCACCACCATTCATTATGATCATGGCTGATCGTCCCAAATCAATAACCCGTGCCTGCCTTCTCCCCATATCCCTTGATTCCACCAGCCCCTAGAGCTCTATCTAACTCTCTCTTAAATCCATCCAGTGATTTGTCCTCAACTGCCCTCAGTGGCAGGGAATTCCACAAATTCACAACTCTCTGGGTGAAAACGTTTTTTCTCACCTCAGTCCTAAATGGCCTCCCCTTTATTCTAAGACTGTGGCCCCTGGTTCTGGACTTGCCCAACATTGGGACCATTTTTCCTGCATCCATATTGTCCAGTCCTTTTATAATTTTATATGTTTCTATAAGATCCCCTCATCCTTCTAAACTCCAGTGAATACAAGCCTAGTCTTTCTAATCTTTCCTCATATGTAGGTCCCGCCATCCCAGGGATCAATCTCGTGAACCTACGCTGCACTGCCTGTGTAGATTTGTTGAAGAACCTGATGGTTGTAGGAAAGTAGCTGATCCTGAAGCTAGTGGTGTGGGTCTTCCAGATGGTAGGAGTGAGAAGAAGGCATGACACAGGTGGTAAGGGTCTTTGATGATAGATGCCATCTTCTTGAGGCAGTGCTTCCGATGGCGGGGAGAGTTGAGTCACTGATGGACCAGGCTGTCCACCCTAATCTCAGCAGCCTCAAGCATTCCTGGGCATTAACATTTCCATTCTTGGCCATGAGAAAGGTCAAGGATACATTCTACTTAACATCTGTAGAAGTTCGTGAAAAGATTCAGTGACATGCAGTAAAGCAGAATCACTTTAAATTTCTATAAAAAATTTGACCAGTTTTTCCTGATTTTCTGTTTTTATTAAAGTGAATTATCTGGTGTTAATTGGTACCACATTAAGAATTGTAATATGTGACTAAAGTATCTCTGTGTCATACCTTAAAGAGGCTGTCTGTGTACATAGAGGAAGACATCAGAAGAAATCTTGTTCTACACAATAACCTGTTCACAAATTCACAAGTTAGCTCTTAGGGCTAAGGGAATCAAGGGATATTGGGAAAAAGCCAGAACGGGGTACTGATTTTGGATGATCAGCCACGATCATATTGAATGGAGGTGCTGGCTCAAATGGCCGATTGGCCTACTCCTGCACCTATTTTCTATGTTGCTATGTTCACAAATTATAGGAGTGAATTTGGCCCATCGAGTCTACCCCACCTTCAAATCATGGCTGATCTCTGCCTCCAAATCCCATTTTCCTCCCTTCTCCCCATAACCCTTGACACCCATTCTGATCAAGAATTTGTCTATCTCTGCCTTTAAAATATCCACTGACTTGGCCTCCACAGTTCTCTGTTGCAATGTGTTCCACAGATTAACTATCCTCTGACTAAAGAAATTCCTCCTCACCTCCTTTAAAAGAGCGCCTTTAATTATGAGGCTATGACCTCTGCTCCCAGACTCTCCCACCAGTGGAAACACCCTTTCCACATCCACTCTATCTATGCTTTGCACTATTCTGTAAATTTCAATGGGGTCCCCGTCAACCTTCTAATCTCCAGCAAATACAGGCCCAGTGCTGTTCAGTTGAAGAACCTAAAATAGACACAAAAAGCTGGAGTAATTCAGCGGGACAGGTAGCATCTCTGGACATTTCGGTATGAGACCCTTCTTCCGACTGGTTAGGAATAAAGGAAATTAGAGATATAGACGAAGAGAGATATAGAGAGATAAAGAACAATGAATTTAAGATATGCAAAAAAGTAATGATGATAAAGGAAACAGGCCATTGTTAGCTGTTAGTTGGGTGAAAGCGAGAAGCCAGTGAGACATGGGTGGGGAGGGATAGAGAGAGAGGGAATGCCGGGACTGCCTGAAGCTAGAGAAATCAATATTCATACCACTGCTCTTTGAGCTGCCCAACCAAAATATGAGATACTATTCCTCCAATTTGCGTTTAGCCTGACTCTGACAATGGAGGAGACCCAGAACCTAGGATTTAGACCTATTTGAAGAACCTGATGGCTGTAGGAAAGTAGCTGTTCCTGAAGCTAGTGGTGTCTATAAATAAAGTTCCTTTGTGTGTTACATTCAATTCTTGGCTATCGTTCCAGTATCTTGGAGCGTGATTTAGTGAGAATACTGAGATAATGCTTTCTCTAAACTTTCCTTGCCCTTCAACAAAGTGGTATCTTATTACACCTAAGTGAAATGCCTGTGTATGGTTCATGCGCACATCATATTTCTGGCCTTTAAGCCTTCACCAAGTGACTGGTTCCCGGTTGCTGGAAACAGATTCAGTCGCACAAATTATTCTTATGCTCTCCGAATGTCTTCCCTGCACGGGAGACCCGACCTTTTCCCTATCGGTTCTCCGTTGTCGTTGGGGCCTAGCACCATGGAGCAGCCTCCAGCCGGAGTGACCTGGGGGCTCCAGTTGCGGAGCCTGGGGTCTTGTCATCGTGGGGCTGGCCGGCATCGGAGCGTGGGGAGCTGTGGTGGCGCGTGGCGTGGTCCCTGGTGGGAGACCGCTTTCCGGAGCTCCCGCGGCGGCAGCGTCTCCCGCCCGAGTTGCGGGGCTGAAAACGACCCGGAGCAGGGCCTGAAATCACCCTGCGGCTTTAACGGCTGCGGGACTTGCCATCGCCCGCCGGGAGCTATAACATCGGGAGTGGATGGGGAGCAGGGGAGAGACAAGACTTTGCCTTCCAACACAGTGAGGAGGAGATTCACTGTGATGGATGTTTGTGTCAATCGAGTTGGTTGTGTGTCTTGTATAATTGTTTCTTTTTGTTGCATGGCTGCAGAAACCAAAGTCCCTAATGGAAAAATAAAGTTCATTGTATTGTATGGTGTATTGGACTGTGCGCTAGGCTCAATAATCTTCAGGTTCTACATCAATGATCTGCAGTCAATCGTAAGATCGGAAGTGGAGATATTTTGTTGAAATTAGTTAATGTTTGAACACCATTTCTTTTTTTTTTCTTTTTCGTGTTATCGGCATCTGTCTCCACGAAGTGTTCCTCAAGAGAAGACCACGTGGATTAACAGGAGAGACCACGAGAAGGTTGCCGACATCTCCATTTCATAGGTTCATGAGTTACAGCAGCAGAAGTGGGCCATTATGCCCATCGAGTCTACTCGCCATTCAACCATAGCTGAGCTGCTATCTTTTCCTTTCAACCCCACTCTTTGCCTTCTCCCCATAACCGTGGCGCCACAGTGGTGCAGCAGTAGAGTTGATGTCTTACAACGCTTGCAGCGCCAGAGGCCCGGGTTCGATCCCGACGATGGGTGCTGTCTGTACGGACTTGGTACGTTCTCCCCGTGACCTGCGTGGGTTTTTCTCCGAGATCTTCGGTTTCCTCCCACACTCCAAAGACGTGCAGGTTTGTAGGTTAATTGGCTTGGTATAAATGTAAAATTGTCCCTAGTGTGTGTAAGATAGTGTTAATGTGCGGGGATCGCTGGTCGGCGCGGATCCGGTGGACCGAAGGGCCTGTTTCCGCGCAGCATCTCTAGGCTAAAAAAGCACAGCCGTCTGTTTCAACTCTACAGGAAATGAAGTCCTAGGCAGATCGCAGGTATTGAATGAAACTGTAAGTAACATCCATCTGACAAAATTTCCTGACAATGACCATCCTGAAGTTGAGAGCATCTAAGAATGTATTCTTGATGATCAATGCTCTCACCATCACTAAGTCTGTCATTACCAACTGATCAAACTGAACGCAAAGATACTGGGAGTCCCTGCTGACTAGAAACTCAATCTTGACTGCACGGGAGCGCAGCGGTAGAGTTGCTGCCTTACAGCTCCAGAGACCTGGGTTCGATGCTGACTACGGGTGCTGTCTGTATATAGTTTGTACGTTCACCCCGTGACCTGCGCGGGTTGTCTCCTGGTGTCTCCGGGTTTCCTCTCACACTCCAAAGACGTACAGGTTTGTAGGCTAATTGACCTGGTGAAGTTGTAAATTGTCCCAAGTATGTGTAGGATAGTGTTAGTGTGCGGGGATCGCCGGTCGGTGTGGATTGGGTGGCCAAAGCGCCTGTTTCCGCACTGTATCTCTAAACTAAACTAGACTAAACCAGTCAAGTGAGTTTGTAGCTTCAAGAGCAGTAGAGAGCCTGGGATTCCCGTGATGAGAGATCAGTCCCCAAGGCCCTTCCTTCACCTGCAATTGAATACTCGCTGCTCACTTGGATGAATGCAGGTCTGACAACACTCAAATATCTCAACAATACCAGGTCAAATGCAACCCACTTGATTAATACACTACTCATCCTCCTGAACATTCATTTCCTCCACCGCCAGTGAACCATAGCGACAGTGTGTGCGTCCTACTAGATGTACCACATTCAATTGTGTAGGAAGGAACTGCAGATGCTGGTTTAAATTGAAGATAGACACAAAGTGCTGGAGTAGCTCAGCAGGACAGGCAGCATCTCTGGAGAGAAGGAATGGGTGACGTTTTGGGTCAGGTCCCTTCATCAATCTGAACGTATGTTTCCACATACGTCATCTCCATCCTTTCCCCCCCGGTCCAATCCCTCCCCACCTATGTCCAATACACCTCACACGCTCTTTGTCTCCTGAATGACTTCTGTTTTCCAGGCGCCCATTCCCTCATCTTTACTATGGATGTCCAGTTACTCTACGTCTCCTTCCCCCAGAAGGAAGGGCTTAAAGCCCTCTATTTCTTCCTCGACTGCAGAACTAGCCAATTTCCATCTACCAATACTCTCATCCGCCTAGCAGAGCTGGTCCTTACCCTCAACAACCTCCTTGGACTCCTCCCACTTCCTCCAAATCCATGGCGTAGCTATGGGCACTTGCATGGGCCCCAGCTATGCCTGCCTCTTTGTAGGGCATGTCGAACAATCCCTGTTCCAGGTGTACAATGGCTCTATCCCCGAACTCTACCTCCGCTACATTGATGACTGCATTGGTGCTACCTCCTGCACCCATGCAGAACTCACTGACTTCATCAACTTTGGCACTAATTTCTATCCTGCACTCAATTTCACTTGGACCATCTCTGACCACTCCCAACCGTTTCTGGATCTATCCGTCTCCATCACTGGAGACAGACTAGTGACCGACATCTACTACAAACCTACTGACTCCCATAACTATCTAGACTACACTTCTTCCCACCCTGTTTCCTGTAAAAACTCTATCCCCTGCTCCCAATTCCTCCGTCTATGCCGCAACTGCGCCCAGTATGAAGTGTTCCATACCAGGGCATCGGAGATGTCCTCATTATTTAGGAAACGTGGGTTCCCCTCTTCCATTATAGATGAGGCTCTCACTGACGCACTGAGTTACCCCAGCTTTACGTGTCTAACTAGGTTTACGTATCATTTGTGCTGATGTAGGTAAGTTCTGTTTCGGGGATATATGACAATAAAGCACTCTTGACTCAATACAATTTCTCTAAGGCACTCCCAGAGGGCTTTCAGGAGGGAATTCCAGAAAGTGTACACAGAGATAATAAAGCAACAAAGCAATATTTTTGAAGATAACATTGAGTGTGGCCTTAAGAGCACAGCAAGGTAGACACAGCACAGTCTGAAGAAGGTTCTCGACCCGAAACGTCACCCATTCCTTCTCTCCAGAGATGCTGTCTGTCCAGCTGATTTACAGCGGCATTTTGTGTCTATATTCACAGCAAGGTATATAGACAAATTATATATTCACAGCAAAGGTAGAGTTGGCCATATAAACTCAGATACGGCTGATTGAACATTGCATAAGTAGCAGCTGGAGACAGGTACAATATAACTACACAATAAAGCATGTAGACTGCATGTAGCATACCTTGCATTGATGCCTACATAAGCAAACAGGTAGCTATAAACAGAACAACCTCCACGCAAGGCAGTACCTCATACAACGATGTATCAGGATACACGCCATGTGATAGAAACTACTTTCTAAAGGTATCCTATGCATAATACATGGTAGCTTTTTATAAAGGAAGTGAGCTCAGAAGATCAATTGATATGTATAGGAAGGAACTGCAGATGCTGGTTTAAACCAAAGATTGACACAAAACGCTGGAGTACCTCAGCGGGACAGACAGCATTGCTGGCGAGAGGGAATGGGTGAGATTTTGGGTCGACACCCTTCTTCAGACTGAAGAAGTGTCTCGACCCGAGATGCTGCCTGTCCCGCTGAGTTACTCCAGCATTTTGTGTCTGTCTTCAGATCAATTAACCTGTTCACTGCATTTTTTTTGTTCACTATTGGTCATGACCCGAATATACTTGGGGTGTGGCACTGAACAAGTTAAACTATTTACGTGCATGTAATTGTGCAATTCAACAATGCATAAGCTGACTCAATCCATTAGCTTGTTCAATAAGTGGGTACACAAAAGGCTGGAGAAACTCAGCGGGTGCAGCAGCATCTAAGGAGCGAAGGAGATAGGCGACGTTTCGGGTCGAGATCCTTCTTCAGACTTGTTCAATAAACTCTTCACTCTGTATCTCTAAAAAATTCCACTTCAGGTACCAATGGATCACTTCCATGGTAGGCCTCACCTACATCTGATTTTACACCCTGTCCTACAAATATTGTGTCAACAAAGTTCTGCAGCTCTTGCCTACATACTGTGCATACATTGTACTATGCTTTTGGGATTAGAGTTTTATATTAACTGTTTTTCTGACTATCTATAAAAATGTACACAGATAACAATGATTCCTATCAATAAGTATAGCAGCTGCTATTGTACACCGAATTTCGTACGTTTCTAGATACCATGAATGCAGTTGCAACAATTTCCCTAAACAAGATGCACTCAAAATGCTAGAGTAACTCAGCGCGTCAGGCAGCTTCTCTGGAGAAAACGGATAGGTGACATTTTGGGTCGGGACCCTTCTTCAGATCTATCCATTTTCTCCAAAGATGTTGTCTGACCCGCTGAGTTACTCCATCAGTTTGTGTCTATCTTTGGTATAAACAAGCATCTATGGTTCCTTTTTGTTGCAACTATTTCCACTTGCTTGTAAAACTTCTCCATCCTCTGCTTGAATTTTTACAATGTTTTGTGCACTGACTTCCTCTCTGAATCATTGTTGACACTGGCCTTTTCCTCTTTCCCGCTACATTGCAATGTTATGTTCTCCAGCCTTCCTTTACTGGATTGCGGCCAAGATTTTCAATTCTGCCTTGACTGCCCTGATTTCAGTTTTCCTGTTACAATCAGGTTCTGTGTTATTGGACTAAAATTAAAAAAAAATCATATTTAGCTTAGTTAAGAGATGCATCGCGGGAACAAGCCTTTCGACTCACCGAGCCTGCACCGACCAACGATCCCCACACATTAACACTATCCTCTACACTCTAGGGACAATTTATAATTATACCAAGCCAATTATCATATTATTTGGGTATAATTTATAATTATACCAAGCCAAGGCATATTAAAACAAAAATACTGGAAATATTCAAAAGGCCAGGCAGTGTCTGTGGAGAACATGCGGACAGAAGAAGGCCAGTCAGGCCTTCAAGTGTGCGCAGCCATTTAATGAGTTTGCAGCCAATCTGATGTTAAGTTGACAGCCTGAGGTGATGCATTTTGACAGGTCAAACCAGGGTAGAATTTACATAGTTAATGGTAGAGCCCAGAGAGTGATATGGTGCAGAGATACCATAGGGGTACAGTACAGAGTAACACACTTCCTGAAGGTGGCAACACAGGTAGACAGGCAGAAAATAAGCCACTTGCTACGCTTGCCTTCATCAGTAAAGGCACTGAGTGCTGGAGTTACTGTAGTTCGTGGCAGGAGTGATGTCACTACTATATAAGATGCGGTGAGACCACATTTGGAGTATTGTGTGCAGTTATGGTTGACCTGTTTTCGGAAGAATGGAAAGGGTGCAGAAAAGATTTGCCAGGATGCTACCAGGTCAAAGGGCTTGAGGTATAAGGAGAGGCTGGGACTTTTTTCCTGAAGGATTGGAAACTGAGGGATGGCTTTACAGAGGTAATTAAAAATAACGAGATGCATTGATAAGAGGAATGGTCACAGCATTTTCCCAGGGTGGAGGAGTCCAAAGGTCCAAAACTTGAGAGGGGGAAAGATTTAGGTCCTGAGGGGCATTTTCTTCACACAGAGGACATAAGGTCATGTGATAGGAGCAGAAGTAGGCCATTCGGCCCATCAAGTCTACTCTGCCATTCAATCATGGATGACCTATCTCTCCCTCCTAACCCCATTCTCCTGCCTTCTCCCTATAACCTCTGACATCCGTACTAATCAAGAATCTATCTATTTCTGCCTTAAAAATATCCATATCTGTAATATATGGTGGTGCATATCTGGAATGAATTGCCAGAGCAGGCTGCAGACAGTGGTACAGAGGCAATAATTAACAGACATTTGGACATACACATGAGAGGAAGGGTTTATAGGGGTATGGGTCAGATGCTGATGGGACTAACTCAGCTATAAAACCTAATTGACACAGGTGAGTCCCCATTTTCACACCTTACACTTCCTTATCTATGTTTCTCCCTCTCCCCGGACCTCAGCCTGAAGAAGGGTCTCGACCCGAAAAGTCACCCTTTCCTTCTCTCCAGAGATGCTGCCTGTCCCGCCGAGTTACTCCAGCATTTTGCTTCTATCCTCTTTTCTTACAACCAGTCTTACGATACCTTCATTGTTATCATCCAGTAATTTTTATCATCAGCCATATGAAGTAGCATAAAAGATTGGTCATGGCCCTCATCTGTGCTAGTCTCCAGTACCCTGTAATTTGCACACAGGACAAGTAGGTCTGTGGAGGACGCCATCTCCCTAGCATTATATTCAGCTCTAGTTCACCTTGACAATAAGAACACCAATGGCAGGATGCCCTCCATTAATTATAACTCAGCCTTCAACAGCCCTATATTACCGAATAAGCTCAACTCTAAACTCCAGGACCTTGGCCTTGACGTCTCCCTAGATTGAGTCTATCTTAACATTGCACTGCCTGAAGAAGGCCAGACATATTGTCAAGGCGGCCTGCCACCCTGGCCATTACTTTTTCTCTCGTCTGCCTTCTGGGAGAAGGTACCTCAGCTTGAAAATCCTTGTATTTGTACATCAGTCACTGACAGTAAGCATGTTGTCCTTCATAGCGAGAGGATTTTAAGTTTAGGAGCAAGGAGGTCCTACTGCAGTTGTATAGGGCCGTGGTGAGACTACACCTGGAGTATTGTGGGCAGTCTTGGTCTCCTAATTTGACGAAGGACAATTCTTGCTATTGAGGGAGTGCAGCGTGGGTTCACCAGGTTAATTCCCGGGATGACTGGGCTGACATATGATGAAATAATGGATCAACTGGGCTTACTGTATATTCACTAGAATTTAGAAGGATGAGAGGGGATCTTATAGAAACATATAAAATTCTTAAGGGATTGGACAGGCTAGATGCAGAAAAAATGTTGAGGGGGTCCAGAACCAGGGCTCACAGTTTAAGAATAAGGGGTAGGCCATGTAGGACTGAGATGAGGAGAAATGTTTTCATCCAGAGGGTTGTGAACCTATGGAATTCTCTGCCACAGAAGGCAGTGGAGGCCAATTTACTGGATATATTCAAGAGAGAGTTACAGTATCCATAGCTCTTAGGGCTAACGGAATCGAGGCATATGAGGAAAAAGCAGGAACAGGGTACAGATCCTGGATGATCAGCCATGATCTTATTGAATGGTGGTGCTGGCTCGAAGGGCCGAATGGCCCACTCCTGTACCTATTTTCTATATTTCTATTTCTATCCAGGCTTAAGAGCAAATTCTTCTCCAATGCTGTCTTCTGAACCTCTTTCACACCCACTTTCTGTAGGTGCTGTCACATCATTTATTCTTAACTTTATTTCATTCAGTTATTCCATTATTGCACTTTGGGATTTTGTTTTGGACTATTTCAGAATGCATTATAATCTTTGCACCATTCTACTGTTTTGTTTTAGTATTTATTTGTTATGAGCTTCTTTTCATGTCGGGTGTATATGACAATACCCTAAACCTAATCTTAATTCCTGTCTCTGCAGACTAATATTTCATTGACTTGCTTATCAACTGCTATCCAGCTCTGCCTTAAATGAGAGAAAACATATATATGCTGGTACACTATTGAAAACGCCCAAGGGCATGAATTGCATTTTCTAATCTCCAAATTCCTATTTATTTTGAGTGGGCTTGTATACAAAAACAGGGATGTAATGCTAAGGATCTATAAGGTGCTGGTCAGGCTGCATTTGGCTCATTGTGGGCAGTTTTGGGCACCATATTTGAGGAAGGATGTGCTGACTCTGGAGAGGGTCCAGAGGAGGTTTGCACGAATTATCCCAGGAATATGTGGGATAACATATGATGAGCATTTGACGGCACTGGGCCTGTACTCGCTGGAGTTTAGAAGAATGAGGGGGGACCTCATTGAAATGTACAGAATAGTAAAAGGCTTGAATAGGATGTGGAGAGGATGTATCCACTAGTGGGAGAGTCTAGGACGAGAGGTCATAGCTTCGGAATGAAAGGACGTTCTTTTAGGAAAGAGATGATGAGGAATTTCTTCAGTCAGAGGGTGGTGAATTTGTGGAATTATTTGCCACAGAAGGCTGTGGAGGCCATGCAAATGGATATTTTTTAAGGCAGAGAGATAGATTCTTGATGAGTACAGGTGTGAGAGGTTATGGGGAGAAGGCAGGAGAATGGGTTTTTGCGGACTGAGCGGAGGTGTTCGGCGAAACGGAGGTGTTCGGCGAAACGTTTCGCCGAACACCTCCGCTCGGTCCGCAAAAACCAACCCGACCTCCCGGTGGCTCAGCACTTCAACTCCCCCTCCCATTCCGTATCCAACCTCTCGGTCCTGGGCCTCCTCCACGGCCAGAGTGAGCAACACCGCAAGTTGGAGGATCAGCACCTCATATTCTTGGGGATCTGCATCCTCTTGCATGATCATTGAACTCAATTCTGTTATTGCTGTCTCCTCCCTTCCACCTCTCCCTCAGCCCTCGGGCCCTGGCATTCCCTCTATCTCTATCTCCCTCCCCCAACCCTAGTCCTGCACTACTTCTCATTTTCACACCTTACAATGGCTTGACCCTTGGATATCATCGATACTGGTTTTTTGCATATCTTTCATTCATTGTTCTTTATCTCTCCACATCACCGTCTATATCTCTCGTTTCCCTGATCCCTGACCAGTCTGAAGAAGGGTCTCGACCCGAAACGTCGCCTATCTCCTTCGCTCCTTAGATGCTGCTGCACCCGCTGAGTTTCTCCAGCTTTTTGTGTAACCCTCGATTCTCCAGCATCTGCAGTTCCTTCTTTAACTACTGACCCATTTGTTTTTGGAAAGTAGGAAGAAACTGGAGCGCCCAGTGGAAACCAACATGAGTAGAAGGAGAAAAATGCAGAGCTATTAACAGATATCCTTTGTGCATCGTTATTGAACATCCTTCATCGAAAGCAGTAGCTTTCAACCAGACTGCAATATGCTGTATAAAGAGTCACACAATGCAATACGCATGAATCCCTTTAGGATGTAATTACGTTCTCATGAATAATTATGTGTTTAAATAGCAAAGAGCCCAGGTCCTGATTTGACTTCGTCCTGATTTGAATAATTAAAATGATTCACTGTGTTTGGCTTTGCACAATAACGCTTTGTATCCCTGAAAGGTGACATCTATTGAATTCCTAACCCTAGGGATTATCGCAAAATTGCCTATATTTATTATTGCTGGATTTCAGCCTGGAAGTACTTTCCCGTTTCTCTGCCGGTTCATTCTGCCCGTTTTTGCTCCTCTCCTACAAAGCCATGTTTGTAGGTGACATCAGACAACGGAGTCATCCGACCACAACCAGAGAGTGGTGCTGAACTATAGTCTACCTCTTTGGTGACACCTCGGACTATCATAGATCAGACACAATTGGTGACTGCATCGATGCTCTGCAAAAGTTGTCATGTCTACACAATGTTTGTACATTTCCGCGTCTATAATTTTTTTGTGGGTGAACACAAGCTTCCTGAGTTTCTTAACTCACAAGATAGATCAAACGTGATTGAATGGCAGAGTAGAATCAATCGGCTGGATCTACCTCCTTGGTTACCTTCGGACTAACCTTGTTCAGACATTGCTGGCTTTACCTTGCACTAAATGTTATTCCCTTATCATGTATCTGTTCACTGTGGATGGCACGATTGCAATCATGTATTAACTTTCTGCTGACTCGATAGCACGTAATGAAAGATTTTCACTGTGCCTCCGTGCATGTGTCAATAATTAACAAAAGTAAACTAAACTAGTTGCATTCCTACCCTTTCGTCTGTCCATCAGGATGCTTATTATTTACTGGCATGTGTTTATTTATTTCATAGAAACGTAGAAATATAGAAAATAGGTGCAGGAGAAGACTATTCGGCCCCTCGAGCCAGCACCACCATTCAATGTGATCATGGCTGATCATCCATAAGCAGTACCTCGTTCCTGCCTTCTCCCCATGTCCCTTGATTCATCTAGCCCTAAGAGCTCTATCAAACTCTCTTTTGAATGCATCCAGTTTATTGGCCTCTGAGGCAGAGAATTTCACAAACTCACAATTCTCTGGGTGAAAAGGTTTTTCCTCATCTCAGTTCTAAATGGCCTATCCCTTATTCTTAAACTGTGGCCGCTGGTTCTGGACTCCCCCAACACCGGGAACATGTTTCCTGCATCTAGCTTGTCCAATCCCTTAAGAATTTTACATGGTTCTATAATGTTCCATCTCATCCTTCTAAATTCCAGTGAATACAAGCCCAGTCGTTCCATTCTTTCATCATATGTCAGTCCCGCCATCCCGGGAATTAACCTCGCGAACCTACGCTGCACTCTCAATAGCAAGAATTGTCCTTCCTCAAATTAGGAGACCAAAACTGCACACAATACTCGAGGTGTGGCCCTGTGCAACAGCAGAAGGACTTCTTTGCTCCTATACTCAAATCCTCTTGTTATAAAGTCCAACATGCCATTAGCTTTCTTCACTGCCTGCTTTACCTGCATGTTTATTCCTTGCCAATATTTCTGAATGTTAATGGTTGGTAGCTGTTAATGGCTCCAGGTGCAGTCTGCAGTTGTAGAGTGAACCAGCTTTCAGTATCAGTCCTTGGGGGAAAGATGGAAATGTTTTGGGAACAGAATTCCAGCACAATAGAGTGGACCTTGGATCCATTGAGTCTCTGGTTTAATAGTGACAAGAGGTGTGTATTCAGGGAGGTATGCTGTTCCATTCTGTTTCATACTCAGCTCCTTGCGCAGGGTTTAGTTCAGGGAGATAGACACAAAGTGCTGGAGTAACTCAGCGGGTCAGGCAGCATCTCCGGAGAAAAGGAATAGGTGACGATTTGGGTCGGGATCCTTCTTCAGACTGGGAGTCGGGGGAGGGGAAAAACCAGGGGTATGAAAAGGTTCAGAGCCGGAACCGATAAACACGGAAAGGTGGAGCCCACAATGGTCCATTGCTGGCTGTGGAAGAGGTGATTACGAAGAGATAAATGGATGTAAACAGTGGAACTAGCAGGACAACTAGAGTGGGAGGGGGGGGGGGGGGGGGCAGAGAGAGAGGGAATGCAAGTTGCAATGACTGGCCATTTTAAACTCCACACTTGGGCAGCACGGTGGCGCAGCAGTAGAGCTATTGCCTTGCAGCACCAGAGGCCCAGGTTCGATCCTGACTGCGGGTACTTGGCGAGCCGTGCTTCTCCCCCATGCCCCATGCCCCATTTTTATGCCCTTGGTCCTATGAATCACAACCTGGGTTTTGTGATGTCTCTCATGAGACAGCTCAGCTCCATTAAAGGCGAAACCTGGGACATCTGCTGGTGGCTGCAGAGGTGGGAAAGCAGGGGGGGGGGGGGGGGGCAATATTTTACAGGGCTTTCATTCGGAAAAGTAGGAATTATTGACCTGTATTTACGGAAAATCCTTCTGTTGGAGAACTTCTGCTCTGACAAAGTTCTCTCCCATGCTGGCTGGGAGAGTTTTCAACCCCTGAAGAGTGGAAGTTTCACGTGGGAGATGAAATTAACATATAACATTGAAGAGTCCAGCACAGGAACAGGCCCTTTGGCCCACTATGTCCATACTGAACATGATAGCAAGCTTAACTAAATCTCCTCTGCCTGCACATGAATCCATATTCCTCCTATCTAAAAACCTCTTAAATGCCACAGGAAGATGATTTTCATCCCGAAACATGAACAAATAGAAGGTTCAGACAGACACAAAGTGCTGGAGTAACTCAGGCCGCATCTCTGGAGAAAAAGGATGGGAGACGATTTATGCCGGGAGCCTTCTTCAGACCTGAAAACGCCACCATCCTTTTTCTCCAGAGATGCTGCCTGACCCGCTGAGTTACTCCAGCACAATGTGTCTACCTTTGGTATAAACCAGCATCTGCAGTTCCTCGTTTCTACAACAAGAAATTTGCTCCGGATACCAATTGCTGAGGTAAAGTTGTAGGCTGTAAGCTGTCAATAGCACAGACATTCAGAGCCATGATATCGCCATTGCTGCATGGACATTGGTTACTCACTGTCTTCATAGTTTGCTATTTCAGGAAGACAATAAAAAATTACACTCCAAGGTCTGCCTCAGTTTTAGCCACTAGATAGACTGAAATTATGTTGAAATCGCCTTTCTTATTTATTTATTGAATCTGTATCACTTTTGTTCAATTGCCTTCCACAGAGATTTAATGTTGAGAAATATATTTCAGTTTTCATTCAGGTTACACAGCCTGAGGTTTAACTTCATATTGACTGACCAAGGACAGCAATCTTGGTTTTGCATGTGTTATCCCACATAGAGCGTTCATTGAATTGGTCACCCATGTTTTGCCCTTGGTCTTCTAAGGCAATGCACAACATCAGACAATACGGCTGTAATGCTCCCAAAGCGATTTATCTTTTCTGTACAATATCTTCAATCCAGCTTGAGGGCAAAAAAAGGTCAGTGGAAATTTAATTGTTCAAAATAGCATTTTGGAAGGGAAACCATTGAGTAGCCAATGATATTAAGTTGTGGGGAATAAAATAACAGCAAAACATGAGGAATCGATTAGCGCAGTGGAAGAGTGCTGCCTTATCTCGCTTGCAGCGCCCGAGACCCCGGGTTCGATCCCGACTACGGGTGCTTTCTGTACTGGGTTTGTGCGTTCTCTCTGTGACCAGCCTGGATTATCTCCGAGACCTTCGGTTTCCTCCCACACTCCAAAGACGTGCATGTTTGTAGGTTAATTGGCTTGGTGTGTGTGTAAGTTGTCCCTAGTGTGTGTAGGATAGTGTTAGTGTGCGGGGATCCCTGGTCAGTGTGGGCTCGGTGGGCCGAAGGCCCTGTTTCCGCCCTGTATCTCTAAATGAAACTGAACTAAAAGTCCACTTACTCATGGCAGAAAACTACAGAATTTACCAACATTGTTTGAGTAGTGGTTTTTTCCTGCCTTTCCATTCATTCTGTCATTTTTATTTGTTGAAACTGTGGATTTTTCATGGCTCCCCATGAGAGATGTTTAACACTAAGAAATGCTTCCCTGCTTTCAATGCCACGTCTAGTCTTGGCAGGTCAGGAGGAAACCGTTCAATACAGAATAAAATTCCTTTTTATTCCCCTTCACCAGCCTTCACTTCAGTCCCGGACTGATTGACCTCTCTGCTTCATATACTGACCTTCTCCACAGCATCTCTGAGTGAGACCATTCATTTCACTTAGCTGAGGGAGCAGAGAGCTTCATCTCATCACTCGGGCTCAGAAGTGAAAAGGCTGTCTCGTCCCCAGTAATCTCGGTTTCACTTCAGCAGCAGGCTATACCACAACAGTGTTTCAAATCAATACCACTGGCACAATGTCATCTCTTTTATTTTGTTCTCCCTTCATCTTGAGAATCTCATTCTCCTACCCTGACTTGTTTAATACTCTCTGTCTCCTGCTTTGCCCACACATCATTTTATCTCGACCGCTGGCCAATTTTCTTCCTGTGTCCAGCTCAAAGATGCTGATTTCATATCTGATCTCCCGAACACTTTAACTCTCCTTCCCATTCCCACACAGACCTTTCTGTCCTAGGACTCCTCTATTGTCAGAGTGAGGCTAAACGCAAATTGGAGGAACAGCATCTCATATTTCGTTTCGTCAGCGTTTAGCGCAGTGGTATGAATATTGATTTCTCTCACTTCAGGTAGCCCCGGCATTCCCTCTCTCTCTATCCCTCCCCCACCCAAGTCACACTAGCTTCTTGATTTCACCCACAAAACAGCTAACAATGGCCTGCTTCCTTTATCATCATTACTTTTTTTTGCATATCTTTCATTCATTGTTCTTTATCTCTCTACACCATCGTCTATATCTCTCATTTAACTTATCCCTCACCATTCTGAAGAAGGATCTCGACCCAAAACGGCACCAATTCCTTCTCTCCAGAAATGATGGCAATGTGGAGAAAATAAAAGAACGGGATGAATGTGGGATCAATGCAAATGGATGCTTGATGTTGGCGTGCACCTGATGGTCTGAAGGACATTCTTTGTGCCATAACTCTCTGTGACTCTGTGAATCTAAATCATTTCATTTCCACAGCCTGCTCTGGCGAGGTTTACATTCAAATCCCAACCCAGATGTTTGAAATACTAGCCCAGTGAAAGAACTGCCTCGCCTCCACCATACCCAAAACATTTGCTCTGCTTCTCTCTCCAACATGTTGCCTGGTCTATTTCCGGCACTTTCTCATTCCCTTTTGAACTCATAATTCAAAACGTTTAAAAATAGCAGAAGAGTTCCTTGTCGACAGTTTGCCAAACAATAGCTTTGATATTTTGCTAATCGCTACCCTATTTATCAAATTAATTATGTGGGCAGCAATGGGAATTGAACCATGAGCTGTGCATTGCTATGAAGACAGACACAAAAAGCTGGAGTAACTCCGCGGGCCAGACAGCATCTCTGGAGAGAAGGAGTAGGTGACGTTTCAAGTCGAGACACTTCTTCCTACACATCTCGTCTGCTCCACATGAAATATGCTCAAGCTTTTTCCTTCCTACACAGTAATCCCTTCAGCCACTCGAGTACACAATGTTTGTTTACTGGAGGCATGCTTCAGATAGAGCGGCACAATAGTGCAGCAGTCGAGTTGCTGCCTAATGCCCCAGTCCCACTTATAAAACCTGAACGGAAGTCTCTGGAGACTTTGCGCCCCACCCAAGGTTTCCATGCAGTTCCCGGAGGTTCCCAGCAGTTTTTGTCCTCCGGCAACCACCTTCAACTAGCATCGCAACCGGCTTCGACTAAAAGATTACCGATTTTTAAAACGGAAACCACTTTCGAACATTAGGGAGACTGGCAAAAACCTCCGGGAACCTCCGGGAACCGCACGGAAACCTTGGGTGGGGCGCAAAGTCTCCAGAGGTTTCGGTTCAGGTTTCCTAAGTGGTACAGGGGCATTACAGTGCGAGAACCCCGGATTCAATCCTGCCTCCGCATCAAACGTCATGTGTCCCAGATAGGACAGTGCTTTGCTTTAGCACAACAGAATATAGTAGGCATAAATAAATGCAGAACAGAATTGATCAGTGTGGCCATATACCAATGAATGTATATACATGCTGCTTCTCCAAACAAAATGGCATAATTCCAGAAGAAAGCCTCCATTGCAGTGCAGGTCCCAGCGACTTCAGATGTGTCTGCCGCTGCACAGCTGTGGTAGCTGAATGTTGGAGGTACCAAAGGCAGCAGGTGGATCAGGCGAAGGTGCAGTAGTTATCTGAGAAGAACGTGTCATGGATGGTACAAGGATTCACTGGTATGGAAACACCTTCGGCAGCCATATCATGTCACTGTGGTCCAGTCTATATATAACCTTCCACATCATCAACATGCCACTGATGGCAGATTCTTTCCCAAGTGCATCAATGTCATACATTTTGTTTCCATCGTCTGTTTTATTGGAGCACCTCATTATGTCCAATGTGGTCTCAAGAGTCAAGAGTCTTTCATTATCATTCGCACTGGGACTGGAACAATGAAACTCTTCCTCGCTGTAGCCTGACAGGCACATTAAACACAACAACACAAGTGTACAATCAATTGTTAAGTCATGCCAGGTTCATTTGCTTCAAAATCCGACACCTTAATCGATCATCAAAATACCTGCAGATATTGGAAATTTGAAACATAAGCAGAAAATACTAGAAATAGTCAGCAGGCCCGGTAGAGAATCCGAGGTAAGAGAATCAGAATTAACTGAGACTCTCATATCACGAGCGCTAGAAAAATGGACACATTTGCTTGAGTGACTTAGCGGGTCAAATGTCTTTGCAGAAAAGAAATTGGTGACGCTTCGGGTCAGAACCCTTCTTTAGACTGAAGATACAGGTGGGTGAGAGGGAGTGGGGTGATGGGGAGGGGGTGGGGATGGTGGAGGGGGGGGATTAAACTAGAGACAAAAAAAGGCCAGAACAAATAAGGGATGGCAACAGATTCCCCAGCCAGCCGATGGAGACCATTGTTAGCTGGGGAAGGTATAACAAGAGAGATAACAAGATAGTGGTAGGAAGACTAGGGTGGGGAGGAGAGAGAGAGAAAGAGAGAGAGAGAGAGGGGAGGGGGGAGATTGCCAGAGTTACTAGAAGTTAGAGAAATCAATATTCATACCATTGCTCAAGAGAAATATGAGGTGTTGTTCTTCTAATTTGCATGTGGCCTCACTTTGACAGTGGAGTAGTCCCAGGACAGAAAAGTTAGTGTGGGAATGGAATGGGGGGGGGGGGGGGTTAAAATGTTAGGCAACCAGGAAATTGTGTAGGTCAAGACGGACTGAGCATAAGCGTTCAGCGAAATGATCGCCAAGTCTACGTTTGGACTCGCCAATACGCTTGGGCCTGGCCCTGAGCAAAGGCAGGCACAGATCACAACTAACGAGAACAAATATATATTGAAGTTCAGAGGCTGTACAAGCACAAAACGCATGGTCTACCAGTCAGCTGGCGATCTCTGCACTCTTAACTGTTCTTGAATTCCATCCCCCCTCTTCGCACCTCCCCGCATCTCCCCGCACCTCCTCCCACCTCCTCCCACCTCCATCCACCCAACCCTACAGCAGGCACCTCAGGATACTGGAAAGACACTATCAATAGTGATCCCACAAAATCTACCAAAATCAGCTGAAGAATAAATAAACCATTGTCAGTGATCTCTTCCAAGCCAACCACTCCAGCGGTGAGGCTGGACTTGCACTCAGCCACTTCCATTGGGTAGGCCGTGCCATGATGAACAGTTTGTGATGTCTAAGGGGGGAGGGGGGTGTTTAACACCACGCCCCTAAATGAAGATAGTCTCCTCAGCTGCATAGTAGAAAGTGATTTTTAAAAGAGCGAGAAAAAAGATTTATGGATGTACTCAAAGCCTCGTTGTTAAAACGCAACATCCAAAACTGACCCTTGGAAACCCCCTGTCCAGTAGCTGTTCAAAGCAGAAAAGGTGGGGTGAGGTTGATATTGGCAGATTGACTTCTGCACTGGGAGGTACACAGAAGCTCGTAGACCCCTCCCCCACCCCCTCCTCTTTATCACAAACTTATTTATCTGCTTGCCCCATAAGTAACATCCTATCCCATCTATAGAAACATAGAAAAATAGGTGCAGGGGTTGGGCCATTCGGCCCTTCGAGATAGCAACACCATTCAATATGATCATGGCTGATCATCCAAAATCAGTACCCTGTTCCTGCTTTCTCCCCATGTCCCTTGATTCATTTAACCCTAAGAGCTAAATCTATCTCAGTATTATATGGTTCAGGAGTTGAAATTTGGCGTCTGTTAGTCAAATCCTAGAATTGCATTGGAAGCAAATCGTCCTTGATCATGAGGGACTGAGAAAAGGAGGAAGCAAACTCCTGGCGATCGAGAGACTGAACGTCACATCGTACTAATGCTCCCCAGCTAATATCAACAGTTTATCACAGTTAACTCTGAGGAAAAGAGGTAATCCAATGGAATACTGAATTGTGCTGTGTGCTCCGAGAAATGAAGAGAATAAAGCACATTAGAAATTAAGTGATGTCGCGAAAACAAACGTTCAGCTGCATCCACGGGCAATGGCATTGAATAATCATACAAAATGACCAAATAATGAGCAGATTAATGGAATGGCAGAGGGTGGGGGAGGAAATTATGTTAATCTACAAATGGATCTGCTACTTCTATTGAATGAAGAAAGGAAAGTGAAATGGAAATAAATATAGCCATCTCACATGAAAGGCTATTAAATTAAAGGGGGCATGATAAGACTGCCAAAACAAATTAAATTGTAACGATTCATATTGCAGGTACGACTACTTAAGTGAGAGAAAAACGAAGGAATTTTAAATGGTAATAAAGGTGCACATCCTGCAAACTGAATACACAGGAGAAGCATTAACATAAAAGTGAAGATAAAATAAAAACTCTGTTCAGAAATTTATAAAGGAAATAGACCAAATCAATCCATTAGAGGAGCTCCCTGGTGACCCTCCCTCAGTGTAATCCTGTCTGATAAGGAACAGTGGCAGCACTCATTCTGCATCATTCATTGAATCGGTTCCAGAGGGAACACCACCAGCAATTAGCTCACCTCAGCTTATAAATATTCATATTCCTATATATTTGCAGATCTACATTTGTCTGCTTTTCAAATGAAGGTTTTTGTTGGTAGTTTAGTTTAGTTTAGTTCAGAGATACAGCGCGGAAACAGGCCCTTCGGCCCACCGAGTCCGTACCGACCAGTGATGCCCACACACCAACACTACCCTACACACACTAGGGACCATTTACACATACACCAAGCCAATTAACCTACAAACCTGTACGTCTTTGGAGCGTGGGAGGAATCGGAAGATTTCGGAGAAAACCACCCGGTCCCACCCGGGCGAGAGGAAGAACGTCACGACTGTCGTCCGGCTTGCTGCAAGGCTCTGTAAGGCAAGCAACTCTACCGCACGGCCACAGTGAAAAGATATCACCCCACCCATGCGTTTGTGATTTAAAATGTATAAATTGGGAAATAGATTCTACCGGAACTAGCTCTTCCCTTCAATTAAATTGCAGTCTTATGTCATGTGTTGTTGGGGGGGCCCTTTGTCAATGCCCTTTATGTGGCGGCTATTTGCATACCTTGGGTATGCAAGCAAAGAGTTTCATTTTGACCTCACATGTGACACTAAAGTAGTCAATTCACTTCAATTCAATTCAATTCAATATAGGGTCAGGACATTGTGCACACAGACAAGAAAATATACAAAATATATAGGGTAGCTTAGAAAAAGGAGGGGATTTATGTGTGGAGTCAGAGGAAGTTGGGTGGGGTCCTCAATGAGTAGGTTGCACCATTGTACACCAAGGCAAAGGATATGGATGGAGAGATTAGGGTGGGATTTTAGAGTCACAGATTCATACAGCACCAAAACTGGCCCTTCATCCCAACTCATCCATGCATACCGAGATGCCCCATCTAAGCTATGTCTACCCCATCTAAAGGCTAGCCACTATCAAGAAGGATGAGGTGTTGAGTTGTGCTCCCAGGGCCTGTTGGTTTCTATCCCAGGATACTGAGAAAAACAAGGAAAGAGACTGATGGGTCCTTGAAAGCGATCTTTGTGTTCTTTTGTAGCCAAGGGCGGGGTGGCAAAAGACTGCAGAATAGTCAATATCGTTCCTTTGTCTCAAAAGGGCAACATGGACATCAGTGGTGGCGACATTACTGGAGAAGATCCCGAGATACAGGATCCTTTCACATCTGGGAAAGCATCGGAGAGGAGGCGGGCAGAGGGGATGAATTTAACTTGGCATCGTGTTAGGCTTAGATATTGCGGGCCAAAGCGCCTGTTCCTGCGCTGTGCTGCTCTCTGTTCTATGCTGATCAACATTAAGGATAGTCACTTTGTGCAGGCAGGGATCTGACAAATTTGTTGGAGTTTATTGGGAAAAATGACAGAGGTGATTGATGAGGGTAGGGCAGTAAATGTTGTGCATTTAGTTACAATCTAAATGTAAATTGGGTTTGGAGGCCAATGCATCAGAGGAGAGGCACTCCAATGATCTAAGATCCATATTGGGAGGGATTTTAATTCCTCAGCTTTTTCGCTTCCTCTCAGCATTACTGAATCAGTGCATGCACCCCAAATGTCACATTCTTATCAATTTGAGTGACGGACTGCAAGGAAACAGTGCTTTCTGTTACCTGAACATAATCCTTAAGAACCTGATCTAATGCAAATGATTTATTGAACACCTGACAACATTTTGGCAGAGGTTCCCAATTGTGTTTCCTTTTATTCCCCCTCTCTTGCAGTGGAAATGATATGATGAAATAATGGTAAGTACAACCTCAATAAAGCTCAAGAAAATTGACACTGTTCAGGACAAAGTAGCCCACTTAATTGGCACCCCAATCTCCGCCTGAAATATTTATTTGTTCACGCATGGTATATGGTGTATACCAATAAATTAACCCACCCAGAGCACCCTGACAGCACCTCCCACACTCGCAATCTCTTCCTCCAAGATAGACCAAGACACAAGAGTCAACAGTGTTTTATTCCCATATGTCCCGAAACGGAACAATGAAATTCTTACTTGCAGCAGCGCAACAGAATATGTAAACATGTGTCGCAAGGCACTGCAGATGCTGGTTTGAACCGAAGATAGACGCAAAATGCTGGAGTAACTCAGCAGGACAGGAGAGAAGGAATGGGTGACGTTGTGGGTCGAGACCCTTCTTCAGACTAGACAGGAGAAAGTGAAACAAAATATGTAAACTTGGCACTCTCTAAAAACCCCATGATAAACGACAACAAAAAGTTCAGTATATATAAAACAAGTAGACAAATAAGCAAACAATAATAGTGCAAAGTCAGAAAAATAATGCACCCAACTCTATATTGTTCAGAGTCTATTAGGAGCTTATAGTGTTTACAAGCCTAATGGTTGCAGGGAAGAAGCTGCTCCTGCAATTGGACATTACAGTTTTCAGGCTCCTGTGCCTTGTTCCTGTTGGCAGGAGTGAAATGAAAGCATGGCCAGGATGGTGTGGGTCTCTGATGATGCCAGCTGCTTTTTTTGAGGCAGCGACTCTTGTAGATTCCTTGTGCTGCAAGCTTCCACCATCTGCAGGTTCCCCTTCCCATTTCAATAAATCTCTTTTTGAGCTTTCCCAATGCCTATTCATCCTTCCTATAGTGTACTGACCAGAAATGAATACAGTACTCTAATTGAGTTCAATATATTGACCCTAACATCATTGCTTTTATACTCCATGAATCTATTGATAAAGACAATATAGGTATCATTAACTACTTTTTCAACCGGCCCTGTCGCATTTAACAAGTTGTGCATCCATATCCTTGGGCTCTTCTGCTTTGGGACCATTTTAGGATACTTTATAAACCTTGCCATTCTTCTTACCAAATTCTAGGACCTCACATTTTTCTGCATTACACTTTGTCTGCCACATGCCTGCCTACCATTTTAGCCTGTATCCTGCTGTAATTTATGATTACATGGGAAAGACAGGCAGAAGTATTTTTTTCCCCAGGATGGAAATGTCAAAGACTAGAGAGCGGAGTTTTTAAGGTAAGAGGGACAAAGTTTAAAGAAGATGTGCAGGGCATTTTTTTTTCACAGAGGGTGGCGGGTGCATGAAACAAGCTGCCAGAGACAGATACAGAAGTGTTGTTAAGTGGCTTTTAGATAGGCACATGTATATGCAGGGAATGGTGGTATATAGATCACATGCAGGAAGATGAGATTAGTTGTCCTGGGCACACATGGGCACATACATTGTGGGCCAAAATGCCAGTTCCTGTGCTGTATTTTTTCCATGTGGGAAGGAACTGCAGATGCTGGTTTAAATGGTCTCGACCCGAAAAGTCACCCATTTCTTCTTTCCAGTGATGCTGCCTGTCCCGCTGAGTTACTCCAGCATTTTGTGTCTATCTTCTGTACTTTTCTATGTTTCATGTTTTTCATTGTCCACAATTTTGTCGCGTTTTTTATGTAATCTGCAAATTTATAAATCGTGGCTCGGTTTAATGCAATGGAATTAAAGCAATTGCCTTAATACCAATCCCTGACTACACAACCAAGCATCTTCCTCCTGTTCAAAAAAATAGTAATTTCCTGTGACCCTCTGCTGCTCAGTTCATAGCCAACTTCATACTCTTGCTACCAATGTCACATTAATTCCATGGATAAAGATATATAAACCAAAGCTATTAGTTGTGTGATGTGATTTGGACATATGCCCTACTACATAAGATCCAAAGAAAAATGTATAGAGTCACACAAAATTTGCTGTCGGAATAGGGTGATGTGCAATGTTATTTTTGGACAAGTAGTTGACAATGTGATTAGTCCTCCCATATGTGATTGGTGAATGTGTACAATTTACTCCTGTGTAGGAAGGAACTGCAGAATGCTGGTTTAAACCAAAGCAGGGTCTCGACCCAAAACATCACCCATTCCTTCTCTCCAGAGATCCTGCCTGTCCCGCTGAGTTATTCCAGCATTTTGTGTCCATCTTCAGTTTACGCCTGTGTGCACTTCGGGCTCCATAGGTGCTTATCACATCAGGAAATTGCAGGACTCGTCTAAAATGTAAAATGGCTCCTAATTTTCCACAATTCCTAATGGATTGCTACAAGTAATAACGTTCTTCCGCGAGGGAGCTAGTCAAGGCTTCATCATTGCAACTGAAAGCCAAAATATGACTTCTGCTGAATTAATTTAATTTGAATTGCTTTGTATAATCTTTTCGCTCACAATAAAACGTCCCTTCAATTAGGCAGATCTCATTTTCTGCTTGTTCTGGTCAGTTAGGCAGCACTCATTTCCATGCACTTTAAATTCAAAGACATTCCCCATTTACAGAGCTTGAAATACTTCCTTTAATCTCATCCAAAGCACATTTAAAATCGATTAAACTCTTTGCCCCTGTTAACAAAACATCAACATAAATGCTTAAAGAGCCATATAAATACAGAACAATCCTAACATTTTAAAATCCATTAGAACACGATTAACTCCATGGGCAGTCCTATGCATGGGAACGAACCCTTTTCACTTATCCAATAAAACATAACTTCCTAAACCACAGTACAACACAGCATGGAAAGGTACAAACCTCAAACTGTCAAAACAATGAGCAGATAGATCAAAGAGCAACTCTCTGCATGATCTAAATTAATCTCTGCGAGACAGACATACTGGGCATTTACTTTTCAGAATAAAAGTCTTTTGGTCTGGAAATTCATCTGCCCCCCCCCCATCTTTCCAGTGTTACATGTCATCGTATCACTCCCCCCCCACACCCGCCCCCCCCACCCCCCCGCCCCCCCCCCCCCCCCCCCCCCGGTACTGCTTTCAAGAAGTTATAATGTTTAACTGCGTAGTTTCTAAAGCAGCGTTGCATTTCCTCGTGTAATGCTGCACTGTTTCAGGGACATTGCTGAAATGTTGCAGTGACATTTCTTGCAGCTGCCATTCCTTGAGGAAACAAGTGCCCCTACTGTTGGCAGCTGTTGGAGATGCTTTCAGGCGATAACACCAATAGTTCCTGAGGGTAGTGAGCATGCTCCAACATCGACAGGGAAGGACCAGAAGAGGCTGATCGACTATGTTGATAAGGTCATAAGGTCATAAGTGATGGGAGCAGAATTAGGCCATTTGGCCCATCAAGTCCACTCTGCCATTCAATCATGGCTGATCTATTTCTCCCTCCTGCCTTCTCCCCATAACACTTGACACCCTTACTAATCAAGAATCCATCTGTCTCTGCCTTAAATATATCCACTGACTTGGACTTCTGTGGCAAAGAATTCCACAGATTCACCACCATCTGACTAAAGACATTTTCCTTGTCTCCTTCCTAAAAGAACGTCCTTTAATTCTGAGGCGATAACATCTAGTCCTAGACTCTCCCACTAGTGGAAACATCATTTTCACATCCACTCTATCCAAGCCTTTCACTATTCTGTACATTTCAATGAGGTTCCCCCTCATCCTTCTAAACTCCAGCGGGTACAGGCCCAGTGCCATCAAACGCTCATCATATGTTAACCTACACATTCCTGCATTAATATTATCTCTCTTACTGCTCCCCCCTCTTTAATCTGCAGGATGATGTTCTTTATTCATTGTTTAGGATTTGTCAAGTGAGTGTTTGTAAACTATATGAAGTTCTAGAGATTGCCACAGTGAAAGCATTACATGAAGTGCTGCCTCAGGAATGGGGTACCAATCATCAAGTATCCCCACCATCCATGCCATGCCATCTATCTCACAGCAGGTACAGAAGCTTCAAGCCCCACATTACTGTTAAGGAACGGCTATGTTCCAAGACTATCAAGTTCTCAAAATGACCTACACGACCCTAATCTTACCGCAACAATGGAACACCACAGACCACCTCTTGCACTACCACAGACATGTTTAGTTTTCTAACTGTCTTTTGCACTGTTGTCTTTTTATTTGTTTTGGTTCATTTAGCTTAGTTTAGAGATACTGAGCGGAAACAGTCCCTTTGGCCCATCGATTCCATGCAGACCAGCGATCACCCATACACTACTTCTATCCTACGTACCAGGGACAGTTTACAGAAGCCAATCAACCTACAAACCTGCACGTCTTTGGAATGTGGGAGGAAACTGGAGCACCCAGAGAAAACCCACATGGTCACAGGGAGAATGTACAGACAACGCCCGTAGTCAGGATTGAACCCGGGTCTCTGGTGCTGCAAGGCAGCAACTCTACTGCTGCACCATTGTGCTGCCCTACTGGTTTCTTTTGCACAGTCCTTTCTTTTGTCTTTTAATGTCTTGCAGAATTTGTGTGCAATTTAAGTATAATATATGCTTTGTGTGTGTGTCCGTTGTGGTGCTGCTGCAGGCAAGATTTTCATTGTTAGTGACTTGATGTGACTTGACCTGACAAGAAGAAGAAGAGGAAGAGGAATGAGAAGAGGAAGAAGGAGAAGAAGAAGACGAAGACGAAGAGGAAGAAAAGGAAGACGAAGAAGAGGAGGAAGAGGAAGAGGAAGAGGAAGAGAAAACTGCATACTTCAACGACAGCACAGGGAGGTCATTCTTGAATGTCACTTCATGTGACAATAAACTCAACTTGATGTGACTTGGCCTGACAAGAAGAAGAGGAAGAGGAAGAAAAAAAGAAAAAAAGAAGAAGAAGAAGAAGAAAAAGAAGAAAAAGAAGAAGGAGGAAGAAGGAAGAAGAAGAAGAGGAAGAAGAAGAGGAAGAAGAAGAGGAAGAGAAGAGGAAGAAGAGAAGAAGAGGAGGAGGAGGAGGAGGAGGAGGAGAAGGATGAGGACGAGGAGGAAAAGAAGAGAAAGAGGAAGAGGAAGAGGAAGAGGAAGAGAAGAGGAGGAAGAAGAAGAGAGGAGGAGGAGTAAGGAGGAGGAGGAGGAGGAGGAGGAGGAGGAGGCGAGGAGGAGGATGAGAGGAGGAGGAGGAAGATGGGAGGAGGAGGAGAGGAAGAAGAAGAGAGAAAGAGGAGAAAGAGGAAGAGGAAGAAAAAAGAGAGAGGAAGAAGGAAGAAGAGGAAGAAGAAAGAAAAGAAGGAAGAAGAAGAAGAAGAGAAGAAGGAAGAGAAGAAGAAGGAGAAGAGGAAGAAGAAGAAAGAAGAGGAGGAGGAAGGAGGAGGAGGAGGAGGAGGAGGACAAACCTGCATACTTCGACAATGGCACGGGGAGTTTTTTTTTTTTTGTTGTTTGTTTTTTTTTGTTAGAAGTAAGTACAGTGGTCTGGTACTTAAGTACCTAATACATAAATACATATTCTCAATCTTGTACAACTTCATACTTTTAGTTCAATAATAAAAAGAACAGTGAGAGAAAAAAGAAATAAAGAGTGTCGGAATAGATAGACAAGCGAGTAGAAACAGAAAAAAATAAATAAATAAAGGACAGAGGTGAGAAGTTAAAAGATTGAAAGAGAAGGAAAAAGTAAAAAGAAAAGAGAGATTAGGAGAGATCTACCTATCTCATATTTTTGCCCATCTGTCACCCAGTTCTAAACATTTAATTTCTAAGGTTATGTTATGTTGCACCATATGCTTGTATAAAGTTGATAAACGGAGACCAAATCTTTAAGAATTGGTCTGCTTGCCTACTAAGAGGAATCTCATTTCTTCAAGATAGCGTTTCAGACATGTTTGAGATCCACATTTTGAATGTTGCGTAGGTGTGTTTTTCAAAATTAAGTATACGTTTTTTTCACTGTTATAGACATAATTAAGAAAAGCTTCTTGGAATATAGTTAGTTTACTTCCCTCTTCCATTGATCCAAAGATAATCAATTCAGTATTGGGGTTCAATTTTGTGTTAAATAGTTTTGTAAAAATTCCAAAAATTTCATTCCAAAATGTATACAGTTTTGTACAAGAGACAAAGGAATGTGCTATAGTGGCATTTTGAGTTAGACATTTGTTGCAGATGGGGGGAAACATTTGAAAATATTTTATTCAGTCTTGTTTTCGAATAATATAAATCTATGTAAAGTTTTAAATTGAATTAGGTTATGTCTTACATTCATTGAAGATTTGTTTACATATAATAAATTTTTATCCATCTATCGTTCGGAATAATTATCAATAACTCTTGTTCCCAGTCTCTTCTAATTGCCTCTGTCATTGGTGTTTCTATATTTAGAATTATATAAGTAAGATATTAAATTGCTTGATTCTGCCTTTCTATTCATTCCTTCCTCCAGTAGATCTGGGTTAAAGTTTGATGTCCTTGTATATACTTTTTCAAATAATGTTGAATTTGGAGGTATTTGAAATATTGATTACTTTTCCAAATTATATTTTAGTTGTAATTGTTGGAATGATAAAAGTTTTCCCATTTCATACATATCTCCCATCATTTTAATTCATATTCTTTCCCAATGGGTAAACGTTTTATCACTAATGGATGGTTTGAATGAGGGATTTATTTGCTATTGGTGAAAGAAGCGATAATTTTCTTAATTTTAAAGTTAATTTTATTTGTTTCCAAATTCGTATTATACTATGAATAATTGGATTCTTCTTGTATATGACTTTGTTTCAGTTTTATCGGAGAAAGAAGGATCGCTTCCTATATTATAAGGGGACAATCCTCTTTCTCCATTCTTATCCAATCTATCTGTTAGGCAGAATTTTTAATATTCACTGCCCAATAATAATGCAATTAAGTTAGGGAGTGTCAGTCCCCCTGATTCTTTGGATTTACACAAGTGTTTGTTTTTTTTTTAATTCTGTGTGATTTATAATCCCATATGAAGTTTATAATATCAGAATTAATTTTTTGAATAATTTTTTAGGTAAGTATATTGGTATTGATTGAAAATAGGTACAATATTTGTGGTAAGAAGATAATTTTTATCGCGTTTATTCTGCCTATTAATGACATCGGCAGTGTCTTCCAAAATTTAATCAGCCCATTTAATTTAGTTAATAAAGGCATATAGTTTGCGTTGAGTAATGATTTATAGTTCCTAGTAATTTGGATGCCCCAAATATTTAAATTTTTCTGTTGTAATTCTAAAAGGGAATTTCAACAGATGTGTCGACTCTTGAGGTTTTATCATCATAATTTCGCTTTTGTTCCAATTTATTCTATATCCTGAAAAAGAACCAAATTTTCTATTAAATTTAGTATAATTTGGTATGCTAGTTTGCGAATTTGTAATAATAATAATATGTCGTCTGCATATAATGAAATTTTATTATTTGAGTGTTTGGTAATATACCATGAATGTTCGGATGGCTTCTTATACTTTCAGCTAAAGGCTCTATCACTAGTGCAAAAAGCAGGGGCGATAACGCGCACCCCTGCTATTGCCCCTTGCTTTTTTAAAATAGAATTTCGGGGATAATATATTATTAGCCAGTATTCTAGCCGTCGGCTTATCATATAGTAGTTTTACCCATGAAATAAAATTATCTCCCATATTAAATTTTTCCAATACTTTGAATAAATATTGCCAATTACTTGATCAAAAGCTTTTTCTGCATCCAATGAAATAATTGCTAGTTCTTCTTCAGTATTATGTGAGTACATTATATTAGACAACCGTCTCAAATTGTTAAATGAGTATCTCTTTGGTATGAACCCTGTTTGGTCCGGATTTATTAGTTTACTAACAATATTTACTCAATCTTCTCGCTAGGGTCTTCGTTAATATTTTTTGGTCTGCATTTAGGAGTGCAATAGCTCTATATGAGCCTGGGTTTTCTAGATCTTTATCCTTTTTTGGTATAAGTGTAATAGTTGATTCAGTTAGTGTTTCTGGTAGTTTATTTTCTTTAAAAATGTATATATATATAAATCTTGCAACCGTGGAGAAATTATTTCGTAGAATCTTTTATAGAATTCATTACTAAAGCCATCTGGTCCTGGGGTTTTGCCATTCTTCAACGAACTAATTGTTTCTTCTATTTCCTGTAGTGTAATCTGAGCTCCTAATGCCTCTTGTTCCACCATATTTAATTTTGGAAGATTACAGTTATCTAAGAAATTTGCAATTTGAGTATTATTTTGCAGAGGTTTTCGATGTATATAAAATTTTGATAAAATTGAGCAAATCTTTTATTAATATCTTTAGGTAGTGTTAGTAATTCCCCTTTGTCTGATTTAATTTTAGTAATTGTATTTTCTGTGTCCCTTTTTTTCAGTTGGCGTGCTAGGAGTTTATGAGGTTTATCACCAAATCAAAAGTTTCTTGTTTTGTAATTTGAAATAATCTCATTATTCTGGCCGATAAAATTTTATTTTAATTTATATTTTAGTATTATTATCGTATTATGTTTATCTATAGTTGGTTCTTTGGCATTTTCTAAATCTAATTGTCTAATTTCTTGTTCTAACTGCAATTGTTCAGTATTATTCTTTTTATTTGGAAAGCTTGGTATGAGATTATAATTCCTCTAAATAAATGCCTTAAAAGTTTCCCATAATAAGGAGGGTGAAATATCTGGTGTATCATTTGTCTCAAAGAAGAATCTCATCTGCTCTTTTAAATATGTGCAACCTTGTGAGTTATTTAAAATTTGGGAGTTAAACCTCCTAAAGAGAGGGATAATCTAAAGCTGTATTTCCTGCAAAACAGAAATAAAAACATAAACAGCTAGCAATATCCAGCATATCAGGTAACGTCTGTAAAAGGAGAAACAATTAACCGTTTAACGTCCGGGACATTTCACCAGAGCTGACAGAGAGAGGACACTCTTGAAATCTGTGGGCGGCACGATGGCGCAGCGGTAGAGTTGCTGCCTTACAGCACCTGGGACCCGGGTTCGATCCTGACTATGGGTGCTGTCTGTACGGAGTTTGTACGTTCTCTCTTCGACTGCCTGGGTTTTCTCCAGATGCATCGGTTTCCTCCCACTCTCCAAAGATGTACAGGTTTGTGGGTTAATTGGCTGCGGTAAAATTGCAAATCATCCCTAGTGTGTAGGATAGTGCTAGTGTATGGGGAACGCTGGTTGGCACAGACTGGGTGGGCTGAAGGGCCTTGTTCCACGATGTACTTCCAAAATCTAAAGTCTAAAGTAAAGTTTATATCTACTGTGAATGCAATACAGTCGCGTGTGGTAGGTTGTATGAGGACACAGATGTGTGTGAAAGCATAGCCTGCTTGCTCATCACCTCTTTGGGAGTGTAGACAGGAGCGTTACTGGGTAGTTAACGTGTTGCGTGCCAGTCCCTTATCATGTGGTGTTAATATGGTACAAGGGAGATGTATTTTTCATGTGCATGCCATCCATCTCAGAACCAGACAGCTGGATTTGCAGCAGAATGAGTTCGCTGTCAACATGACCCATGGACAAGAGTGATCGGTGATGGATCAGTTGGTGTGCAATAGTCTAACTACAAATGTAGTTCAGTGTGAAGGGTCTCGACCCGAAACGTCACCTTTTCCATCGCTCCATAGATGCTGCTTCACCCACTGAGTTTCTCCAGCATTTTTATCTACCTTCGACCTTTTAACTAATGTTGGTTCTGAGCCATTGGTGTTAGCTAAGACTGTATCTTCTGTGAGTGAACAGTGACTTATTTTTCTGCCAAATATACAATCTAAGGCCTTATTGCTTCATGTCGCCTTTCCACAATTCTCAACATTACAATGTTTTCAGAATCACAGAAACACGGGGTTCAGCCAAGTGGCACAGCAGTTGAGTTGTTGCCTTCCAGCGCCAGAGACCAGAGTTCGATCCTGACTATGGGCGCTGTTTGGAGTATCTACGTTATCCCTTTGACCGCGTGAGTTTTCTCCGGGTGCTCCTGTTTCCCCCCACACACAAGAGACATGCAGGTTTGTAGGTTGATTGGCTTCAGTAAAATAAAAAAAATGCCCCTACAGTGTAGGATACTGCTGGTGCATGGGATGATCGCAGGTCAGCAAGAACCTGATGGCCTAAAGGGCCTGTTTCCACACTGTATCTCTAAAGTCCGAAGTAACAGAATGGTAAAACTATGGGTAGAGATCCATTGGCTCATCAATTCCTTAGAATAGAAACATGGAAAATAGGTGCAGGAGGAGGCCATTCGACCCTTCGAGCACGCATCAGGAGGAGGCCATTCGGCCCTTCGAGCTCGCACCGCCATTCATTGTGATCATGGCTGATCGTCCCCAATCAATAACCCGTGCTTGCCGTCTCCCAATATCCATTGATTTCACTAGCCCCGAGGGTTCTATCTAACTCTATCTTTCTCAGATTTGTACTAGCACAATCCAGCCACACCCTCTCCTTTCTCCACAGCCCAAGTATTTAATTTTAGATGCATATGGAGTTCTAGAATCATAGGGTCATAGAGTGATACAGTGTGGAAACAGGCCCTTCGGACCAATTTGCCCACACATCTCCAACATGTCCAACTACACTAGTCCCACCTGTCAGCATTTGGACCATATCCCTGCAAACCCACCCTATCCATGTATCTGTCTAACTGCTTCTTAACCGTTAGAAGTCCCAGCCTCAACTACCTCCTCTGGCAGCTGGTTTCATACATCCATCATCCTTTTTACTCCTCAGATTCCTATTAAATCTTTTCCCCTTCACCTTAGACCTTTGTCCTCTGGTCCTCGATTCACCCAATCTATTCCTCTCATTATCTTATAATACACCTCCAAGGAGAGACCCAGCCTACTCAACCTCTGCCGATAGCTTAGATCCTCTAAGCCTGCCAACATCCTTGCAAAGTTCCCCTTTGAATTCGACAAATCATTATTATTTTCGCGTTGCCCAGACAAATTTCTCTTACTTGCATTTATTTCCCTGAGCTCCTCATGCAGGGAGGCATTATTTCCTGTCGATAGATAGTCAACCTCTGGTGACCTTGCCTGCTACACAAAAAAATATCAAGGTCAAGGTGACCTGTAACCTCCTACCACCTTCCATGCATATGCTGAAAACCTTCCTCGACTATGAAGAAAACCGGCTTCGACTAGACCTGCCACAAAAAAATAATCGATTTTTAAAACAGCAACCTATTTTTAGTTGAGGCTGGTTTTAATCATGATGAAAAAATAGCAGCAACCTAGATGAAGCCTTGACCACGCGGAAACCACTTTCAACCATTAGGGTGAGTGACCAAAACCTCCGATGACCTCATGAAAACCTTGGGTGGCGGGCAAGGTCACCAGAGGTTGCTGTTTAGGTCTCCTAAGTGGGACAGGGGCTTTAGAATGTCATTGTTCTATCTGGGACATATGACAATAAAACACTCCTGACTCTTGGTTTGAAGTGTGATAAGATGTCCACAAGTTGGAATCATGATGTCTAAGATCAGTTGGACTATTTACTAATAATCTGCATTCACCAGAAACCTAAAACATTCATTTGCATGCAAGGAAGCAGGAGGTTTTATAAAGGAATCACCAGATTCCTGGCAGTGAGTCAGAACAGGTCAGTGAGGCTAATGCCTCCCAGGAAGGTAACAGTCCTGATGTTTACCCATTGAAGTCATAGAGAGAAGCAGAATCTACCGATAAATCCCTTCGATGGTGGGGAGGTCAGAGCCGGTGATGGACTGGGCAGTGCTCACACCTTTTTGCAGTCTTTTCCGCTCCTGGACGTTCAAGTTGCCGAACCAGACTATGACGCAACCAGCCAATATGCTCCACACCTATACTGTAAAACAGGGCGGCACCTTGCTATCCCTTTAGGCCATTCGTTGTCACACTCACGTTGATGTCTCAGATCAACTGGGACCACTTACTAATAATCCACATACACCAGGCAATAGGTATTCTGCAACATTTAAAGCAACAGAAGCAACATGCTTCAGCTGCAAGTTTGCATGTGGGCATGACGTCTCGGTTGCACATTCACTAGTCCGGGGGAGAAAAGGGAAGAACGCATCATGGATTTTCAGTGAGATTTTATTTAGTCGTTCATTTTTCAGGCCTTGTACACTGTCCTTGAAAAGATGGTGGAGAGAACTGGGTTGCTTGCTCAGCCATTTCAAGAGTTGGCCAAATATGCTGTACTTGCGTAAAAAGTCAAAAAGTCAAAAGAGTTTATTGTCATGTGTCCCTGACAGGACAATGAAATTCTTTCTTTACATAGCACAACAGAACATAGTAGGCATTGACTACAGTTATATACTTAAATACACACATTAATTAATAAATTAATAAAGTGCAAATAACAGATGGAGGGGTATTAATGTTCAGAGTTTTGTCCGAGCCAGGTTTAATAGCCTGATGGCTGTGGGGAAGTAGCTATTCCTGAACCGGGTTGTTGCAGTTCTCAGGCTCCTGTACCTTCTACCCGAAGGTAGCAGGGAGATGAGTGTGTGGCTAGGGTGGTGTGGGTCCATAAAAACCATGAAGCAAAGTTTCTTCCCTGAAGGGCAGTAGTGAATCATATGGGGTTTAATGACAATCTAATTACTTCTGTGGTCATCGTCATGACCATCTGTTGTTACTCTTCCAAATTATTTGACAGGATTTAAATTCCACGGGTACCATGATGCCAGTGTCTAGATTATCAACCACGGTCCCTGGGATCCTGGTCCAATAACTGAACCACCACGACATTATGCTCCGTTGCACTGGAATCTATGTCTGGAATGCGATGCCCGGAGTTTTCCCTAGAGCAGGAGAAGCAGAGTTGCACTGGCGTGTTTGAGTGCTTTGTAAAGTGCACGTGCTGAGTGTATTCTTAACCTCTAAAGAAGTTGAAAACAGAAAGTACGGATACACATATAAGCACACGAAGGGGTCAAATTAGGTGTGTGAGGAATTTTCAAGGGCCAGCCGCAAGCTGTTTCTGTGTAACTTTCTACACAGTGGCGCAGTGGTAGCGCTGCTGCCTCACAGCTCCAGGGACCTGGGTTCGATCCTGACTGCGGCTGCTGGCTGTGTGGGGTTTGCACGTTCTCACTGTGACTGCGTGGGTTTTCTCTGGGTTTCTTCTCACATTCCAAAGGTGTGCAGGTTTGTAGATTGATTGGTTTCTGTAAATTGCCCCTAGTGTGCAGGTTGCAAAAGTGGAAAAGCATAGAATTAGAGTGGTGGTCGATAGTCGACGGGGACTCATTGGGCCGAAGATTTTCCACGCTGTGTCACTCACTCAACTCAACTCAACTCAACTCAGCTCAACTCAACTAAACTCAACTTTGCAACCCGGGGCAGAATGTCAGAAAACAAAATGGCAGAGGAACTCAGGAGATCAGACTGCATCTGTGGAGACAAACTAATGGTCGACATTTTGGGTCAAGACCTTGCATCAGGAGTAAGAGGGTAGAAGAGAGATAGCCAGTATTTAAAAAGGAGAGGGGTAGGCAGGTGATAGGTGAATTCTGGTGAGGAAGATGATGAGCAAATGGAGCCAAGTGGAGGATTGGGTGGGATGGAGTTGGGAGACACCATCTAGTTATTCACAGATGAGGAAGGAGAAAGAAATTAGGGGTAGATCGATTCCGTTACCTATTACTCATTCGCCACTGCCACCCAACTCCACCCTTTGCCCTCATCCACCTGGCTCAATCAGCTCATGACGTGGCCTGGATTTTCCTACAACTTCCCTCCAATTTTCCAAGACCTATTTGCTTCTAGTTTAGTTTAGTTTTAGATTAGTTGGTACAGCGGGGAAACAGGCTCTTCGGCCCACTGAGTCCGCACCGACCAGCGATCCCCGCACACTGATACTATCCTACACACACTAGGGACAATGTGCAATAAATACCAAGCCAATTACCCTACAAACCTGTACATCTTTGGATTGTGGGAGGAAACTGACAAGCACCCATAGTTAGGATCGAACCCGGGTCTCTGGCACTGCAGGCTCTGCAAGGCAGCAACTCTACCGCTGTGCCACTGTTATTCTAGTCTTTCCCTGATGTCACACGTCCCTGCCTTTGACCATCTAGTAGGCTGCATTATCAGAACGTTGTGTAAGCTGAACCTCTTCTCCTTGTAACAACAATCAACTGCAGATGCTGCTTTACACCAAAGAGAGAGTCAAAATGCTGCAACTCAGCGGGTCAGGCAGCATCATAGATAGGTAGAAAAAGGACAAATTCTCCAGAGATGCTGCCTGACCCGCTGAGTTACTCCAGCATTGTGTGTTGAATATTCTCTGAATATTCTTCTCCTTGTGCCTTGCATTATGGTTCAAAGGTTCAATGGTTCTTCTATTATCATGTGTTATGGGAGTAAGATCGTCCCGTCAACAGAAGGCCCGAGGCCCCCCGACCGCGGGGCGACAAAGAAGGGAAGAGATTGAACTTTTTTTTTCGCCTTCAATCACAGTGAGGAATGTGGAGGAGTCACTGTGGTGGATGTTTACGTTAAAATGTATCTTGTGTATTCTGTTGCTTTTTATTGGCAAATGAAATTCCTCGTATGTTGCAAAGTTATGGTGAAATTCTATTTTTTAAATCTTAATCAATAAGATTATTATTATACAGTGCAATCGCCGATTAAGGCTAGTTGGTTTTGTTTATTGTCACGTGTACTGAAGGTACAGTGAAAAGCTTTTGTTGTGTGCTAACCAGTCAATGGAAAGACAATACATGATTACAATCAAGCCATTCACAGTGTACAGATGCTTGATAAGGGAAGATCTTTTAGTGCAAAATAAACCCAGTAAAGTCCGATCAAAGATCGTCCAAGGGTCTCCAAATGAGGTGGATAGTAGTTCAGGACTGTTCTCCAGATGTGGTAAGATGGTTCAGTTCTAAGTCCCAGCTGCAGCTGGCCATAAAGACCCGTTGCAGCCATCGCCTTCATCCGGACCATCAGGTCAGAACGTCATAAGTGATAGGAGCGGAATTAGGCCATTCGGCCCATCAAGTCTACTCCACCATTCAATCATGGCTGATCTATCTCTCCCTCCTAACCCCATTCTCCTGCCTTCTCCCCGTAACTCCTGACGCCCGTACTAATGAAGAATCTATCCACCTCCGCCTTAAAAATATCCATTGACTTGGCCTCCACGGCCTTCTGTGGCAAAGAATTCCACAGATGCACTGCCCTGAATCATAGAAACATAGAAAACAGGTGCAAGAGTAAACCATTCGGCCCTTCGAGCCAGCACTGCCCTTCAATATGATCATGGCTGATCATCCAGAATCAGTACCCTGTTCCTGCTTTCTCCCCGTATCCCTGACTCCGTTAGCTCTAAGAGCTATATCTAACCCTCTCTTTCCTCCTGTTCGCTTCCCCCTCCCACACGGGTCTGGAGGACGCCCAATTGTGCTCCGACCATTCTATTGATTAATATTTCCACAGCAGTAAATTCCTGTCATGGAGCGTGGTGTGAGGAATAATGCTGCATGTTGATGTTTCATGTTGAGGTGTTCAATTAACCTTCCTGCTTGTTCATTGTGCGAACCATACTTTTGTTTAGCTTCCCCATTTGAAGCTGGGCAGTAAGGAGAATTAAAGTGGTGTTTTATTCAGTTGCCCTTCAAGAATCGCTGAGACAGAAATTATCCCGCTGTTCAACATTGCCTGATACAATTTTCTCAGGAAGCGGAGAAAAGTGGGAAAAAGATAGAAGATAACAGTTCTATTGCACATAGCCACACATGCTCTCCATCCATTTTGAATGGCTGTTAATTAATACTTCACAAGCATCAATGTGCACTCACTAGACTGATCAGGCAACTGAGTCATCCGACCACAACCAGAGAGCTGTGTTGAACTACTATCTACCTCATGGGTGACCCACATACTAACCTTGATTGGACGAATTGTCCGATCAGCAGAGAAGGTTATTGGCTGCAACCTTCCCTCCATTGATGAACTGTCTACTGCAAGGGCCAGGAAGCGAGCGGGCAAGATCATCCCTGACCCTCTCACCCTGGCCACAAACACTTTGAATCACTTCACTCTGGAAGGCGACTCCGGATTGTCAAAGCTATCACAGCCAGACATAAAAACAGTTTTTATCCACGAGTAGTTGCTCTACTCAACAGCTAAAAATCTGTAGCCTCCCTTTGATCTGGTATTTTGTTGGTTCACATGCTTGATCAATGGTGTTTTATCATTAATGTTTTATTATTATTAATGTTTAGTATTTTCTGAGTCATTCATAACTGTCACTGTATGTCATGTTGTTACTTGTGGGCGGAGCACCAAGGCAAATTCCTTGTATGTGAATACTTGGCCAATAAACTTACTTACTTACCTACTTACTTACTTTGCTGGCTTTACCTTGCACTTAACGTTATTCCCTTATCATGTATCCCTTAACAGTGGCCTGCCTTACAATTGAGAGCTCGAGGTCTCGGGAGAGGTTGAGTCAGGAGCTCCAACGGCGCAGAAAGTTCGACAATCCCGACCTGGGCTCAGATTGCTCGGTGCGGGGGAGTTGAGATCCCCGCGATGCAGGAGCTTGATCGCCCCGATGAGGAGGCCCGCCGCCAGCTACGCCCCAACCACAGGAGAACAAAGAAGGAAAGTGATTGAACTTATTTTCGCCTTCCATCACAGTGAGGAATGTGGAGGAGTCACTGTGGTGGATGTTTATGTTAAAATGTATTTTTTGTGTTCTGTTCCTTTTTATTTGTATGACTGACTTGGCAAATTAAATTCCTCGTATGGTGCAAAGCATACTTGGTTAAAATATAATGGTATTGTATTTTATTGTATGTAACTACACGCTGCAAATGGATCAATTGTAATCATGTTTTGTCTTTCCGCTGACTGGATAGCACGCAACAAAAGCTTTTCACTGTACTTCAGTACACGTGACAATAAAATAAACTACACCGTTTGGCCATTTCCGTGCCTGGGGTGGTGTTTTGGGAGGTTGTGCATTACAATCCTGACTTGGAAGGTAATTCAGGTTGCCTAGTGGTTCATCTAGTGGGGCTGCTGCCTCACAGCTCCAGTAACCCAGGTTCAATCCCAACCTTCTGTGCTGTCTCGGTGGAGTTAGTCCGTCCTCCCTGTGGCTGCTTGGGTATCCTCCGGGTACTTCCCACATTCCAGGTCCGTAGAATAATTGATGATTGTAAATCGTCCCCAACATGTGCAACTAATGCAGGTATAATTATAGATAGGTATGAAGGTCACCATAGATGCAGTTAGCTGAAGGGGTTGTTTGTGTGGTGGACAACTCAATGACAAGTCTATGTGTAGGATAGTGACAGAATCTGGGAGAATATAAAGGGGAATATGGAAAAGTAAATGGCAGGAGTGTGGGATTTGGTATCTGCAAGTTTGTATCTGATGGGCACCATGAACAAAAAGTCGTGCACCGCGCAGTATGACTCTCTGATCTGACATGCAGTATGTCCATTGTTAGGATTGCCACAGTGGTGCAGCAGTAGAGTTACTGCCCTGAGGGCCTGTCCCACTATGGCGACCTTATTGGCGAGTTTAGGAGACTCTGCGCTCGCCACAAGCTCGCAACATGGTCAACACATGGTCGTAGGTGGTCTCTGGTGAGTCTCCTTCATGGTCGAGAGTAGTTCCCGCATATTGGTTACTACTCGCGGCCTCAGTACAGTCGTGGAAATTTTTTCAACATCTTGAAAATTTTTCTGCAACCAGAAATTGGTCGGCATGGAGAAAATCGATACATTTGTAGTCTTAGGTTTAGTCAAGGTGGGTCGGCATGTTATCGTAGGTTATCGTAGGTAATCAAAGGTAGTCGAGATAGTTGTAGATAAGGGCCTGTCCCACTGACGCGACTTTTCAGCAACTGTCTTCGACCTTCAAGCTTGAGGGCACTCGACTGAAAAACCTCGAGCTGGATCGACCGCCAGCGTTGAAACCGCGAGCCGGATCGACCGTCAACACACACACACACAAACACATCGCAAACACACACACACACACACACACACACACACACACACAACACACACACACACAAACACATCGCAAAGTCGGGGCCAGAGAAAGCAGGGGAGTGCTGTCTGAAATTCACACCCGCGATGAACAGGAAGGTAAAAGATGGCTGGCAGAGTTCGGTAAGTCATTTAGAGAGTACAGAGAGGGGGGGAAGGGAGAGAAGGGGAGAGAAGGGGAGAGAAGGGGAGAGGAGGGAGAAGGAGGGAGAAGGAGGGAGAAGGGGTGGGGAGAAGGAATGGAGACACTTTTAAGAAGCCAGACAACTTTTAATAAAGTTTAGCGGGCATTTAACATTCCCGGTCGGTTTACATACTTTTTTTTTTCAATGAGCTTTACATTCGACTACCACCGATTGCCTTTGAATAACATGCCAACCTACTACGACCTACCTCGACTAAACCTACGAGTAAAAAAATATTGATTTTTTTTCCATGGCGACCATTTTTCAGCATGCTGAGAAAAACGCCACGACCTAGCTGAGGCCTCGAGTACATGGGGACCACACTCGAGCATGAAGGAGAGTTACAAAGATCTACTAGGACCTCGTGTCGACCATGCTGTGAGTATGAGTCGAGGGCAAACTCTTCTAACTCGCCAATAGGTCGCCACAGTGGGACAGCCCTTAAAGGGCCTGTTCCACCTGGGCAACCTAATCCGCAAGTCCTGGCAAGTTTGCCCTCGACTCAATGTCCCACGTATTTACTTAAAACACAATTACATTGGCTCCACACTGATTTCATTTTCAATCCATTCACTCCTCTAATTTTCCTCCAAGTCAGTTTGCTTACATAATCGAAAACTGTAATCGGGAGCAATGTAGCCTAATCTCTGCCCATAAAAGAGGAGCCACGTTCTACATGTCCCAATATCTTCAAAGTCTTACCAGAAGATATTCACAACTATAATATTCTACTAGCTTATTAAACTTTCCAGAAGATATTCACAACTGTAATTTGCTAATAACTTATTAAACTAATTTCATCTTACTAAACTTCTGGTCATATGTGCTTCTTCCATGAGAGAACAGTGTGTACTATTTTATTATTCATGACTTAATCTTCAATTTAAATTTTTATCCTAACTTTGAAATAACGTTTTCTCATTATCACAGCAGGTGTACATGCCACATAAAATGTGTTCAGTTCAATTCAGTTTAGTTTAGTTTAGTTGAGTTCAATTTAGTTTAGTATAATTAGTTTAGTTTAGTTTGGTGTGTTCATTAAGGGGCGAGTTTAGAAGAGTTTAGGAGAGTTTGAAAAAGTGTCATGTTGAAGACCTCCTTCGACCATGTAAAATACTTCTTTTGACCTCCTTCGACTATGTTTTTTTTTGTTTTTGCTTTTGTTAAATATTTTTATTGGACATAAGTACATATTAATAGAATATACTTCTCACATACATTCGTAATATTATTAATATTAACAATTATGTCTTATATATTTCTATACTTTTTTTTGCAGTTAAGAAAAGATAGAGAAAAATAAAATAAGAGTTAGAAATCAAAATTAAAGAAATGAATGGAGTATTAAAAAAGTTATCCATCATTGGAGATATATCTGTGATTTATTATACGTAATTCTTCATCTATTCCATTATTCAGGCTTCAGTCAGGTTCTCGCACCGAGCCATTTTGACCCTTTAGATATTCAATAAATGGAGACCATATTCCTCTGAAAAGATCCAACTTGTCCATTAGGGCAAGACTTAATCTTTCCAGATGAAGTGTCTCCGACATTCCTGTAATCCACATTTTGATTGTGGAGGATGTAGGACCTTTCCAGAATTTCAATATTAATTTTTTTTGCAATTATTAAACTGTAATCAATAAAAATTCTTTGATTTGTTGTTATTAATTGATCTGTTTCTAATATTCTCAGTATTATTAACTTTGAGTCAGGGATCAGATTCAAATTAACAACATTCGAAATTATCTTAAATATTTCTGTCCAAAATTTAGTAATTTTTTCACAATTTGTAAATTAATGCGTTAAATTAGCTTCCAAATGCTGACATTTATCACATGTGGCAGATACATTTGAAAAAATACTCTGTAGTTTAGATTTTGAATAATGTAGTCTATGTAATATTTTAAATTATATAAGAGAGTGTCTAGTATTTAAGGAGCAGTGGTGTATGTGTTGTAAACTTCATCCCATACTTCAGGTCTAATAATTTGACCTAATTCGTTTTCCCATGATTGTCTATATATTTCTGTCATTGGAACATCATTTTCCAGTAAAATATTATAAATATATGATATCAATTTTTCTGTGTTTGGGTGTTTATTTAGACATTCATCTAAACTTTCTGTCTTTCTATTTCTAATTTCTTGTGTGTTTGCTTTTACATAGTCTCTAATTTGTAGATATCTAAAGTAATCTTTTGAATGTAATGCATAAATTTGTTGTAATTTTTGAAATGAATGGAAAAAAATGTTCCCTGTAGAGATCTCCCATCTTATTAATTCCATAGTTTTTCCATTGTAAAAAACCTTTATCCATCATTGAAGGTTTAAATGTAATGTTATTTACAATAGTGAGGGCTAGTGGTATGCATTCCAATTTTAATGTTTTCTTTATTTGTTTCCAAATACGTATTCCACTTTCTATTATAAGGTTTTCCCTATAGGTTTTAACCATATAACCATATAACCATATAACAATGACAGCACGGAAACAGGCCCTCTCGGCCCTTCCAGTCCGTGCCGACCATTTGTTTTCCCCTAGTCCCATCTACCTGCACTCAGACCATACCCCTCCATTCCCTTCACGTCCATATACCTATCCACTTTACTCTTAAATGTTAAAATCGATCCTGCCTCCACCACTTCTGCTGGAAGCTCATTCCACACAGCCACCACCCTCTGAGTAAAGAAGTTCCCCCTCACGTTACCCGAAACTTCTGTCCCTTAATTCTCATGTCATGCCCTCTTGTTTGAATCTTCCCTACCCTCAATGGGAAAAACGTATCCACGTCAACTCTGTCTTTCCCTTTCATCATTTTAAAGACCTCAATCAAGTCCCCCCTTAACCTTCTGCACTCCAAAGAATAAAGACCTAACTTGTTCAACCTTTCTCTGTAACATAGTTGCTGGAACCCTGGCAACATTCTAGTAAATCTCCTCTGTACTCTCTCTATTTTGTTGACATCCTTCCTATAACTAGGCGACCAAAATTGTACACCATACTCCAAATTTGGTCTTACCAATGCCTTGTACAATTTTAACATTACTTCCCTACTCCTATATTCAATGCTCTGATTTATAAAGGCCAGCACACCAAAGGCTTTCTTTACCACCCTATCTACATTGCAATTCCACCTTCAGGGAACTATGCACAGTTATTCCTAGATCCCTCTGTTCCACAGCATTCCTCAATTCCCTACCATTTACCATGTACTTCCTATTTTGATTTGTCCTGCCAAGATGTAGCACTTCACACTTAACAGCATTAAACTCCATCTGCCATCTTTCAGCCCACTTTTCCAAATGGCCCAAATCTCTCTGTAGACTTTGAAAATCTACTTCATTATCCACAACACCACCTATCTTAGTATCATCTGCATACTTACTTATCCAATTTTCCACCCCATCATCCAGATCATTGTGTACATGACAAACAACAGTGGACCCAACACAGATCCCTGAGGCACCCCACGGGTCACCGGCTTCCAACCTGACAAACAGCCATCCACCATTACTCTCTGACATCTCCCATTCAGCCACTGTTGAAATCCATCTTGCTACTCCGCCATTAACACCCAAAGATTGAACCTTCTTAACCAACCTTCCATGGGGAACCTTGTCAAAGGCCTTACTGAAATCCATATAGACAACATCCACTGCTTTACCCTCATCAATTACCCTTAGTTTACCGCTTCAAAAAAATTCAAGAAGGTTTGTCAAACATGACCTTCCAGGCACAAATCCATTTTGACTGTTCCTGATCAGACCCTGTTTATCCAGATGCTTATATATATTATCTCTAAGTATCCTTTCCATTAATTTGCCCACCACTGACGTCAAACTAATAGGTTCTATAATTGCTAGGTTTATTCTTTGAACCCTTTTTAAACAATGGAACAACATGTGCAGTACGCCAATCCTCCGGCACTATTCCCGTTTCTAATGACATTTGAAATATTTCTGTCATAGCTCCTTCTATTTCTACACTAACTTCCCTCAATGTCCTAGGGAATATCCTGTCAGGACCTGGAGACTTATCCACTTTTATATTTTTCAAAAGTGTCAGTACTTCTTCCTCTTTGAATGTCATAGTTTCCATAGCTACTCTACTTTTTCCCCTTAACTCACAGTTCAATATCCTTCTCCTTGGTGAATACCGAAGAAAAGAAATGGTTCAATATCTCCCCCATCTCTTTTGGCTCTGCAGATAGCTGTCCATTCTGGTTCTCTAATGGTCCAATTTTATCCCTCGTTATCCTTTTGCTATTAATATAGCTGTAGAAACCCTTTGGGTTTACTTTCACCTTTCTTGCCAAAGCAACCTCATATCTTCTTTTAGCCTTCCTAATTTGTTTTCTTACCTATTCTAATATTGGCGAATAAAATCAAACTAATTTCAAAAGGCAAACAATCTTCTTTTTCCATTTTTATCCAGATTGGTTGTTTATCTGTCTCTATTAACCAAAAATTCATATTTTTAATATTAACTGCCCAGTTATAAATCATAAAGTTTGGTAGGGCTAGACCTCCATTTATTTTTGGTTTACATAAGTATTTTTTATTTATTCTATGGCTCTTATAATCCCAGATAAAGTTGGTGACTATAAAATCAACCTTCTTAAAAAAAATTTTGGGAAGATATATTGGGATCAGTTGGAAAAGATATAGTAATTGCGGGAGAAAAATCATTTTTATTGCATTAATTCTACCTAGCATTGAGATAGGTAATGTTTTCCAATATAAAATATTCTTATTAAATTTATTCAATAAAAGTGGAAAATTGGATTTAAATAAAGAATCAAATCTTTTTATTACATAAATTCCAAGATATTTTATTTTTTCGTTTGCTATCTTAAAAGGAAATTGTTGAAGTATTAAGTTATTTACCATTATTGGCATAAGTTCACTTTTATTCCAATTAATACTATATCCTGAAAATAATCCAAATTCAGATATTATTCAAATTTGGGATACTAATTTCGGCTTTGTAATATAAAGTAATACATCATCCGCATATAAAGAAATTTTATTTTCAGTATCTCTGGTGTCATACCCATATATTTCAGATGTAATCTCACCCGTTGAGCTAAAGGTTCTAATGCAAGTGCAAACAGTAGCGGGATAAAGGACAACCTTGTCTCAGCCTCGAAAAATAAATTAAATTTAGTTGATAGTATTTGATTTGTTATTATTCTAGCTGTTGGATTAGTGTATAATAATTTAACCCAAGTGATAAACTTCTCTCCCAACTTTAAAAATTTCCATAACAGAAAACAAATAAGTCCATTCCACTTGGTTAAAGGCTTTCTCCACATCTAAGGAAATAATTACTAGGTCATTATTAATACCACTTTTTGAATATATAATATTATATAATCGTCTCAGATTATATGAGGAATATCGTTTTGGTATAAATCCTGTTTGATTGGGGTGAATTAATTTATTAATAACTGTACTTAATCTTTGTGCTAATATTTTCGTTAGTATCTTTTGATCAGTATTTAAAAGAGCTATAGCTCTATATGATCCTGGGTCATCCAAATCTTTGTCTATTTTAGGTATAAGTGTTATAATAGATTCATTTAACGTTTCTGGTAGTTTCTGATGAGTATAAATGTATTCATAGAGTATCTTTAGACGTGGTGTAATCAGATCGTAAAATATTTTATAAAATTCCAAGCCGATACCATCTGGTCCCGGTGTTTTACCGATTTTTAATGATCTGATAGATTCTTCAATTTCTTTTACTGAAATTTCAGCATTTAGTCATTCTCTATTTTGAGAATCCAACCCCTTCAGATTACATTTTTTTTAAACTGCTTCTATTCCTATCCTGTTTTCTGTCGTTTTAGCTGAGTATAAATTTTTATAATATTGCAAAAATCTCTCATTAATATCTTTAGGTTGTACTAGGGGTTCGCCATTATGTGAATTAATCCTATGGATTATTTTTTCTCCCTCCATCTTTCTAAGTTGACGAGCCCATAATTTTTGAGGTTTGAATCCAAATTCAAATTGTAATTGTTTAGTGTATAGGTAGAGTTTTACGACTTGATCTGTGTATATTTTATTAAATTTATATTTCAGTGCAGCGATTTTATTATGTGTTGTTATGGATAGATTAGCAGCGTTCTCTGTATCTAATTGTTTAATCTCCTTTTCCAATTCCTGTTGTTCCCTCCGATTCTTTTTATTATAAAATGCTTGAGAAGAAATCATAATTCCGCGGACATATGCTTTAAAAGTTTCCCATAGTAGGGAAGAGGATATTTCCGGTTTATCATTTATTTCAAAGAAAATCTTGATCTGTTCTATAATATATTCCTGAGTTGCTTTATTTTTTAATATTTGTGGATTAAATCTCCATAGTCCCCGTTTCTCCATTTTACCATTTATTTTAATCATAAATGTTAAAGGTGCATGATCTGAAATTGTAATATTATGGTATTTTGAATTCATAAGTGAGTGAGATAAGTTTAGCGTCAACCAAAAAATAATCTATTCTTGAATAGGTTTTATGTACAGATGAATAAAATTAATATTCTTGTCCAGTTGGGTTTTCTACTCTCCAGACATCTTTAATATTACTAGTATCCATATATGCATTTAATAAGTCACTGGAATGGGATTTGGTTTTCCTTTGTCTTGTCGATCTGTCTAAATAGGAATCTAATGTACAATTTAAATCTCCTCCAATTATTAAGTTATGTTGTGCTATTTCCGGGATGCTATTAAATATTTTCTTAAAAAACAATGGACTATCAAAGTTTGGTCCATATACATTGACAAAAATCATTTTTTGTGCATTTTATTCTCCTATTACAATAATGTATCTGCCATCATTATCAGTTATAGTTGATGTATGTTTGAATAAAGTGCTTTTGCGAAATAATATTGCTACGCCTCTTGATTTGTGTGTAAAAGAAGAATGATACGTTTTATCCTTCGACTATGTTGAAGACCAGCTTCAATTGGCCACGACTAGCTACGGCTAACTTCGGGAAAATTGGACACCAAATAGTGGAGAGTGAAGACGACCTCTTTCGATCTCCTTCGACCTCCCTTTGACCTCTCTTTTACTATGATGAAGACTATCTATGACTACCTTCGACTACCCTCGATTACCTATGACTAACATGCCGACCTACTACAACCTACTATGACCTACTACGACTACAAGTAAAAAAGTATCGATTTTTTCCATGGCGACCTTTTTTTACTCGCGGGCCTTTTTTAACATGTTGAAAAATATGCCGCGACCTAGCTGAGGCCTCGAGTACATGGGGACTACTCTCCAGCATGAAGGAGAGTTACAAAGACCTCCTACGACCTCGTGTCGACCATGCTGTGAGTATGAGTCGAGGGCAAACTCGACAGAACTCGCTGATTAGGTCGCCCAAGTTGGACAGCCCCTTTGCTGTGTTTATTCACAAGAAAACAGCTATTTAGTTCAACCAGTCAACACTCCCCCATTAAGTCTCCTCCCATCTTTAGTCATCTAAATAACCCAACAGAACACTCTACTTCCTTCTTCACTTCCTAGTCCAGCATTCCTTTTTCAATCCATCTGACCCTATTTATCTTCGACCACTTCCTGTGGTTTAAGGTTCCACATCCTCACCGCCCCTTGGACAAAGAAGTTTCCTCTTTAATTCCCCATTGAGTAATTCCCCACACGCCTCTCAATGTTCTGCACAATATCTCACTTTAATTGTCTCGCTTCTGTGGGGACTCTGCTTGACTGTGTAATGCTCTGCACACTCTACAACTGAAAGGTATTTTGGCTCTGAACTAAATGACTTAAGCTGAAGGATTCCCATTGCAACAGCAGTAGATCTTCTTGCCAAGCCCCTTCTTATGTGCTACTCACTCCCACAGGACACAGACTCATTGCCGGACCCTCTGTTGCTCCTGCCAATGATTTTATGCAGCATTCATGTTAATTTAATCTACCATTCAAAATGTTGTTATATGTTTAGAAGTAATTTCCATAGATGCAGCAATCTTGCGTGCTCATTCAAAAGTTAAATCCCTATAAGACCATTAGGCATAGGAGCAGGATTAGGTTTAGTTTAGTTTATTGTCATGTGTACCAAGGTACAGGGGAAACCTTTTGTTGCGTGCTAACCAGTCAGAGGAAAGACAATACATGGTTATAATCGAGCCATTTACAGTGCATAGATACATGACAAGGGAATAACGTTTAGTGCAAGGTAAAACCAAGGTAAGGTCTGATCAAGGATAGTCCGAAGGTCACCAAGGAGGTAGATATAGCCCATTGAGTCTACACCACCATTCAATCATGGCTGATCTATCTTGTGTGTTAAGAAACTCGGGAAACTTGTGTTCACCCATAAAAACAATTACTGAATAGCCCCTGAAATGTACAAAAATTATCTAGACATGACAACTTTTGCAGAGCATCCATGCAGTCACCATTTCTGACCTCTGGCTGTGGATTCCAAACTTAAACCTTCCACACTATCTCTGATTACGTAGCAGTGAAATGAGGTAATGCACCCTTTCTATTCCTACGTTAAATTCTTCACCGGTTGCCGGTAGGTTTCTGGTGACATTCATGATGTATCTGGTCTATTTCTCCCTTGGTCGGCATGTGCAAGTGGGCAGAAGGGCCTGTTGTGGTACTGTATGGCTGACTTTATGACTATGATTCTGTGACTCTGTGACTATCATTCAATCACTCTATAACCATGAGCAGCTTCTTCTGCTTTTGCATGGTCTCATCCCGAACATGTTTGTTCTCCACTTCAATTATGTAATTCGCCAGAAAAAAACAAATGATCCTCTCGAATACAATTGTCAGGTTCCTGCACCTTATTCTAACCACCGGTGTTTCTGATGGAACCGGTCTGTAGCAGGCCTGCCATTTTTATTTGCCTACTACTTTGACTGTTACTAGGCTCGACTCTTTTATTTGCACCCACTTTTGCCTATGCAAACCTTTCTCTGAACTTTTTAGGTTAATTTAGTTTAGTTTAGAGATGCAGCGTGGGAACAGGTCCTTTGGCCCACCGAGTCCACACCGACTAGTGATCCACACACATTAACACTACCCCACATACTCAAGGGACAATTTCTTTACATTTTATACTAAGGCAATTAACCTACAAACTTGTACGTCTTAGGACTGTGGGAGAAAACAGAAGATCTTGGAGAAAACCAACGCAGGGCATGGGGAGAATGTACAAATTACGTACAGACAGGCACCTATAGTCAGGATTGAACCAGGGTCTCTGGAGCTGTAGGCAGTTGCTCTACCACTGCATCACCATGCCACCCTTTTCTCATGCTGGATTCTGTACCTGAGACTTGTTGCGTTTAATTGCGAGCTTTGCAGACTCTACCTCCCCAGGCTTCACTCCTTGGCCTGGAGAACTTTGCCACTCTGAATCTATTTGATTCCTCATCGCCTTCAGTAGATCCTCAGCCTCAAGAAACATCTGTGCAGATAAGATACAAACTTATGAAATAAGATGATAAGAACATGAAAATGAGGAATGAGCCGTTTGGACCTCGACCCTGCTGGACTTTCATCAAGACCACAGTTGATCTTTTACATCAATGCCATTTTCCTCGCACTATTCAAAAGTTCACAAGTTATAGAGGTACAATTAGGCCATTCAGCCCATCAAGTCTACTCTGCCATTCAATCATTGCTGATCTCTGCCTCCTAATCCCATTTTCCCGCCTTCTCCCCATAACCCTACACACCCATTCTAATCAAGAATTTGTCGATTTCTGCCATATCCCTGAACTTCCTGATATACAAGACTCTAATGTTATTTTTTTGATTTGGAAGGAACTTAATGACTATGTTTCCTCAGCTCGCTGGGGTGAAATATACTAAAATTTCACCACCCGTCTGTGTGAAAAAAATTCTCCTCATTTCAGTCATAAATTACCTACACTTTATTCATAGACTGTTACTCCTGCTTCTGGACACCCCAGTTAGAGCAATAAGTGTTGGAGTAACTCAACCGGTCAGGCAACATCTGTGGAGGACAGGGATGGGCGACGTTGCAGAAAGTCTCAGATCTTCTTCTATGCAAAAAAATTACAGCTTCTGCAGTTCCTTGTGTCTACACTTTAGACCCCCACCCCCTCACAGGATGAGGGGATTGAAGGTTTTGTGGCCAGGTTTGCAGATGATACGAAGATAGGTGGAGGAGCAGGTAGTGTAGAAAAAGCTGGGATATAACAGAAAGATTGTGACAGGTTGGGAGAGTGGGCAGAGAAGTGGCAGATGGAATTCAGCATCGCAAAGTGTGGAGTCATGCATTTTAGTAGTAGGGATAAAGGTGTAGACTATTTTCTGAGTGGGGAGAGAATTCAGAAATCAAAGATGCACGGGGACTTGGGAGTGCTGGTGCAGGATTCCCAAAAGGTTAATTTGCAAGTCGAATCGGTAGTAAAGACTGGAATACAAAAAAACAGGGATGTTACGCTGAGGCTCTATAAGGCGCTGGTCAGGCTGCATTTGGAATATTGTGAGCAATGTTTGGCCCCATGTCTGTGGAAGGATGTGCTGGCTCTGGAGAGGGTCCAGACGAGGTTTACAAGAATGATCCCAGGAATGAGTGGGTTAACATATGATGAGTGTTTGACGGCACTGGGCCTGTGCTCGCTGGTGTTTAGAAGGATGAGGGGGAATCTCATTGAAACTTACAGAATAGTGAGAGGCTTGGATCTAGTGGATGTAGAGAGAATGTTTTCACTTGTGGGAGTGTCTAGGACCAGAGGGCATAGGCTCAGAATAAAAGGACGTTCTTTTAGGAAGGAGATGAGGAGGAATTTTGTTAATCAGAGAGTGGTGAATCTGTGGATTTTTTTGCCACCAGAAGGCTGTGGAGGCCAAGTCAATGGGTATTTTTTAGGCAGAGACAGATTGATTCTTGATTAGTATGGGTGTCAGGGGTTTTGGGGAGAAGGCAGGAGAATGGGTTAGGAGAGAGAGATAGATCAGCCATGACTGAATGGTGAAGCAAACTTGATGGGCCGAATGGCCTAATTCTACTACTATCACTTATGAACATGAGGTTCCAGATTCCACAGCCAGTGCAAACATCCTCCCTGCATCCTCTCACATAAGCCCGATTAGCATTTTATGTGGTAATATGATTTGTCTCATTCTTCTAAATTCCAGAAATGTAAGCGCTCATTTATTTCATATCTTCTCTTACAGCAAACTTTGCATCTCTCGAACCAGAATGAATCTTCCTCTCTAGCGTATATCCTTCTTTATGTAAACTGCTCATTAGGGTTAAGGGGCTGTCCCACTGCGGCGACCTAATTGGCGAGTTTAGAAGAGTTTAGGAGAGTTTGAAAAAAATGTCATGTTGAAGACCTCCTTCGACTATGTAGAAGACCTCCTTCGACTACCTTCGACTACCCTCGATTACCTACGAATAACATGCCGACCAACTACGACCTACTTCGACTAAACTTACGAGTAAAAAAAGTATCGATTTTTTACTCGCGGGCATTTTTCAACGTTGAAAAATACGCTACGATCTAGTTGAGGCCTTGAGTACACGGGGACTTCGCTCGAGCATGAAGGAGAGTTACAAAGACCTCCTAGGACCTCGTGTCGACCATGCTGCGAGTATGAGTCGAGGGCAAACTCGCCTGAACTCGCAGATTAGGTCGCCGCAATGGGACATGCTCAAATTGAATGGCGGAGTGGACTTGATGGGTTGAATGGCCTAATTCTGCACTTATCCATGACCTTATGACCTTATGTATAGTCTCAAGGAAGTCCTTTATAACAGTGGAACGACATCTTTACTTCTGAACTCAAATGCCTTACAGCGTTGCGCGGCCAGAGACTGCGTTTAATCCCGACTGCGGATGCTGTCTGTACGAAGTTTGTACGTTCTCCCCGTGACCTGCGTGGGGTTTCTCTGAGATCTTCAGTTTCCTCCCACACTCCAAAGATGTACAGGCTTGTAGATTAATTGGTTTGGTATAAGTGTAAATTGTCCCTAGTGTGTGTAGGATAGTGTTAATGTGCGGGGATCGCTGGTCGGCGCGGACTCGGTGGGTCGCAGGGCCTGTTTCCACGCCGTATCTCGAAACTAAACTAAACTAAAGTAAATCCTTTTTATATTGAAACCTAACACATTACTCACCTTTGTAATCATCGACTGCAATTTGCTGTTGGCCTTCAGTTTTTTTGCATCAAAGCAGAGTCAATTGCATCTGTCGAGCTCCTGTGCACTAAGTTAATTTGTCCATATCCCTGAACACTCATTTTATTCTCATCCCTGCTCTCAATGGCACACTGCTTTGTATCACCATCAAACATGATTTCCACGTTATGGAATCAGTCTGGTAAATCACTTTGTATTCCCTCCATGACAATCACATCCTTCCTTACATAAAGAGATCAAGACAAAACTCCAAATGGAGTTTTATCAATGCCCTATACATTTTCATGTCGCTGCAGCCAACCTGTAATCCGGGGATGATCTGAAGTGGTCTGAAGAAGGGTCTCGACCCAAAACGTCACCCGTTCCTTCTCTTCAGATATGCTACCTGTCCCGCTGAGTTACCCCAGTGTTTTGTGTCTAAAAGGTACGAAGTGCCGGAGTAACTCGCACTGAACCACTGAGTTACTCCGGCACTCTGTGATGCAGAAGAACAGCTAGACCTCATTGCACTTTCTCTTTTCCCAATCAATCACCTTTTAAGGCCAAACACGAAACCTAAGTTTCCGGTTCGCAGGGAACAGTGCGCTGGAAGCCTTTCTGAAGTGCCGCAGCCGAGGGGGCGAGGAATCCCCCCAGAGGACCTGAAGGCTCAGCGGACCGTGGCCTGTCGAAGGAAGCCGCCAGGCCTGGACCCTGCCTGCCCCCACCCCCTCCCCCCTCAAAGAAAGGAGAACTGATGAGGAAGGAGCCGCTTAGATCACAGACGCAAATAGCAAGGGCCGGTAGGAGGGTGAACCAAGGTAATGCATCCAGTGCCTTCAGGAGATGCCCCCAGGACACAAAGATGGTCGCGCGAGGAGAGAGAGGTCGGTTCACGGGCGATGGAGAGAAGGCCTTGCAGGAGCCTGGAGCTCACCTGGATTGGGAACCGCTCCAGTAGACCGAGTGCGTGGACGGACCGGACATTGGACCTTGGAAATGGCGCCAAGACATGTGGCGGATGCATGTGTAAATATACAGTAGCACATGTGACCAATAAAGCAACATGAACCAGTTATTCTGCCTTTTTGTTTTTAGAACCAAAGGAGATAACCTTTCATGCATGCATCCACTTTAAATTGCATCCGCGCACACACACAACTTGCCTCAGTCTTATATCACACTCTTCACATAATCTTCCCCCCTACACACACACACGCGCACGGACAGAAACATATAGCGCAGAAACTGGCCCTTCAGCCCACAATGCCCGTGTCGACCAGCGATCCCCGTACACTAACACTATCCTACGCATTGGGGCCAATGTACAATCATTACTGAAGCCAATTAATCTACAATCCTGCATGTCTTTGGTGTGTGGGAGGAAATCGGAGTACCCGGAGAAAACCCACACGGTCATAGGTAGAACGTACAAAATCCGTACAGACAATAGACAATAGAAAATAGGTGCAGGAGTAGGCCATTCAGCCCTTGAAGCCAGCACCGCCATTCAATGGGATCATGGTTGATCATCCACAATCAGTACCCCATTCCTGCCTTCTCCCCATATCCCCTAACTCCACTATCTTTAAGAGCCCTATCTAGCTCTCTCTTGAAAGTATCCAGAGAACCGGCCCCCACTGCCCCCTGAGGCAGAGAATTCCACAGACTCACAACTCTCTGGGTGAAAAGGTTTTTCCTCATCTCTGTTCTAATTGGCTTACCCTTAATTCTTAAACTGTGGCCCCCTGGTTCTAGACTCCCCCAACATCGGGAACATATTTCCTGCCTCTAGCGGGTCCAAACCCATGATAAGCACCCGCAGTCAGGATCAAACCCGGGTCTCTGGCACTATTGTGCAGCAACTCTACCGGTGCGCCACTATGCTGCCCCTTATTCCCACTCTCCATTTACTCAACGTCATTCGTTGACCAGGTCTCTTTGTTTGCAGCTTCTACCAAAAGTCACTCTGATTTTGCTCTATCAGTGTGATCACCTCCTCCATCCTTCCTGCAGCTTTCCAAGCTATTTGTGTTGCTTTCTTAAGGGGCTGTCCCACTGCGGCGACCTAATCCGCGAGTTCAGAAGAAGTTCTGTGGGGACTCTGCATTGCACAGTCAAGCAGAGTCCCCACAGAAGCGAGACAATTAAAGTGAGATATTGTGCAGAACATTGAGAGGCATGTGGGGAATTACTCAATGGGGAATTAAAGAGGAAACTTCTTTGTCCGAGGGGCGGTGAGGATGTGGAACCTTAAACCACAGGAAGTGGTCGAAGCTAAATAGGGTCAGATGGATTGAAAAAGGAATGCTGGACTAGGAAGTGAAGAAGGAAGTAGAGTGTTCTGTTGGGTTATTTAGATGACTAAAGATGGGAGGAGACTTAATGGGGGGAGTGTTGACTGGTTGAACTAAATAGCTGTTTTCTTGTGAATAAACACAGCAAAGGGGCTGTCCCACTTGGGCGACCTAATCAGCGAGTTCTGTCGAGTTTGCCCTCGACTCATACTCACAGCATGGTCGACACGAGGTTCTAGGAGGTCTTTGTAACTCTCATTCATGCTCGAGAGTAGTCCCCGCGTACTCGAGGCCTCAGCTAGGTCGCGGCGTATTTTTCAACATGCTGAAAAATGCCCGCGAGTAAAAACTCGCCGTGGAAAAAAAAATCAATATTTTCTTTACTCCTAGGTTTAGACGAGGTAGGTCAGAGTAGGTCGGCATGTTACTCGTAGGTAATCAAGGGTAGTCGAAGCTAATCGAAGGTAGTTGAAGGTAGTCGTAGGTAGTCTTCAACATAGTCGAAGGGAGGTCGAAGGAGGTCGAAGGAGGTCGAAGGAGGTCGGCTTCACTCTCCACTATTCTGTATCCAATTTTCCCGAAGCTAGCCGAAGCTAGCTGAAGCTAGTCTGCAACATAGTCGAAGGAGGTCGAAGCAGGCCTTCCAGATAGCCGAAGATCTTCAACATGACACTTTTTCAAACTCTCCAACATTCTTCTAAACTCGCCAATTAGGTCGCCACAGTGGGACAGCCCCTTTAGTTCTGATGAAGGGTTTACAACTTCAAGCATTAACCGTATCTCTCCATTTAGATGCACCCTGACCTGCTGAGTATATCCAGCATCTGTGGTTTTTATTTTGTCCCCCCTGTGTTTTTTTTATGCGCCAAGACCCTCCACGCGTCCTGCCCTTGTGTTGTTCTTTTCTTCCACTGTTCCTTCTTCCTTTCCTGTCCCTCTTTGTTCACGACAAGCAGTACAGCTACTGCTTCCCATTGGTAGATGGTTCAAGGAATAGGGGTTCATGAATGTAAAATATTGGCCGAAAGATACAAGAGGAAAACGAAGGAAGAAATATTTGGTGAGAATGATTATGTTTTTTCCACAATCTTTTTATTTTTTGCCTCATTGTAGAATTTAGGTGTAATTTATTTAAAATGTAGGTATCATTTTTGATATTGTGTTTTGTCGTGGTTTATGTTCCTGTGATGTTGCTGAAGTTAAATTTTTGTTGTAATTTTTCTACCTCACTGTACTTGCGCGTATGACTATCAACTTGACTTACCTTGAGGAGGAGAACTTCTTCAAATTCCGAAGAAGGATCTCAACCCGCAACATCGCCTATTCTTTTCCTCCAGAGATGCTGCCTGACCCGCTGGGTAACTCCAGCTTTTTGCGTCTGTCTTTGACTTGACTTAACTTGATCTGAGACTCTCCACCTAAGGGCGGCCACGGTGGCGCAGCAGTAGAGTTGCTGCCTTACAGCGAATGCAGCGCCGGAGACCCGGGTTCGATCCCGACTGCGGGTGCTGTCTGTACGGAGTTTGTACGTTCTCCCCGTGACCTGCGTAGGTTTTCTCCGAGATCCTCCCACACTACAAAGGCCCACCGAGTCCCCACCGACCAGCGATCCCCGCACACTAACACTGAACTACACACACTGAGGACAATTTACATTTTTAGCAAGTCAATTAACCTACAAACCTGTACGTTTTTGGAATAGGTCTCTGGAGATCATAACTTTATTTTCATTTTAAATGCTCTGTGTGGGGCAAGTCCCATATAAAGGGTATGAACTTTAAGGCACTTCTATACATAGAACTTCTATATGTGGCACTTCTGATATAATTTGGTTTAATCTGCAATGGACATTTCAAATGTTCAATTATGTTGCAAGTGCTATCCAGATAAAACTATTTTTAGTTAAAAGTTAAAAACAATATTAAAAAAAAAGTAATTCAGACTTTTGAAGAAGCAGAGTTGGAACCTGGTGGGGGAGTTCCTCTTTATAGTTCATGCTAGAAAAATGCCACAGTGTTGAAACAATCCAAAAGACACGGCGGCAGGGTGGCGCAGTGGTCGAGTTGCTGCCTTACAGCGAATGCAGCGCCGGAGACCCGGGTTCGATCCCGACTGCGGGTGCTGTCTGTACGGAGTTTGTACATTCTCCCCGTGACCTGCGTAGATTTTCTCCGAGATCCTCCCACACTCCAAAGACGTACAGGTATGTAGGTTAATTGGCTTGGTAAATGTAAAAATTGTCCCTGGTGGGTATAGGATGGTATTAATGTGCGGAGATCGCTGGTCGGCGCAGACCCAGTGGGCCGAAGGGCCTGTTTCCGTGCTGTACCTCTAAACTAAACTAAATGGCGGTGCAGGCTCGAAGGGCCGAATGGCCTAATCCTGCTCCTGTTTTTCTAAACTAAACTAAACATTGAATTATTCCCTGGGAAGAGAAAGTAAATAAACTTGACTCAATAATCCAAGTCTGAGTCATGCATATAAAACTGTGAACACAATACATCTCCATTACATCGAGGAGAATAAAGGTTATCCCCTCACTAGCTAGTTTACAGTCCTGACCTATCATCTACCTCATTGGAGATTTTTTATCGATCTTTAATCGGACTTTGTCGGACTCTATCTTGCACTGAATGACGTGCCTTTTATCCTTTATCTGTACACTGTGGACAGCTTTATTGTAATCTTGTATAGTCATTGTCAGCGTAATACATAGAGTGATGGAGCGTGGAAATAGGCCTTTCGGCCCAACTTGCCCACACCGGCCAACATGTCCCAGCTACACTAGTCCCACCTGCCAGCATTTGGTCCATATCGCTCAAAACCTGTCCTATCCATGTACCTGTCTAACTGTTCCTTAAATGTTGGGATAATCTCTGCCTCAACTACCTCCTCTGGCAGCTTGTTACATGCCCCCCACCACCCTTTGTGTCTTTTCTTTGATTGGATAGCATGCAACATAAAGCTTTTCACTGTACCTCAGTGCACGCCACAATAATGCACTAAACGAAACTAAACTAAACGAAACTAAACTAAACTAACAAAGGCAAGAATGGAAGGTGAAGATGTTAGAAAGGTTCTCAGCACAAAAATTATTAACCTGTCAGTTCCCTTTCTATTGAATATGCAAAAATCTCATGGGCCTGTCTCACTTTGACAATTTTTCAGGCGACTGTCTAGTTGGCGGCAGTCACCTGAAAAACCGGCGACTAGAACGGCGACTGTCAGAGTGGAACACACACACACACATCGCTTCCTTCACCAGCCCGTTATTGCAGGCGGGGGGCAGGGCAAGTGGGGGGGGGGGGGGAGCGCTGTCTGAGTGAAATTCACATGGTGCAAAGCCATACAGACACACACCATGATGAACAAGAAGGTTGGCACTGTAATTAAGACGGTGAAAGCACTGTGTACAGGAAGGGCCACGTAAGTCCCTTAAAAGAGGGGGGGGGGTTGAGGGGGGGGTAGGGGGGAGAAGGAGTGGAGACAACTTTTAAGAAGCCAGAGATACACGGCTCTGAAGCTCGGCGGACATTAGAAATTACCGGTCGGTTATCCTTGGTTCTGAAAACTACTGTTTTTTTTCCCAATGAGCCGGTCAGCACCGGCTACAACCTACGACAACCTTCGACCTCCTGGCAACCCACTACCTCTGCTACTCTCCATGGCGGCTTCATTCTGGTCGCCGCAAATTTTTCAACACGCTGAAAAAATTGCGGCGACCATAATGAGGCCGTGACCTGCTCCCAGAATGCGGGAACTCCTCACAACTTCACCGGCTTATCGATCACTACACAATATTCTGCCTCCTTACCCTGTAAATCTGACTTTGGGGAGGCTCATTCTCTACAAAGGTATTTGTGAACATGTGGCGACCATATGGCGACCGCATAGTCTCCTGCAGTTGCCTAAAAAGTCACCAAAGTGGGACAGGCCCATAAAAGTTTGCAAACATCAAGAAGTTCCCCCTCACGTTACCCCTAAACTTCTGTCCCTTAATTCTCACTTTGACATGAGAATTAAGGGACAGAAGTTTAGGGGTAACGTGAGGGGGAACTTCTTTACTCAGAGGGTGGTGGCTGTGTGGAATGAGCTTCCAGCAGAGGTGGTGGAGGCAGGATCGATTTTAACATTTAAAATAAAAGTGGATAGGTATATGGACGTGAAGGGAATGGAGGGGTATGGTCTGAGTGCAGGTAGATGGGACTAGGGGAAAACAAATGGTCGGCACGGACTGGAAGGGCCGAGAGGGCCTGTTTCCGTGCTGTAATTGTTATATGGTTATATGGTTAAGTCTGTGATTAATAAATAGATGATTGATTAGCGGTGGACGTGTGGCAGATAATTACAGCAAATGCAGATGAGTGGTGGGATCATACAATCACATCCTGCAGGATGAGGGTACATGTCCACGGACCTTATGCTGATTTTTTAAAATTTAAGTGACACCCAATTAGTCCCACTTCCAGTTAAAAGCAAAGGATGATCATATTTGTTTACTTATATAGCAACAGTGATCAAATGACAACAATACATTTTACTTGCAACCACGCCGAACTAGCCAAGCAGATCCATTTTGCGGAGGTGTAATTGGTTGGGGACAGTAACGAGAAAAAGGAATCCAGAATAATTGGAAACCTCTGAGAAAAGTTTTGTCAGCTTCAAGAAAGACACTGTGTCAGTAAACCTTGTCCAGCATGTCCAATTAAGGGAAATAATATAAATGAGAGCAGTGCAAGAAGATGCAATGGTCTTAGTGTTGATTGAAGCAAGTTTGGAGGCAAAAGAGGATTGCATGACAACGTGAGCTGTTTGAAATGTACATGGATTTATGCCTTTCGCTAAGATGTTGACAAGATGATGAGCAATATACTGAGGGATAATCAAATCACCAATTAAAAGAGCATTTTATCTCCCCCTTACACAGTGCCGGTATTAAAAGTCGATGGCTGCTCACGGACGTGTCAGCCCTTATCGATCACTACACAATATTCTACCTCCTTACCCTGTAAATCTGGCTTTGGGGAGGCTCGTTCTCTACAAAGGAATTTGTGAAATTCATTTGTAAGAACAAAGAGGGAATTGTGGCGAGCTTTGGATTAATTGGACGGTTCATTTGAAAATCTCCCCCACTATTCAAGAGTAGATATTCTTCCTGACAATTTTCAGTGGATCAACATGTTGAAGAGAGGCAGTTCAGGTAAACACACTCACCAATGTAATTTGCTATTTCTTTGCTTGAAAGCTAAGGCTCCAGAAATGTGACTTTTCAAATTAATGACCACGTGGACCTCAAAGAAAACTTCAGGACATCACCTCAATCACCTAATTATCATCGAAATCACCTTAACCTCAATATCTCCATTATTTTGGCTCAAGTTCCTACTGATGGGCAATCACTTATTGGAAGTAATAAACTACCGGTGCTGTCTGTATGGAGTTTGCACATTCTCCTCATGACCTGCGTGGGTTTTCTCCGAGATGTCCGGTTCCCGTCCACACTCCAAAGGTATGTTGGTAAATTGGGTTGGTATAAGTGTAAAATTAGCCATAGTGTGAGTAGGGTAGTGTTAATGTGGTGCGGTCGCTGGTCGGTGAGGACTTGGTGGGCCGAAAAAAAAAAATAATAAAAAAAAAAAAAAAAAAAGCCTGTTTTTGCGCTGTCTACCTAAAACAGATATAGACACAAAACGTCTCTCAGCATAACTCAGCGGGTCAGGCAGCATCTCTGGAGAAAGTGAATGAACATCCAGCACAAAGAGCAAGAAGAAAAGCATCCAGAGGTACTGCTTGTCCCATTGAGTTACTCCAGCATTTTGCATCTATCTTCAGTATGAACCAGCATTTACAATTCCTTTCTATGCATAATAGAGATTCTGCAACCAGCAAGTGGAAGCATATTCAGTATAATGTGATGACATAAATATTCCCAAATAACTTTAGAACTAGTATTATAATACAAGCGCCCTGCACCACATGTATATTGGAAAATTTGAGACCTTGTTATATATATTCTCATTACATCACAGCAGTGTAGAGACCTATGACTTATGTACTGAGTGAAGTGTAATGCTCCTGCAGGTTGTTTGCTACTTCGTGTGTTTCCATTGCACTACTTGGATATAACTCTGATTCATGAATTCATAAGCTCTAGGAGCAGAATTAGACCATTTGGCCCATCAAGTCTACTCCGCCATTTAATCGTGGCTGATCTATCTTTCCCCCTCAACCCCATTCTCCCCATAGCCCCTGTCACCCGTACTAGTCAGAGGGTGGTGAATCTGTGGAATTAATTGCCACAGAAGGCTATGGAGTCCAAGTCAATGGATATTTTTAAGGCAGGGATAGACAGATTCTTGATTAATATGGGTGTCAGGGGTTATGGGGAGAAGACAGGAGAACGGGGTTAGGGGTGAGAGATAGATCAGCCATGATTGAATAGTGGAGTAGACTTGATTGGCCGAATGGCCAAATTCTGCTCCAATCACTTATGAACATGAACTATTATTATATCAGCCACCCTTGCCACTCATGTGGCCACTAACTAGTCATTTGCATTCACTCAACACTAATCTCATTTTATCCCCCCACACTCTCAAGTTCAAGTGAGTTTATTGTCATGTGTCCCTGATAGGACAATGAAATTCTTGCTTTGCATCAGCGCACAGAACATAGAAGGCATTTACTACAAAACAGATCAGTGTGTCCACATACCATATATAAATATATACACACATGAATAAATAAACAAATAAAGTGCAAATAACAGATAATGGGTTATTAGTTATCAGAGTTTTGTCCGAGCCAGGTTTAATAGCCTGATGGCTGTGGGGAAGTAGCTATTCCTGAACCTGGTCGTTGCAGTCTTCAGGCTCCTGTACCTTCTACCTGAAGGTAGCAGGGAGATGAGTGTGTGGCTAGGATGGTGTGAGTCTTTGATGATACTGCCAGCCTTTTTGAGGCAGCGACTGCGGTAAATCCCCTCGGTGGAAGGAAGCCCAGAGCCGATGATGGACTGGGCAGTGCTTACTACTTTTTGTAGTCCTTTTCTCTCCAGAGCGTTCAAGTTGCTGAACCAAGCCACGATGCAACTGGTCAGCAAGCTCTCTACTGTGCACCTGTTAGAGGGTTAGAGAGAGTCCTCCTTGACAAACCGACTCTCCGTAATCTTCTCAGGAAGTAGAGGCGCTGGTGAGCTTTCTTGATAATTGCATCAGTGTTCTCGGACCAGGAGAGATCTTCAGAGATGTGCATGCCCAGGAATTTGAAGCTCTTGACCCTTTCAACCATCGACCCGTTGATATAAACAGGACTGTGGGTCCCCATCCTACTACTTCCAAAGTCCACAACCAGTTCCTTGGTTTTGCTGGTGTTGACAGCCAGGTTATTGTGCAGGCACCATATGGACAGTTGCTCGATCTCTCTTCTGTACTCCGACTCATCCCAATCAGTGATATGTCCCACATCAGTGGTGTCGTCAGCGAACTTGATGATGGAGTTTGCACTGTGACCGGCTACGCAGTCATGAGTATAGAGTGAGTACAGCAGGGGGCTGAGCACGCAGCCTTGAGGTGCTCCCGTGCTGATTGTTATCGAGTCTGACACATTTCCACCAATGCGAACAGACTGTGGTCTGTGAACGAGGAGGTCGAGGATCCAATTGCAGAGGGATGCGCAGAGACCCAGTTCTGCGAGTTTGGTACCAGCTTGGAGGAGATGATTGTGTTAAATGCCGAGCTGTAATCGATGAATATCAGCCTGACATATGAGTTTTTGTTGTCCAAGTTGTCCAGAGCCAGCAAGATCGCGTCCACCGTTGATCTGTTGTGGCGGTAAGCGAACTGCAGTGGTTCCAGGTTTTTGTTGAGGTAGGAGTTGATTCACGCCATGATCAACCTCTCGAAGCACTTCATCACCACAGGCGTTAGTGCCACAGGTCGATAGTCATTGAGGCACGTCACCTTGCTCTTCTTGGGCACTGGTATAATTGATGCCCTTTTGAAGCAGGTGGGAACCTCAGACCTCAGGTTGAAAATGTTTGTTAAAACTCCAGCCAGTTGGTCCGCACAGGTTTTTAGAACATGACCAGGTATACCTTCAGGTCCAGACGCTTTTCGAGGGTTCATCCCTCTGAAGGATTTCCTGATGTCGGCCTCTGTGACTGAGACTGAAATACCATCACAGCGAATGGGGGCTCGGGAAGGCACATCGGTGTTCTCCCTATCAAAACGTGCGTAAAACTCATTGAGCTCATCAGGGAGTGATGTTTCGCTGACATTCGAGCTGCCTCCTGATTTCTCCTTGTAGGAGGTGATTGCATTCAGGCCCCGCCACAGCTGCCGAGCATCTGTCTCATCCTCCAGCCTGGAGCAGGAGTCCCTTTTGGCCTTTTTTATGGCCTTACCAAGGTCATATCTGGACTTCTTATAGACCACTGTATCATCAGACATGAATGCCCGGTGTCTGGTCTTCAGAAGAGTGCGGATCTCAAAGTTGATCCAAGGTTTCTGATTGGGAAACACTCGGAAGGTTTTTGTAGGGATGCAGCCCTCCACACATTTCTCAATGAAGTATATAACGACTGTGGTAGGCATTCCTGATGGTGGTGTAGCAGTGGTCGAGGTTGTTTGGTCCTCTAGTGCAGCAGGAGACATGTTGGTGGAAGTTGGGGAGTGATTTCTTTAGGTTTGCCATATTGAAGTCCCCAGCAATGGTAAAAGCCTCGGGGTAAGACGTCTGGTGTTTGTTCACCACGGCGTGCAGCTCCTCCAGTGCCAGAACGGACGTCTGCCTGGGGTGGGATGCAGACTGCGGTCAGGATGACGGAGGTGAATTCCCTCGGAAGGTAGAAGGGACGGCACTTCACCGCCAGATATTCGAGGTGAGGAGAGCAGGTTGGACAGGACTGCCACGTCTGAGCACCACGCAGAGTTGACCATGAGGCAGACGCCCCCTCCTCTCCCTTTCCCAGATGCCAGTGTACGGTCCATGCGGTGGATGCCGAACCCTTCAGGCTGGACTGCTGAGTCTGGGGAGCTGGGGGTGGGCCATGTCTCTGTGAAACAGAACACAGAGCATTCCCTCAGCTGCCTTTGATAAAGCAGTCTTGCCCTTAAGTCATCCACTTTATTTACAAGGGACTGTACATTTGCCAATAGGATAGTAGGGAGAGGGGACAAAGTCCCCTGCGCTTCAGTCTGACCTGAAGTCCTGCCCGCCGGCCACGTTACTGGACACAATGGAGGCTTCCCCTTTGTTTCCAGGTACTGAGTTTACTGTACCTGCGGTTTCTGCGGACCTGAGCTGGAATGGGGATTTCTTCACAGACAGCAGCTCCAGCTCCTTCAAAGTCGGCAGCTGCAGCTCCAGCTTCATTGTTCCTGGGAGATCCAGCCCGTCGGCTCTGGAGGTCATCCCGGGGTTCCGAGATACAGTACCTGGGTTCCTCAGTCGGGTCGGGTGATTTCCAGCGAGCGTGGGAAAGTTTAAAGTGCGGGCCTCCCGCGACTGCGGGAGATCGCAAAATTGCAAGAGCCTTGAGGTGCTCAAGCAGCTTGACTGAAACGGCACCGTTTTCTGCCGTTTTCCTGATCCAGGTGAGTTGATTGAAGTTGTATTTAAGACTTGTAGTTTCTGGAGCTCCGCAAAAGTCGCCGCAGGCAGGCGCCAGTTTTTTCCATTTGTCTTGCCTACTCTTGTCTACTCCAAACTCTTGTCTACTCAATCCAGATCCTAATGGCCCTGTCTCACGGTGCGAGTTGACCCACGAGGTACCCCGAGTGAAAGACTCGTGGCTGTGTACGAGACTTCAAGTTTATGATCAAGTGTGTAACCGAGTTCCCACGGGTATGTCATTGCTGCGATGCTCCAACTTCCTCTCCCGAGTTACCAAGTCCTCTCCCGTTACTCTTGAGCCAACCGTGAATGAAGGTATGTTTTAATAAAGCAACAATGTTAAAATACATCTCCATCCTGTGGCTTTGAGTTATTTCAGCGCGGCCGCATCTATTGATACGACCTACAAAGGGAAAATGCGCAGCCTCCAGTAACCAATAACGTGGTAAGTGCATTTCTTGGTGCTTTATGTTTTTTTAAATACTGTATTTCCCGGGTGGGGGGAGAGCTCAGTTCATAGTATTTTGGGAGTCTGGCGTTGTGAAGGAGGGGATTGGGGTCAGTAACCCACTTGCCACGCTCCGGTCTGAGTGCAGGTAGATGGGACTAGGTGAGTAGTGTTCAGCACGGAGTAAAAGGGCAGAGATGGCCTGTTTCCGTGCTGTCATTGCTATATGGTTTTATTGTGGCCAGGGAGTGAATTAGCTTGGGTGGCTGCCGCAGCGCTCCGGGCACAGACAGCAGAACTGGCCGCTACTTCCGAGGAAGGAAGCAGCTCGGGTGACGGACATTGAGCGGCCGCCGGGACCCGACAGCAGACACACACACACACACACACACACACACACACACACACACACACACACACACACACACACACACACACATACACACACACACACACAGATACACACAGACAGACAGAGAGAGACACACACACACACAGAAATACACACAGATACACACAGACAGCAGAACTGGCCGCCACTTCCGAGGAAGGAAGCAGCTCGGGTGACTGACTTTGAGCGGCCGCCGGGACCCGACAGCAGACACACACACACACAGATACACACACACACAGACACACACACACACACACACACACACACACACACACACACACACACATATGTGGACTTTCTGCTCGGGACCCTTCTTCAGACAATCCAATGTCCCATAATATATTCTTTAAATATTAAGGTTTCTGTTGAAAGTGTGGTGCCGTGGTTACAGGTGGTCGGAAGGAAGATGATGAGGTCTGGTGTTGACTTTGTTTTCAGTAAACCATGCCTGGTTTGATCGGCCATTTGCGAGGTGGACAAGGAAACGCGAAGCCAGTACATTGTTCCCTGGTTTGGATGCTCCCAGGGAGAGCGGGCACAAAGACAAATAGGAGAGCATTTTTCTGTATACAAACAGCAGCACTATAAAACAAATTAAACACTTCACTTTCAAAAGCAAAGACCACCGTTAAATACATGCGAAATCGCCTCTCACTTCGGGGTTGCAATTGAAAATATATATTATATTATATAATATGTATATACATCTTATACTACAAAATACATATATATATTATATAAACTGCAATGGTGAGAGTGGTGAATCTGTGGAATTCTCTGCCACAGAAGGTAGTTGAAGCCAGTTCATTGGCTATATTTAAGAGGGAGTTAGATGTGGCCCTTGTGGCTAAAGGGATCAGGGGGTATGGAGAGAAGGCAGGTACAGGATACTGAGTTGGATGATCAGCGATGATCATATTGAATAACCACATGTAATTACTCCAGCATTTTGTGACTATCTTTGGTTCAGTCCCTTTCAGATTATAAAAAAGTTCCCACGATAGACTCACGAGACACTAAGGTAAACGCACGGGCCATTACGTTACTGCAACGAGTTAAAATGTTTCCATTTTTAACTTGAACAGTTAATTTGACTCGTGGAAAAAATCAAACATGTTAACAAGTTTCCCGAGTACCTGCCGTTAGCGCCACGAGTGGACAAGTTGAACGCGCGAGTTCCGACGTTGCCGCTACGTTCATCGTACGTGACCACCACGAGTGAAAACTCGGGGTCACTTGTGGGCCAACCCGCACTGTGAGACAGTGGTTTAACACTCACCTGCACACTCGGGACAAGTTACAGTGGCCAATGTTCTCGCAATGGATGGTGATAATTGCAGCTCTCAAGAATGAGATCAATAGGTTTTTTGTTTTGTAAGATTATTGGGAGATTCTATTAAAGTTCAACACTGATCTCTCTGGCTCCTGTCTACAGACCGATCGAAACACACAAACACACACACAGCTGATCACTTTAATAGGTAACTGCATGCTTCAATTACAACTTTGTGTGCTAGACACGGATGTGGATCTGCAATCACACATTACATTCACTCCACTCTTTTAAATCTCTGATCCAACCACAGTATTTCTCCCACTTTATCGTGTGTGCAGGGTAAATGGCACGATCATAATCATGAATTGTTTTTCCGCTGACTGGTTAGCGCACAACAAAAGCTTTTCACTGTACCTCGGAACACATGGTAATAAACTAAACTCCAAACTCTCTTTAGCTCCGATCAGAACAACAAACAGTTTAACAATAATTACTATATAAGAATATAATACTCAGGCACAGGAATAAGTACGACGTTTCAGATTGGAATTCTTCTCAGTCTGAAATTAAACATTTTCATTTGTCTTTTCATGGAGGAGAGCACAAAATTCCTGTCAAAATTAGTGAAGACTGAGGAAGGGCCCTGAGCCCAAATTTCACCTCACAGACCTATTTGCACTTTATACTGTTTTAACTGGGTTTTTTTTTATCTTGTTTCTCTGGGTGTCTAAATTTTTAGCTAATTAAGTTATTACATCAGATGGAAGCTGCATACCAAATCTCATTGTACCTCTGTGCAATGACGATAAGAGATTATTATTATTACAATAAGCGAGTTTGGTATCTCGATAAACGCAAGGAATCATGCGATTTGTCAAAGGTCATTCAGGATTTTTTTTAAAGCGAATACATTTTTAACTATTCTACCTAGGAATTAATCTAGAATTCTGTTAACTCAATAGCTTCCTTTCTTGTTCTGCTGTTCGCACACTACTTCCATAGTCCCAGTTCTAGTTCAGTTCATTAATCTGCAATTATGAGATATTCAAAAAGTTAAAGAATTTATTATTTTCATTTAATCCTTAATATGCTTGCTACTGGAATAAGAAAATATTACTTGTGTTTGAAAAATGGTCTTATCTTTATTCATAATTTATGTAAAAATATATTTAATCTGAGGCAAGCAGCGACTGTGTCAGTGTGATGTGGGCTGATGCTGATGTGGCCTGAGACCACCAGGGGCACCGGGGAGATGGATGCCCTGCCGGCAGTCTGTTCGTTTTTTCTTTCCTTTTGCTATTTTTTAGTTTGTTAAAAGTTGGTTTTAATGTTCTTCAGTTTGCTTTATGTGGGGGGAAGGAGGAGGAGATCGGGGGAAACTTTTTTTCAAGTTCCTACCTTCCCGGAGATGTGATCAATTTTAGGATCACATTCTCCGGGCTCTGCGGCCTAACATCGCTGGAGCTGGAAGCCTCCTCGGACTGTCGTGAGCCCCACCGCGGGGTGCGGACTTAACATCGGAGCGGATCCCTTGCCTGGGATTGCTCCCACCACAACCACTGTGGACTTACCAACAAGGGCTCGCAGTCCCGGGAGAGGCTAGTTGGGTGCTCCAACGTCGCAGAAGGTGCCTCCAGCTCCGACGCGAGGTTCGATCGCCCGGCGCGGGGGAGCTGACATTCCCCTGATGCAGGAGCTGAACGCCTCAATGCAGAGGGCCCGAACGCCGCCGGTTACGGGAGTCAAGATCATCCCGTCAACGGGGGCTCGAGGCCCCCGACCGAGGAAGAACAAAAGGAAGGACTTTAACTTGATTTCGCCTTCCATCACAGTGAGGAATGTGTCGGAGTCACTGTGGTGGATGTTCATGTTAAAATGTGTTTTGGACTGATTTGTTACTTTTAATTGTATGACTGACCTGGCCAATGAAAATCCTCGTACGTTGCAAAACATACTTGGTGAATAAAGTGTGATTCTGATTTTGCTTTACCTACAGGCGGTGTGGATGTACCGTTAAAGCAAAGATGAATCTCCAAAGAAAACTGAGTGCAGGGTTGGCCCTGTGAAGGAGCTGCCAATCCAATATAAGACATTTAACTGTGAACTGCCTGCCGTTTAGTAATGGATAGATTGAGTGGAGGGTCTGTGGTGTTCCAAGTTTGCGGTGGTTGCGTTGCGTTCCCCCAGCTATCTCGCCCATAGCACGTTGACCAGCACAGTTCGCCAGCCCTTGTTAGCACAGGTTCTTTGTGCAGGAGTTACCGAAGCCCAGAGGTTTTGTGGAGGTTCTGCGTTAGGAACGGGCACGCAGCGAGCTAGCGAGAGGGCTGTCAGATCAGATCAGCCCAGGTTACCGAGTGGCCGAAGGGCGGATTTTAAAGGGTCGTTATTAAACTGTTCCGAATGTGCGTTGTCGCCAGCTCTCTCTCTCTCCCAGAGTCCCCACCCCAACTGTCAGCAAAGTCTGACTGAGACAATGCTCCCACTCGTATTACGGGTTGGCTCTGCGTTTGCCCACTCGCTGGGGCGGGCAGTGCCTCCTTCAAAGAGAGCGAGAACAGGTCCCATCAGCTGGGGAGCTGTGACCCACACATGAGTGAAGCCTCTAGTTTGGCTGCAGTTCAAATGGCTGCAAATTCTCATAATTATCACCCAGACCCGGCTCCCAACTGTGTGCCCTGACAGACTGGGACCAACCACAGAGGTTAAAGCGACAGCATCTTTATTTAAGCCAACCCACCTCTAAAATTTTAACCAGCCTGTTCAAATCCAATCTGAACTTTCCAACCTACCCCCCACACAGCACATTCTCCTCGTTGCCTTAAATCCAGGAAGGTTGTTTAGATAGGAATGTAAGGACCGTCTCAACATGGTTGACCATCCAACTTGTAATTTGTGTAAATCAATATTGAATTTGAACGGCTGTGATAATTGACAGGTTTGTTCCAGGCATTCTTGCGTTTTCAAGGCTGGTGCTGTATTGAGTCAATAATTTAAATAGATGAAATTGTGGATTTGTGCAGCCTGCACTACGCTGTGGCCGACTGCTGACATATTTGACGGAAAAATGTATTTATATATCTCATTGAAATGAATACGCAGGTCCGCACACACACAGTAGCTCCGCTGGCGAGAATGTTTATGCTGAATGACCCATGACGCAGTTGGGCATGCGCAGTTGTAATACCGAACTCGCTTATTCCATCCACAGATGCTGCCTGGACCGCTGTGTTCTTCCAGCACTTTAATTTTTGCCCACCATTCATAATCATGGCAGATCTTCTGCCTCAGTATCTTTTTCCTGCATTCTTTCAATAACCTTTGATTCCCTTAATATCCAAAGATCTGTCAGTCTCCGTGTTGAATGAAGTCGCTCATCCAGCCTACACTGACCTCTGGAGTAGATCATTTCAGAGATACACCATCACCTGAGTGTAGAAATTTATCTTTATTTCAGTTCAAAATGGCTTCCCCTTATTCTGAGACTGTGGACCCAAGTTTTAAACTATACAGGCAAGGAAATGATTTTCCCTGCATCCAGCCTCCTGAGCACTGTAAGAAATTAGTATGTTTCAATGAAATCATCTTTCATTATCATCAATGTTGGTTTGGACTACATAAGATAGACACAAAAAGCTGGAGTAACTCAGCCGAACAGGCAGCATCTGTGGAGAGAAGGCATGGTTGACGTTTCGGGTCGAGACCCTTCTTTAGTCTGAAGAAGTCTGAAGAAGGGTCTCGAGCCGAAATGTCACCCATTCCTTCTCTCCAGAGATGCTGCCTGTCCCGCTGAGTTACTCCAGCTTTTTGTATCTATCTTTGGTTTAAAACAGCATCTGCAGTTCCTTCCAACACATTTAGACTACATAATCTTTCCTTCTATGGAAATAACTCACACCCCAGGGATGACTTTTGTGAATCGCTGTTGACCTTCCTTTATTCTTTTTTAGCTATTGAGACAAAACTGCAAACAATACTCTCTAATCTCACCATCATAAACCTCCATCTGCCACGTTCTAAACCTCACTCTCTTCTCTTCTCCACGTCTCCTGAAAGCCTGCTTACACCCTTCCCTTCTCATTACCTCATTTAGTTTTGTATCATCATTAAAAACTTGAAAATATGACATTTAGTCTCCTCAGCCAGGTTGTTGACGTACATTGTGAACAATTGGAGTCCAAGCACCAGTTCCTTGAGCACTCTGCTACTCACAGCCTTTGTGGTACTTGCAACATGTACCGAGGTACAGTGAAATTCATTTTTGCATACAGTTCAATACAAGCATCACCATACATAAGCACTCAGATACATATTAGATAAGCATCTCAGATACAGTACATAGACACAAAATGCTGGAGTAACTCAGCGGGACAGGCAGCATCTCTGGAGAGAAGGAATGGGTGACGTTTCAAGTCGAGACCCTGCTTCAGACTGAAGGAATGGGTGACGTTTTGTGTCGAGACCCTTCTTCAGACTGGATACAGTACAAGCTTAGAGAGAACAACATATTTCCACTCCTTACATTTTCAATCCATGTCAATCATATTACAGTATTTCCAATACAGTATTTCCAATACAGTGACTTCCAATCTTGCTAACTTTATCGAAAGTCTACTGCATATTCAATTATTCCACACCAACTGGTTCTCCTTTATCTATTTTCAGTTGAGTTTATTGTCATGTGTATCGACAGTGAAAAGCTTTTGTTGTGTGCAGGGCAGTCAGCAGAAAGACAATACATGATTATAATCAATGTGTTTACAGTGTATAAATACATGATAAGGGAATAATGTTTAGTGCAAGGTAAAGTCCGATCAAGAATTGTCCAAGGGTCAACAAAGCGGTAGATAGTAGTTCAGCACTCATGAACTCCAGATGATTAATAGTAAGATTAAATGAGAACTTACCAGTTTGAAGTTTGATCTTGATTTTATGAGACGTTACGATGAGCGATTACGTGAAGAAGGCCGTCAGTCCGCTGAGCGCGTCAATCTTCAAAGCAGCGGTGTGAAATCACAGATGACAGTTGTTGACCTGAACATAGTAAGATTAGAGAAAGTAGAACTACCAGATGACCTTAATAATATGAGGGTTTGGAGCGGAGGGCACGTAATCGCTCATCGTAACTACTCATAAAATCAAGATCAAACTTCAAACTGGTAAGTTCTCATTTAATCTTACTATTTTTCTTCGGAGTCACGTGAGTGACTACGTGAAGATTTCAAAGCTCTGTGATTTTACGCCGGTTCGAGTCCAGGAGTCACACACTGAATGGATTGACCATAGATGAATGAAAAAAATGAATGCATTCAGACATGACTTAACTTGTTAAAATGCTGATGCTTTAATCATCCAAAGAAAATAATTGTGACCCCTTTCATCAAGGGGGAAGCTATAAAATAGAGTCTTAAACGAAGTTGGCAAATACCCCCGGTTACACAATGGGTTATTTAAAATGTTGGTAAAGTATGTTCGTTTGACCATCCTGCAGCTGCTAGGCTGTGGTCCTTACATTACCCTTGGAGCTGAGGTAGTAGCAGCCCTGGTGGAGTGCGTGTGGTAAATATTAGTATCAACGCATATATTAGCCAAAACCATGGTTTTACCTCCTGGCGATGGTGGAACTAATACTTCTATGAAGTTTTTTTGTCCCAACAAACATAGCTAGTGAGGAGCCTTGGAGGCTCTAGGTGACCTAGACGTATAGTGTAAAGGTGTGACCACACATTACCGAAAGTCCAGAGGGTAGCTATGAAACTTGTTTGAGACCTAAGCCCCTGGTTAGTTCTGGTTAATTAAATCAAAAAACATAAAATGTTATGTATTAGCAGATGTACCATCCTGTCCAGTCTCAATTTACGTTATGACTGGACCCGGTGCACTGAGGCCAGTGCCATGAGGATAAGAACCTTAGAGAGCTGACTAAAGCTTAGGATATAGCCGGAGCCCCCTGGTGAAGTAATGTTAACATTATGTCTATGTCCCATACTTCCGTGTACCCGGGCCTGGTAGAACTTGTATTAAAGAAATTCTTATATTCTGGAGATTGGAGCGTGAGGCCCGACAGTGTGGGTCCCACTGCTGCAGCAAATATGATGAGGAAGCACGTTGGCATAGTGAATGGCACTTTCCTTAATTATTGTCATAGATCCATGTGAAAATGAACTGTAAGACATCAGTATCCGTGCTGTGTTGTACGTAACATGTATATTAGAACAAAACGGTTCCCATGTCCTGAAGTGGAATAGTACTGCCTTATGGTACCTCTCCTGCACTCTGCAGTGTGAACTACATGGATCGGCCGGACAACCCGAGCCGTAGGCATAGTCGTCTCAGAGTCTGCCAGTCAATTAATTGATTTTCTTGCAGTGGCTGGTTTCCCATGTCCTTGGCAGAACCAGCAAGTGTTATGTTTAGAATGACCATATTAGGTTCTATACAATTTGCAACATTAGCGGGCACCCGTGGCTGCGTATGCCAGTCAGGCCATTTGAACGCCTGAAGCGGTGTCTTGCTGGATTAATTTCAAGACCTGACTGAAGTGGCAGTATGGAGGAAGACATGCAAGAAACATTCCTCCCCAGTGTGGTGATAGTGTATTCTCGCCACTGTATGCCATGTATTAACAACTGGAGAAAGAGCCTGGATGTAAACATATTAATATTCGGTGTTCTATCGAGTCATGATGACATTAAACACTTAGTGATCCAACATCCATTCTGTGTTGTCATTGATTTCACTTAATGACACAATAGCCTCAAACGAGGTTAGGTCAAATCATGGGATAGTTTAACTTTTTTGCACCCATGTGACTAACATATGCCACCACCATAGTGTATCAACTTGGAGTTAAGCATGCAGACTATGCATATTCGCACAATAACCTTTAACCTATAGGATGCACCTAGTGTTATAGGTAGTTGATACCAAACTGAAATTTGGTGACTGATGCAAACCGCATCCACCTCCATAACTGGAGATGGCAGTTGTAATTTCTCATCTTTGAGGACTAGCATCAGTTTGTAATTACTGAGGATAACTATCCAAACTTACTGGAGCAATGCTGAATACTGACACCATGTGACTTCGGTAGCTTCAGCTGGGATAGGCCTGGGTCTATTAACGAAGACCTACATGGTACTGAGGGGTTAATTCTTACTGATAATGCCCAATTTGCACGGCTGGAATACAGCTGTTATATTGCCAATTACACTTAATGAGTAGATTGCTGTTTATAACAACGTGGTTGTTACAGGCTTCTGATATTTTCACCTCCTGCCCCAGGGCGGAATCCCTGTTAAGTTGATAGTAAAATGTAATCCCAACAGTCAATTGTTCTGATTGGTCTCAACTTAAATTTTTTTTTTTTAATTTTTTTAAATATATAAGTAAGAAAAGATAGAGAAAAATATTATAGAGATAAGAAATCAAAAATAAAGAAGTGAATGGAGTATTAAAAAGTTATCTATCGTTGGAGATATATCCATGATTTGTTATACGTATTTCTTCATCTATTCCATTATTCAGGTTTCAGTCAGGCTCTCGCACCGAGCCATTTTGACCCTTTAGATATTCAATGTATGGAGACCATATTCCTCTGAAAAGATCCAATCTGCCCATTAGGACAAGCCACAATCTTTCCAGATGGAGTGTCTCTGACATTCCTGTAATCCACATTTTGATTGTGGGGGATGTAGGACCTTTCCAGAATTTTAATATTAATTTTTTCCCAATTATTAAACTATAATCAATAAAAATTCTTTGATGCGTTGTTATTAATTGATCTGTTTCCAGTATTCCCAGTATTATTAACTTTGAGTCAGGAGTCAGATTCATATTAACAACATTCAAAATTATCCTAAATATTTCTATCCAAAATTTTGTAATTTTTACACAATTTGTAAATGAGTGTGTCAAGTTAGCTTCTAAGTGCTGACATTTATCACATATGGCAGATACATTTGAAAAAATGTTATGTAGTTTGGATTTTGAGTCATGTAGTCTATGTAATATTTTAAATTGTATAAGAGAGTGTCTAGCATTTAACGAACAGTGGTGTATATGTTGTAAACTTTCATCCATACTTCTGGTCTAATAATTTGACCTAATTCGTTTTCCCATGATTGTCTATATATTTCTGTCAATGGGACATCATTTACCAATAGAATATTATAAATATATGAAATCAATTTTTCTGTGTTCGGATGTTTATTTAGACATTCATCTAAAATTTCTGTCTTTCTATTTCTAATTTCCTGTGTGTTTGCTTTTACATAGTCTCTAATTTGTAAGTATCTAAAATAATCTTTTGAATGTAATCCATAAATTTGTTGAAATGAAAGGAAAGAATTTTCCCTGTAGAGATCTCCCGTCTTATTAATTCCCTTATTTTTCCATTGTAAAAAGCCTTTATCCATCATTGAGGGTTTAAATGTAACATTATTTACAATGGTAAGGGTTAGTGGTATACATTCCAATTTTAATGTTTTCTTTATTTGTTTCCAATACGTAATCCACTTTCTATTATAGGGTTTTCGCTATAGGTTTTCTTACCTAGATTAATATTGGCAAATATTATCGAACTAATTTCAAAAGGCGAACAATCTTCTTTTTCCATTTTTAACCAAATTGGTTGTTTATCTGTCTCTACTAACCAAAAATTCATATTTTTAATATTAACTGCCCAGTAATAAAACATAAATGTTTGGTAGTGCTAGACCTCCATTTATTTTTGATTTACATAATTTTTTTAAATTTATTCTATGGCTCTTATAATCCCAGATGGTAACTAAAGAGTCCACCTTCCTAAAGAAATTTTTAGGAAGATATATCGGAATCAATTGGAAAAGATATAGTAATTGTGGAAGAAAAATCATTTTTATTACATTAATTTTACCTAGCATTGAGATGGGTAGAGTTTTCCAATATAAAATGTTCTTATTTAATTTATTCAATAAGAGTGGGAAGTTGGATTTAAATAAAGAATCGAATCTTTTTGTTACATAAATTCCAAGATATTTAATTTTTTCGTTTGTTATCTAATGGTTCTATTGCAAGTGCAAATAGTAGTGGGGATAAAGGGCAACCTTGCCTATAGCCTCAAGATAGATTGAATTTAGTTGATAGCATTTGATTTGTTATTATTCTGGCTGTTGGATTAGTGTATAATAATTTGACCCAAGTAATAAACTTCTCTCCAATTTAAAAGTTTCCATAACCGTAAACAAGTAAAACCATTCCACCTGATAGAAGGCTTTCTCCGCATCTAACGAAATAACTACTAGATCTTTATTAACACCTCTTTTCGAGTATATAATATTGAATAAACGTCTCAGGTTATATGAGGAATATCGTTTTGGTAAAAATCCTGTTTGATCGGGGTGAATTAATTCATTAATAACTGTACTTAGCCTTTGTGCTAATATTTTAGTTAATATCTTTTGATCAGTATTTAAAAGAGCTATAGCTCTTAATGATCCTGGGTCATCCAGATCTTTGTCTATTTTAGGTATAAGTGTTATAATAGATTCATTTAACATTTCTGGTAGTTTCTGCTAAATATATTCATAGAGTGTCTTCAAGCGTGGTGCAATCAGATCATAAAATGTTTTATAAAATTCCGAGCCAATACCATCTGGTCCCGGTGTTTTACCATTTTTAATGATCTGATAGATTCTTCGATTTCTTTTACTGAAATTTCAGCATTTAATGATTCTCTATTTTGTTAATTCAACCCATTCAGATTACATTTTTTTTTAAATGCTTCTATTCATATCCTGTTTTCTGTCGTTTTAGTAGCAGAGTATACATTTTTATAATATTGCAAAAATCTCTCATTAATATCTTTAGGTTGTACTAGGGGTTCGCCATTATGTGATTTAATCCTATGGATTATTTTTTCTCCCTCCATCTTCCTTAATTGGCGAGCAAATAATTTTTGAGGTTTATCTCCAAATTCAAACTGTAATTGTTTAGTGTATTGATAGAGTTTTACAACTTGATCTGAATATATTTATTTAATTTATATTTCAGTGCTGCGATTTTATTATGTATTGTTATGGATGGATTAGCTGCATTCTCTGTATCTAGTTGTTTAATCTCCTTTTCCAGTTCCTGTTGATCCCTCCGATTCTTTTTATTTATAAAATGCTTGAGAAGAAATCATAATTCCACGGACATATGCTTTAAAAGTTTCCCATAATAAGGAAGAAGATATTTCCGGTTTATCATTTATTTCAAAGAAAATCTTGATCTGTTCTGTAATATATTCCTGAGTTGCTTTCTTTTTTAAAATTTGTGGATTAAATCTCCATTGTCCCCGTTTTTCCATTTTACCATTTATTTTAATCTTAAATGTTTAAAGGTGCGTGATCTGGAGATTATAATATTATGGTATTTTGAATTATAAGTGAGTGAGATAAGTTTGGCATTGACCAAAAAATAATCTATTCTTGAGTAAGTTTTATTTACAGGTGAATAAAAGGAATATTCTCGTCCAGTTGGATTTTCTACTCTCCAAACATCTTTAATATTAGTAGTTTCCATATATGCATTTAATAAGTCACTGGAATGGGATTTAATTTTCCTTTGTCTTGTGGATCTGTCTAAGTAAGAATCTAATGTACAATTTAAATCTCCTCCAATTATTAAGTTATGTTGTGTTATTTCTGGAATGTTGTTAAATATTTTCTTGAAAAACAAATGGACTATCAAAGTTTTGGTCCATATACATTAACAAAAATCATTTTTTGTGCATTTAATTCTCCTATTACAATAATGTATCTGCCATCATTATCAGTTATAGTTGATGTATGTTTGAATAAAGTGCCTTTACGAAATAATATGGCTACACCTCTTGATTTGTGTGTAAAAGAAGAATGATACGTTTTATCTATCCATTTAGCTTTCAGCCTATGCTCAGCATCTTTTTTTAAATGAGTTTCTTGAATGAAAATCACATCAGCTTTAATTGCTTTTAAATGTGCTAATACTTTACCTCTCTTAATTGGTTCATTAATACCTTTAACATGCCAGCTGCAAAACGTTATTCCTTCATTCCCCGTATTCATTTTTGTCTTGTATCTTTTGTCTATGGGGGGTCTGTAATAGAGCCAATGGTTCAGTTCGACAGACCTTACACCCGAACTCCGAATAGACGAATTTTGTCCCTTGAATGCCTCACGTTTATATCTCATTTGATCCAATATATAACTCCATTCAAACTGAAAATAACAATAATAGTTTATAATAGAAAAGAAGAGAGGATAGATTAAGAAATTTGTATTGTGCACAAAGAAGGAAAAAACCTACATCTAGTATTGGTGTAGTTAGTGCTAAGCCATACTAGCATGGCTAACCATCTACCGACTTCCATAGCTGATGTTACTAACTTAACCAGCTCCCTGGTTTTTTTTTGAATTATTATTCCATAATGGTATTTTACCGGGGATATTAAATTTAAAATATTCGGGTTATAATAGTCGAAAATGTGAGAATACATATATTTAAAACTTATTTGAAAATCTAATTATAAAAAAACACATGAAAAGAAAAGGAAAAATAAAAAATAAAAATGAAAATTACTAGTACAAAAGAAAGGTTTCCAAAGAGGACAAATGAAGTCAGACTCTATATTTGACTCTAATCATTCCAATATAAGTAAACATTAGTCATTAGTAATAATGATTAATTCTGATTAGTAAAAATACCACGGTATAATTTTAATATTTATTAGTTATTGTATTAGTAGTGTAGTTAGTGTCATAATGATTAACTTCTGATTAGTGAAGATACCACGTATAATCTTAGTATTTATTAGTTATTTGTATTAGTAGTGTAGTTATACTAATTATTAGTATCCATGGGAGGGTTTCTGATCCACATCTTTCTTCAGCTTCAATCCAGTACTATCCAGTTCCATCCAGTCCTGCAAAGTCAGTGTATTCAATGATGAGGCCTTCTCAAGTCTTAATCTTCCGGGCAAAGTCCAGCGCTTCCACAGGGTTGGAGAAGATATGTTCCTTCTTGTTGTAAGTGACTCTTAGAGTAGCTGGGTAGTTCAGGCCATATTTCATGTTTTCCACCCCCCTCAAGAGACTTTTAGGCTCATTAAACGCTTTTCGTTTCCTGGAGACCTCTGCTGGATAATCTCAATAGATTCTGATCTTGTGTCCTTCAAATGTAAGGTTTCTGTTTCTTGATGTTTTTTGCATTATCTCCTCCAAGACATGGTCGTATTGTACTTTTATTATCATTTGTCTTGGGGAGCATTTGATCTTGTCTGACGCCTCATCACTCTGTGTGCTCGGGCTAGCGAAGGCTTTTGTTCCAGAGATAAAACATTTTGCAGTAAATTCGCAGTAAATTCTCGGGGATCTTTATCTTTCTCTCCCTCTTCAGGAATACCCGCAATTCTTAGGTTTTGTCTTCTCTGGCGACCTTCCAGTTCAGTACATTTCTCGATTATTTTGGTCAATAAATCCGTTAGACGTCCCATTTTCTGTGATAAGCTTTGCTGTTGTCTGAGCACTTGTTTCGGATAGTTCTTCAAGGCTTTTTATGCCAGCCATCTGTTGGTCCAGTGCCTTCTCCACAGGATTCAGCCTTTCTTCAAAATTAGTTTTCACATTTTTAATCTTATCATTCGTCTCCTTTGACATTTCAATCATCATTTCTGCGATTTCTTTCTTCAAGTCATCCGATATTTTCTTAGTCTTAGTATTAATGTTGGTATTAATTTCAAGTTTCAAATCTTTCATTTCAGCATTCATCTGGTTTATTTCTTCCTTTAATCCAGCAATTTAAAGGAAAACCTGACAGCGGCCCCATGTCAGGTTTTTGCTCTGGGTCAGACTGAAACTGACCCTGAATGCTCCCCTCCTCAGAGAGGGAGACATTGTGCAGCCCTGAAAACAGGTGCCGCTGCTTGCGGGTTCTCCATAGTACCCAGGCTGATAACTCCCTTCTTTGGAATATATCATTTTGGAGCACCTCTCCATCAGGTGCTCCATGTGGGTTTGAACGTTTGAAAACATTTCCCATGTAGGAGGGGATCCTGTCCATCAGGAAAACTCCTGGCCTGACTCCCGTAGTCCACAGGCCTGACCGTCTTACCTTAGGTTCTGGGGACCCACAGTGGTCTGGAAGCGGCTGACTGCTATATGTTGGTGTGATCCCTCCAGGCCTGACTTCCATAGGCCTGCCCCACTGCTGTAGGTTTACCCCCTATGTGGGGAACCATAGCGGTCTGGTTGTAGCTGGCCCCTGTATGTGTGGGGGAACCCTCCTGGTCTGACTCCCTAGCCCTTTCCGGCCTGTGGTTCGTTTAACCCCTACCAGGGAACCACAGCCGGTCTGGAAGCAGGCGTCCCCTGTAGTCGGGTGATGGGACCCTCCTGGCCTGGCTAGCAGACCTGCCGGCATGGTTTGTTTAACCCCCTTCCCGGGGAATCATTGCCGGTCTGGAGCAGATGTCCCCTGTGTGTCGGGGGTACTATCCTGGTCAGGCTATAGACCTTGCCGGTGTGTGGTTGTTTAATCCCCTTCCTGGGAGCCACAGCCGGTCTGGATAGCACTGACTGCGATGTCAGTGACTTTCGGGGGCATCCGACGGCCGCCGGTTACCCGCACTTCCTCGGTCTCTGTAACCGTGTTCCCCTCGGTCCCGATATCTGTGGCCGAGACTGGGATTCCCCGCGATCCATACCTGGTTCCGTGGCCCGTCCGAACATCGCCCCAGTCGTGCAGGTACCTCTCTGAACAGAGAGTCCTGCAATAGAAACAGAAGAAACCTGGAAAAAAGGTAACTTACCGTTCGAGTTGAACATACCGCTGGAATGAGCGGAGCTGCCGCCAGTCGGCTTGTTCGCGCTGAGCTTGTAATGTAATGACGCGCTCAGCGGACTGACAGCCTTCTTCACGTAGTCACTCACGTGACTCCGAAGTAAAATCAAGCATAATTTCTCGTTCACATATTCAAATTGACTCCTATTATTATTTTCAAGGTATTTCGTTATATCATCCAATGTTAAAGATTCCACCAATCATCCTGCTATGGAGAGGAGGCCAATAAATCTCAGCAGGTCAGGCAGCATCTCTAGAGAACATGGATAGGCGATGTTTTGATTCACTCGCCTTCTTCAGACTAATGAAGGGTCCCGACCTGGAACGTCATCCATCTATGTTCTCCAGAGATGCTGCCGCACCTGCTGAATTACTCTGGCACTTTGTGTTTTTTTTGTAAACCAGCATATGCAGTTCTTTGTTTTTCAAATAAATCCAATTCCATGTTTTCTTTCACTCTTAAATGGTTGAACTACATTTCTAAATCCTGCAATCTGCAGAAAAAGTACCAACATATTGCAAGTTAATGATCAGAGTACCCTCTATCTCTACAGTCACCTCTTTCAAAACTAATCAATCAAATTTGATTAGTATGGGTGTCAGGGGTTATGGGGAGATTGCAGGAAAATGAGGTTATGAGGGAAAGACAGATTAGCCATAATTGAATGGTGGAGTGGAGTTGATGGGCGAAATGGCCTAATTCTGCTCCTATCACTTATGAAAACTCTGTGGAATGTAGGTGTAGAAAAATATCAATTTTTGGTTTCATTAATTTCCATTGCACTTTTAAAAAACTAATACTGATATCCTTCAGATCCTTATTCTTGCTCCCCTCTTGGGTGATCTCGACAGGATTTTTGAGTTTTCTTCTGTGAAAGCAAATAATTTCTCTGCCAATTCCGTATCCTCCGTAATAGTAAGATTAAATGAGAACTTACCAGTTTCAAGTTTGATCTTTATTTTATTGGGTTACGATGAGGGACTACGTGAAGAAGCCCGTCCAGCCGCACGTGCGTCAATCTTCAAAGCAGCGGTGTGAAATCACAGGTAATAGTGACTGAAGTGTAACAGTAAGATAACAGAAGACGAGAACCACCAGATGATATTTATCTGGGTTGGGTGTGGAGGGCACATAGTCCCTCATCGTAATTCCTCATAAAATAAAGATCAAACTTCAAACTGGTAGGTTCTCATTTAATCTTACTATTTTACTTCAGAGTCACATGAGTGACTACATGAAGATATCAAAGCTCTGTGATTTCATGCCGCAGATTCAAATCCGGCCTCTCACTGCATTGATAGATTCAACAAAATTTAATAATCAATAATGCATCAATCATAACATTGTTTAAATGAATAACGGTTTATTACAAAGAAAAACAATAGCAACCCCTCTATCTCAGGGAGAAACTATATAACCAAACTTAAAACAGACTCAACAAATACCACCAGCCTTGCAATTGGCTTACGGTAAAATTTCTGGAAGGTCAGCTCACTGGACCATCCTGCGGCCGCGAGGATATGGTCCATAGGCACGTCCATTGCCCTGGCTGCGGAAGTTGATGCCACCCTGGTGGAATGAGATTTAAATTTATCAGTATCAATCCCAGCACTTCCCAGAAACTGCTTTAGCCACCTTGAAATTGTTTGCACCGACACCTTACTGTGTGGTTTTTTGTGGCTAATAAATAATGCTGACTCTGTTCCTCTTAGGTCTCTGGTAGCCTCAATGTAATGGGACAAATATGACACTACGCACAGACGAGCATCTGTGGGGTATGCTGAAAAAACAATCTTACATCCTGTCATGCCTATTCTGCTCTGTTTGAGCAGATCATAAACATAAAAAGTGATGGCATCTGCCAATACCTCCATTCTGCCTAGCCGTAGCTTCTGCAATGTCTGCACACATTGGGCTGATACCAATGCCATAAGCATGACCACCTTCATGGTTAGTTTGGCTAGAGATAGGACTGTAACAGGAGTCCACTGGCGAAGCAGCATAAGAACTTTGCTTACATTCCAGATACCCGAATACCTGGGTCTAGGAGGATTCGAATTAAAAACTCCCTTCATAAATCTAGAGACTAACGGATGTGTCCCTATTGAGTGTAACTCTGACATCAGGGGCAACTAAGAAGACAGAGCACTTCTGGCTGTATTGATCGCACTATAGCTTAATTTTTGATAGAGATAGAGAGTGGACAAGAACTCAAGCACGTCTGGGATGCCTGCAGTTTGATATGAGATATTCTGCTGTAAGCAGAATAACTCCCACTTCCTTATCGAGGTGATAGAAACATAGAAACATAGAAACATAGAAATTAGGTGCAGGAGTAGGCCATTCGGCCCTTCGAGCCTGCAAGCCATTCAATATGATCATGGCTGATCATCCAACTCAGTATTCCGTACCTGCCTTCTCTCCATACCCTCTGATCCCCTTAGCCACAAGGGCCACATCCAACTCACTCTTAAATATAGCCAATGAACTGGCCTCAACTACCCTCTGTGGCAGAGAGTTCCAGAGACTCACCACTCTCTGTGTGAAGAAAGTCTTTCTCATCTCGGTCTTAAAGGATTTCCCCCTTATCCTTAAGCTGTGACCCCTTGTCCTGGACTTCCCCAACATCGGGAACAATCTTCTGCATCTAGCCTGTCCAACCCCTTAAGATTTTGCAAGTTTCTATAAGATCCCCTATTAATCTCCTAAATTCCAGAGAGTATAAACCGAGTCTATCCAGTCTTTCTTCATAGACAGTCCTGACATCCCAGGAATCAGTCTGGTGAACCTTCTCTGCACTCCCTCTATGGCAATAATGTCTTCCTCAGATTTGGAGACCAAAACTGCAAATACTCCAGGTGTGGTCTCACCAAGACCCTGTACAACTGAAGTAGAACCTCCCTGCTCCTGTACTCAAATCCTTTTGCTATGAAAGCTAACATACCATTCGCTTTTTTCACTGCCTGCTGCACCTGCATGCCTACTTTTCAATGACTGGTGTACCATGACACCCAGGTCTCGCTGCATCTCCCCTTTTCCTAATCGGCCACCATTTAAATAATAGTCTGCTTTCCTGTTTTTGCCACCAAAGTGGATAACCTCACATTTATCCACATTATACTGCATCTGCCAAACATTTGCCCACTCACACCAGCCTATCCAAGTCACCTTGCAGTCTCCTAGCATCCTCCTCACAGCGAACACTGCCCCCCAGCTTAGTGTCATCCGCAAACTTGGAGATATTGCCTTCAATTCCCTCATCCAGATCATTAATATATATTGTAAATAGCTGGGGTCCCAGCACTGAGCCCTGCGGTACCCCACTAGTTACTGCCTGCATTGTGAAAAGGACCCGTTTACTCCTACTCTTTGCTTCCTGTTTGCCAGCCAGTTCTCTATCCACATCAATACTGAACCCCTAATACCGTATGCTTTAAGTTTGTATACTAATCTCTTATGTGGGACCTTGTCGAAAGCCTTCTGGAAGTCCAGATATACCACATCCACTGGTTCTCCCTTATCCACGCTACTAGTTACATCCTCGAAAAATTCCACAAGATTCGTCAGACATGATTTACCTTTTGTAAATCCATGCTGACTTTGTCCAATGATTTCACCACTTTCCCAAATGTGCTGCTATCCCATCTTTAATAACTGACTCTAGCAGTTTCCCCACTACCGATGTTAGACTAACTGGTCTGTAATTCCCCGTTTTCTCTCTCCCTCCCTTCTTAAAAAGAGGGGTTACATTTGCTACCCGCCAATCCTCAGGAACTACTCCAGAATCTAAAGAGTTTTGAAAGATTATCACTAATGCATCCACTATTTCCTGAGCTACTTCCTTAAGTACTCTGGGATGCAACCTATCTGGCCCTGGGGATTTATCGGCCTTTAATCTATTCAATTTACCCAACACCACTTCCCGACTGACCTGGATTTCACTCAATTCCTCCTTTGACCCACAGTCCCCTGCTATTTCAGGCAGATTATTTATGTCTTCCTTAGTGAAGACGGAACCAAAGTAGTTATTCAATTGGTCCGCCATATCCTTGTTCCCCATGATCAACTCACTGTTTCTGACTGCAAGGGACCTACATTTGTTTTAACTAACCTCTTTCTCTTCACATATCTATAAAAAAACTTTTGCAGTCAGTTTTTATGTTCCCTGCCAGTTTTCTTTCATAATCTATTTTTCCTTTCCTAATTAAGCCCTTTGTCCTCCTCTGCTGGTCTCTGAATTTCTCCCAGTCCTCTGGTATGCTGCTTTTTCTGGCTACTTTGTACGCATCATCCTTTTTCTTTGATACTATCCCTGATTTCCCTTGTTATCCACAGATGCACTACCTTCCCCCGATTTATTCTTTTGCCAAACTGGGATGAACAATTTTTGTAGTTCATCCATGCAGTCTTTAAATGTCTTCCATTGTATATCAACCGTCAACCCTTTTAGAATTAATTGCCAGTCAATATTACTGGGGGGCCAAGTAATCAATTAATTGCCAGTGATGTACTGCTTTTGGGTACTATCCCTGCAGGCCGACGTGAGAACATCCACGGTGTGATCAGACAGTTCTCTCCCCAGGTATGGCCTTCTCAAAATCTGCAAATTAACAGATCAATACGATCATGTAAAGGATGTTGATTGCCAGTTACCGGGTTCACCAGTAGGTTTTTATGTTTGGCAATAATCATATGAGGCTGAGTAGCCATCTGCAATATGAGAGGGAACCATGGCTGAAGCGGAGTCCTGCTTGATTTTTTGCAGGCATCGACTGATAAGACAGAATGGGGGAAATGCATATAAAAACATTCCACCCCAATGCAGCGAGAATGCATCAACCGCTGCTGCGCCAGGATCTGGTTCCCATGAAACGGATTTGGGCAACTGATGGTTCAGTCTAGATGCAAACAAATCAATATCTGGCATTCCATATCGAGCAACCACCTGATTAAATATGTCCTGATTTAACATCCATTCTATGTTATCATTGAATTGGCGTGACTTTGTGTCTGCCACTGTGTTGAATCTACCTGGTAAATAGATTGTTGAAATCCAGATATTTTTGTCAATGCACCAGCCCCAGATATGATTAGCCAATCTGTCACAAGATAGTGACTTGACTCCACCCATGTGATTGACATATACCTCTGCTGTAGTGCTGTCAATTTGAACCTGCACATGCAAGTGACTCCTGGCAGAGCAATAAGCTTTAAGCCCATAAAAGTTTCCCAAAAGCTCTAAATAATTGATCCCTCTCAATTGCAGAAGGGATGTCTCGTCACTATTCCATCTGCCTCCACAACTGGAGGACATATCCGTAGCACTCCAACCTAGAGCACTAACATCTGTCTGTAAGACTATAGAAGATGGTTCAACCAAAACCTCCCTCGAACTGTTTGAGACGTTTGTGATCCACCACTGTATTTCTGAAATAGTTTCCGCTGACAATCCCATGGGCCTGTCAAAGTGACCCGCATGTTTCCTCAGTGCCTGTTCTTTTGCTCATTGTAAGTGTTGATAATGCAGAGGTCCAAACTGCACAGCTAGGAAAGCAGCCACCAATTTTCCAATTAAACTGGACACTTGTCTAATTGAAGGTCATTGCTCACTAAGGAGGTTTTTTACAACCTTCAATTAACTGCTGCCTTTTGTCCCTGAGCAAAGTCACTAGCATGTGATCTAAATTAATGGTAGCCCAAGTAATCAATAATTTTAACTGGTGATAATTTGGATTTATCTGGATGAATGATGAACCCCAATCGCTCACAAGTGAGTTTAACAACTGAAACAGATGATTCAGTTGCATTCTGAGTCTTCCCGATAATTAAGATATCATCCAAATAGGCCATTACAACATGCCCCTGAGCTCAGAGTAGTCCTAGAACAGGTTTCAACAATTTGGTAAATAATCTAGGAGTTGGGGTTAATCCATTAGGCAATGCTTTGAATTGGCATAACTGACTCATCCAGGTAAACTTCAGATACCTCCTATCATCACAATAAACAGACACTGAGTAATATGCATATTTCAGATCTATGCTGGCCATATAATACCCTTTGGAAACCAGCTGTTTAGCAGTAGAAAAAGTTTCCATTTTGAAAATGCCTATATTAAATCACAGAAAAGACTTTCTTGCCCTTGTACAGAGAAAGTTCACCAGACTGATTCCTGGGATGTCAGGACTTTCATAAGAGGAAAGACTGGATAGACTTGGCTTGTACTCGCTAGAATTTAGAAGACTGAGGTGCAATCTTATAGAACAACATTCTTAAGGGGTTGGATAGGCTAGATGCCGGAAGATTGTTCCCGATGTTGGGGAGGTCCAGAACAAGGGGTCACAGTCTAAGGATAAGGGGGAATTCCTTTAGGACCGAGATGAGGAAAACATTTTTCACACAGAGAGTGGTGAGTCTCTGGAATTCTCTGCCACATAAGGTAGTTGAGGCCAGTTCATTGGCTATATTTAAGAGGGAGTTAGATGTGGCCCTTGTGGCTAAAGGGATCAGGAGGTATGGAGAGAAGGCAGGTACAGGATACTGAGTTGGATGATCAGCCATGATCATATTGAATGGCGGTGCAGGCTCGAAGGGCCGAATGGCCCACTCCTGCATCTATTTTCTATGTTTCTATGTTTCTATATAGTGTAAAAAGGAGTTCAAGCTTGTCAGGTCCAGAATGATTCTACATCCCCCAGTCTTTATAGACCTTGGAAAAATATTTGACACAAACTGACGGAATTGACGAACTGACTTCTCAATGACCCCTTTTTTGTGTAATATGTTAAGTTCTGCCTGTATCTGCATATTCACTTCTTGTGAAAATATGTGTTTGACGTGGAACACGCTGAATGGGTGGACACACAGTAGGGTAGAATTCAATTTTAATTCCCTTTATACTGCCCAGTATAAATTAATCTGATGTTATCTCCTGCCATTGTTTGAGAAACAAGTGTAATCTGCCCCCAAATTTGAACATCTTTTTCACTTAATTTGTATTCCTTAGGAGCAAAATCTCTCACCTGCACATGTCTTGACTGCGCTTATTGCTCCCGGCCCCTTGTAGGGAAATTCGTCCTTCCCCTTGTGCCTGTGGCAGGCTGCCAGCTGCGTGTGTGTGAGACTGAATGGCTCGTCCCTTCACCAGCGTCTGTCATGGTACCCCGCCGATAGGGGGAAACCCTCTTGCCTGTTTTGCCACTTGTTTTGATGAGACCTATGGTTTTTGCGTCCTCATGCAGTTCCTTGACTCGCTTTGCGAGGTCCTCCCCAGACAAAAGGTTAGGCGGTTGTGCGCTGCTTGGTTTGCATAGTGCTGCAGGTTTTGGATGGATGGCTGGGCGTATGACATTCCTTTGTAAATTATTCATTTCGAAAAATGCACTGCACAGGAGTCCCAGTGCATCCTGATGGGCTTCTGTCATGTGCCCCTTGTCCACTGTTGTTGCAAAGCAGTGAATCCCGCTGAGAGCAACTTGAGCACTTTTTGGAATTTTAACTCCTGCGCCCTTGCTGTAACCCCCAATTGTGTCCATATAAGATGGTTAACCATTGGCACTTTTAGCAATCCACAGTTAAATGGGGCTTCATATTTCTTGGCAGCCTCATCCATTACCAGCTCTTGAAGTTGATGGGGGAGCATATACTGAATAGCAGCAGCCAACTCTTCCCCTAATGGTTCCCCTGCTTCTCTGGGGACTGCACATTTTTCAGCTATGTTTGGTAATAGCTCTTGTTGTTCTACACCCTTGGTGCTCTGACCAGCCACTGACTCGGCATCAGTATATTCCTGAGCCGGTATACCCTCCTCCTCAAAGGATGGATAATCATGCAGCCCTATTTCAGGCGCTGCTGGCACAGGCTCTCCAATAGACTGGCGTGGACACCACTCCTCCTCCCGGAGTGCGTCCCTATCGAGCATCTTTTGCAATAAGACCTCGATCTGGGAGAGCCGTGAGCAAATGGTCTCTCCTTGCGGAGGTGAAACCTCCAGGCCCGACTCTGGGTCAACGGGCCTATTAGATTTTGCGCCCTACCGGCGTGGGAACGCTGCTCACAGACAGCGGATCTGGTGTCGCTAGCTCCCTTGCTGGCGAAGGACTTGATGAACTAGGCGGGCATCTGCTACCCGCACTCTCGCGGTCCTCCAAAGTTTTTCCCCCGGATCGCCTCGCCGTCACCTTTTTAACTTTCTGCCTCATTCTCAACGGTGTAAACGCTACCGTAAACGCAGAAAGCGACCACAGGAAAAGTTTAAAAAAACTTACCTTGGGCTTTTAAACTTGCCGCTGGAGGAGCTCTGCTGCTCCAACCGGCCGACCTGCACCAATGCGTCTGACGTAATGACGCACGTGCGGCTGGACGGGGTTCTTCACCTAGTCACTCACGTGACTCCGAAGTAAAATAAACTTCCTGTGTCTCTGTGAGGAAGACATAATTGCTTTTGTCGGTCTTTTCCTATTTAAGTACCTTAACATGGTCTTACAATCCATTTGTATGCTTCCAGTGAGTTTACTCCTGGAGCCCCTATAGCATGGAAACAGGCCCTTTGGCTCATCTTATCCATTCCTGTGTTCTTTCTTCCCTTTATCAAATTTCTTGGCCCACCTTTGACAATTTTTAATGTGCTCCTAATTCTCAGACCCGTTGCCATTACTGGAAACTTTTTACACCTTAGTCTTTGACTTTAATAATTCAATCACTTGTCTTTTTTTCTAAGGAATACACGTGTTACCTGTATGTCCCTGCCAAGCTGTGCATTATTTCGATCCTCCACCCTATGGATCGGCATACTTGCCATTTCCATGTCTACAAGTGACATCTTCTCATTCAAACTGCCAGGAGACCACAACATTGGTGCGATGGGCCATCCCAAAGGAGGCCTGGTGTTTGCCACTCTCACCTGGAAAGGATGTGACATGGGTGGTGACTTTTGGAGGAGATACAGCGTGGCAACCGGCCCTTCGGCGCACAATGTCTGCTCCAGCCAGCGATGATCTGGCACACTAGCACTATCCTACACAACGGGGACAATTCACAATTTTTACCAAAGCCCATTAACCTACAAACCTGTACGTCTTTGGAATGTGGGAGGAAACCAGAGCACCCGGAGAAAACCCATGCGGTCATGGGGATAATGTACAAACTCTACAGACAGCACCTGTAGTCAGGATCGAACCCGGGTCTCTGGCGCTATAAGGTAGCAACTCTACCTCTGTGCCACCGTGCCACCCACATGTCTTTGAATGCCTTTGAATAATGCCCAAATGTCTTTGAACAATGATTGCAGATCTGAACAGCCACCTTTAATCTTAGGACATCTTCCTAAGAAACGTCCTGCATGATGCATGTATTCCTCCATTGACCGGTATTTTTCCCTTGACGTTCCTCGTTTGAGTGAAACCTGGCACAGAATTTAACAAATAAGTTTTAAAGAAGGAACTGCAGATACAACTAAGTTCATCTGTTTCCGAGTCCTGATAAATGCTCAGATCTGAAACGTTAACTCTGTTACCCTTTTCTGCACATTCTGCAGGAAAGATATTTCCAATATTTTCTACTTTTATTCCGGATTTCCAGCACCTGGAGATTTCCAGATTTCCATTTATCAAATTTCTTTGCAGCGCTCAATGAGAAACAAAACGATGAGAAACAATGAAAAACAAAACACAAGGAGTTGAAAATGAGGAAGAAAGATGTCGACTGATCCACTGAGTTCCTCCAGTACTTTGCGCCTTTCCCTTTTACTTCGCACTCTGCCCTGCCTTCTTCAAACTGCACTGCAACATGAAACCTGTTTAGTTTCTAACTCTTTTGGGCCTGTTGAGATATCATAATAGCCGGCCGTTGCCTTTTGGAGAACTGGTTATTGGGTGTGAGCAAGTTTACCTTTATCTTCCTCTCAATCTTTGTACTTATCGGGCATGTTTCATCTTGCCAGTCTGCGGTCTGTCAAAGGGAATATTTGCAAGCACGTCAGTGCCGTTTGAATGAAAACATGACACATAAAATGCCAAGCCAGCTTTCTCTTCCCGATCCTGATGAGGTGTTCTCTGTTTTTGACATTTTCTGTTTCTAGTTTGTTTCTTCACGAGAGTGTGAAAACATATCTGACGGACAGTGTTGACTGATGCCTATTTCACCGGGTTGATGACTGCAAACTTCCTTCCGTAAATGAGTAAATTAAATTGCGTTGTTGTACTGTAGGTGCAGGAATCGATGATCAAACCCTCTTGTGAGACCGCTCACATATCATGTCAGGATTGCACTTTGTAAAATTGTTTGTACGTTAGGAGTTTGTACGTTCTCCCCGTGACCGCGTGGGTTTTGTCCGAGATCTTCGTTTTCCTCCCGCACTCCAAAGACATATAAATGTAAAAATTGTCCCTAGTGTGTGCAGGATAGTGTTAACGTGCCAGGGTCGCTGGTCGGCACCGCACCGGTGGGCCGAAGGGCCTGTTTCTGCGCTGTATCTCTAAAACTGAACTAAAAAAAATTGACCGGTTACATCAGATTGTAACGTCAGATTTACAGCTCGTTTTTAGTCTGGGTTCACGGAGAATATTTTCAGTATTTCACCATGTTCTTTCTTTGCCTTCACCTGAGCTGTCCCAGGAGATGAACAAATGAAAAATAGAATGTATGACAGTACACGTTGTGCTTCATCTGTCAAAAAGAAACATGAATAAATTGGCCAGGTAACATGTCCTCACTAGCAGGCATTTCTCAGAACATCATTGCGCATTCCTGGTGTCAGCACCGTTGCATTTCGAAAGTAATTTGAAGTTGCAAAATCCGCAGGGGTCATTACGTTTCTGTCGTGTGTTGCTCCCTCAATAGCAATAAACTATTCTTTGGGGTAGTTTCACTCCTAAGATAGACGCAAGATGCTGGAGTAACTCAACGGGCCACGCAGCATCTCTGGACAGAAGGAATGGGTGACGTTTTCGGGTCGAGACCCTTCTTCTGATGAAGGACCAGAGGACATAGGTTTAAAGTGAAGGGGAAAAGATTTAATAGGAATCTGAGGGATAACATTTTCACACAAAGGTGGTGGGTGTATGGCACAAGCTGTCAGAGGAGGTAGTTGAGGCTGGGACTATCCCAACATTTACGAAGCCGTTAGACAGGAACATGGTTAGGGCAGGTTTGGAGGAATATGGACCAAACTCTGGCAGGTGAGACTCGTATAGCTGGGATATGTTGGCCAGTGTGGGCAAGTTAGGCCGAAGATCGTGTTTCCACTCTATATTACTCTACGGCTCTATCCAGAGATGCTGTCTGTTCCGTTGAGTTACTCCAGCATTTTGTGTCTATCTTTGTGTAAACCTGCATTTGCAGTTCCTTCTGACATAGTTTCACTCCTGTTCTAGCAATAAATCTTCTACTCCATATGTGTCTTCATAGCTAATGCAATCAGGGCCAGTAATTTCATCGTGAAACATAGGTTTAGAGCAATGTCATTCATAAAATGGATCAGCCATGATTGAATGAATGGGGTCCAAAATCTACCTCTCAGCTAAAGTGCTAATTTCATGAAAACAGAATATCTAGTCATTATCTTGCTGATATTTATAGGTTTTGCTGCTGCATTAATGGAAGACACTAGATAAATGTATCTAGTGATAAATGTATAATGGTGTATCACAGAGACCCATATTGGGTCCACTGTTTTTCCTTATTTATGTTAATAATTTGGACGTGAATGTATGTTGTATAATTAGTATGTTTGCGGGATAACATTAAAATAGTGGGCGTTTTAATGTTTCTCCAGCATTTTTGTCTACCTTCGATTTTCCAGCATGTGCAGTTCCTTCTTAAACACTATCCATGTCCCGGTCTAACTCCTGTTTAACTTAATGAAATGCAAATCCTTGCATTTTTCTGAGATAAATTCCATCTGCCTTTCTTTAGCCCACTACCCCAGTTCATCTAGATCCCATCAGGACATGGAGTAGGTCTGGATAAGAGAGCGGGATATAGAATTAGTGGGAACGAGTGATTGATGGTTTGCTTGGACTTGGTAGGCCGAAGTACCTGTTTCCATGCTTAATTTCTAACAAATGAAAATAAAAATCTGCACTGAACTCCGTCCAGTGGTGGCGTACAGTTGTAGAAGCAACCATGGACAACTATCAAACATGTTCATGCAGGGTACACACAAGTAACACTCTTGCCACCATGCAAGCGGTTTACTTCAGACATTAGACTTCAGATTTTACGGATACAGTCTCTAGACTTAGAGATACAGGCCCTTCGGTTCACTGAGACTGCACCGACCAACGATCATCCCCTACACTAGCACTGTGCTACACACACTAGGGGCTATTTACACATTTTTGCAGTGTGGGAGAAAACCCACATGGTCACAGGGAGAATGTACAGACTCCGTACAGACAGCACCCATGGTCAGGATCGAACCGGGGACTCTGAAGCTGTAAGGCAGCCACTCTACCGCTGTGCCACCGTGCCGCCCTGTTGCATGAAATTGTCAGCATTTCTTACAAAATGCAGGCTGCAGAAGTTGGTTTTTGGACACCTAACTAACCTAAATTAACTTGGAAAGAAAAGTTGCAAATGCCCATCAAATTATTGACCTCCCTTGGCCAATCTGTTATACATTTTGAAGACTGTTCTCATTCACTCCTTGTTAATTTCCCCATCTGTAGAGAATTGACGATTCTAGAGATTAATTTAATTGAGATGACTGAGTAAGATAAATCACACTCCCACGTCCTCTTTTTGAATCTTCTTCTCATCACAAATTTAAATAAAAGTCAAATGACAGGTACTTTTAGGAAAATGAATCGCCACACATTTTTTTGTGGAGATTTTTATTACGAATTTCTTGGATTTTATATGGCTTGAAATTGTAATATGATAAACGGAAGAATTTGGACAAATAGACGATTAAAATTGGTGCCCGTTTAGTTAGGAGATTAGGAAGAGTTTAAATATTTTCAATTAAATTGAGACAGTCGTTTCAAAATATTGTGTCTGGGTGCTGAGGATTTCACGTGTGCTGAATAATCTGTTTAAGTGATTTCTAGCACAGGAGTCTGTCTCAACCCAGCTTAACTAGACTGAAGATAGACACATAATACTGGAGTAACTCAGCAGGCCAGGCAGCATCTCTGGAGAGAAGGAATGGGTGACGGTTTTCGGAACAAGACCCTTCTTCGGACTGAGGAAGATTGAAGAATGGTCTTGACCCGATAAAACATCACCCATCCCTTCTCTCCAGAGATGCTGCCTGTCCTGCTGCGTTACTCCAGCATTTTTGTGTCTATCTTCGATTTAAACCAGCATCTGCAGTTCCTTTCTACAAAAATTTGAACTGTCGGCTGGATCTGCTGCAAGAACTCAGTGGGCCAAGCGACGTCCATGGGGAAGGGATTGTCAGTTTTATGTTGAACACCCTGCATCAGGCCTGAGAGTTGAGGCAGATAGCCAGTGTAAGGAGGGGAGAGATAGTATTTGCAGACTCTCGTGTTGCCATTTTTATTGTTGAGTAATTGATAGCGATTGATCGATTTGATCTTTCGATGGGCAAAGTCAGGCTGACGTTCAGGGTTTTTGGCTTTCAGCTGTTTGGGCTTCAGTTTGCAAAGGCCTTCCATACATGCTTGGCAAACCTGAAATGACACCTTCTTAGTTCAGTTTAGTTTAGTTTAGAGGTAGAGCGTGGAAACAGGCCCTTCGGCCCACCCTGTCTGCGCCGACCAGCGATCCCCATGTACGCTAACACTATCCTACACACACTAGGGTCAATTTACAATTATGCTAACCAACAAACCTGCATGCCCTTGGAATGTGGGAGGAAACCGGAGCACCCGGAGAAAACCCATGTGGCCGATGGGGAGAATGTCCAAATTCTGCACAGACAGCGCCCGTAATCAGGATCGAATCTGGGGCTCTGGCGCTGTAAGGCAGCAACTCTACCGCTGCACCACATTGCCGCACTTTTGTGATCGCCAGAGATGCTGCCTGTCCCACTGAGTTACTCCAGCACTTCGAGTCTTTTTGTAAAACAATGCCAGGAGTTCCTTGTATCCACAGATTGGGAAAATTGAGGGATATATATGTGTAGTCAATTTTTTATCCAGAGAATGATTCATTTGCTGGAACGTGCTGCTGGGATGGTGGTCGTGGAGGCAAATATGATCGTGGTATTTAGAGGCATTTTGATAGCCCCATGGATTTGAAGGAGATGGAGGGATTTGGAGTATTGCCAAACAGAAGGGATTAGTTTAATTCAGCATCATGTTTACACAGTAATTGTGGCTGGAGGGCCTGTCCCAGTGCTGTAATGTTCCATGTCTCATGTTCTAATTTCACCACAATATTGATCTCATCTGCAATGAATTTGCATATTCTACACTGTTCACTTTTCGATGATCATAAGGATGTAAGAATGCAAGAAGTAGAAGGAAGAAGGGTTTATTCTGCCCTTCTAACCTTTTAGCACAGTTCCCTTTACCTGTACCAACCCTCGACCTGAAATGTCACCCATTCCTTCATCCCAGAGATGCTGCCTGTCCCACCGAGTTACTCCAGCATTTTGTGTCGATCAATATCTATCGATCTCTGTTTCTAATATACCGAGCCCCCCTCCTGTCTCCACCAAAAAGGTCTCTCATTCTACTAATGGATAATTATAATAATTTGAGCAGCACAGTGGTACAGAGGTAGAGTTGCTGCTTTACAGCATCAGAGACCCGGGTTCCATTCTGAAAATGGTCGCTGTCTATTTGGGTTTCCTCCGGGACCTCTGGTTTCCTCCCACGCTCCACTGATGTACAGGTTAATTGGCTTAGATAAAGTTGTAAAATTGTCCCTAGATAGTGCTTGAGTACAGGGTGATCGCTGGTGGGCACGGACAAGGTGGGCCAAAGGGCCTGTTTCTGCGCTGTATCTCCAAAGTCTAAAGTAATACAAAGGAGTACAGGCTTAACCTTCTAAATCTCTTCTCATGTTAGATTCACTTACACAGGAAAAATGTTCTGGAAAACAGCATTCCTGGACCCGGTAGCCATTGAGCAGAACACTGCGAATGGGATCTAAATAAGTCAGGTTATGCCCTACAGACCATTCCCTGGGGATGATCAACAGCAGGACCTTGGATATTTTTAAGGCAGATATAGATAGATTGTTGATTAGTACGGGTATCAGGGGCTATGAGGAGAAGGCAGGAGAAATGTGTTAGGAGAGATAGATCAGCCATGATTGAATGGCAGAGTAAACCTGATGGGCCAAATGGCCTAATTCTGCTCCTATTACTTAACTTAATGCCCTTACGGCCTTTTACCTTAATAGCCATTGCGTGAAACTGGGTGCGTTAATTGCAAGGGTTAGGCAATTCTCAATCTCAAAGTGTTTCGGCACATTAAAGTCTGAATCATCCTACCCCACCCAGAGAGCAGTCCTGAACTACTCTATACCTCATTGGTGACCCTCGGACCATCCTTGATTGAACTTTGCTGGCTTTACCTTGCACTGAACGTTAATCCCTTATTGTGTATCAGTACCCTGTGAATGGTTTGATTGTAATCATGTATGATCTTTCCACTGGCTGGTTAGTACGCAACAAAAGCTTTTCACTGTATCTTGGTACACATGGCAATAAACTAAACTAAACCAAAGTCCGAGGTGGCAGAATAGTGCTATGGTTAGTACCAATGTTTCATTGCTCCAGAGACATGGGTTTGTTGCTGACCTTGGATGCTGCCTTGGTGACATGTGGTGCTCCACTTTCCCCTGGATGGTTACAGTAAGTTACCTCCAGTACAAGTGGGTGGCAGGCGAATCAAGGATGGATACATATGGAGATGATAGGGATGCAAGAGGAAAGGTAGAATGAATGCAAAAATGGGCGCTGGATGCAATACATGGCCATGCTGGGCTGAAGGCCCCATTTCCATGCCATGGGAGTTGACGACTCTTGGTGCTAACCAGAGGTACATGGCAGAAGGAGATGGAATCAATGTGACACAAGATGTGATTGTAAGCATACGCAGCATTCCTCCCTCCAGAGTCAATGCCAGAGTTTAGCAACAAGTTTGATCCTGAACAACTGCAAAGTTCAACTCCCCCTCATAGGTTTCCTGGTTGCCAAATATCATAAGGCCAAGTAGCAGAATTAACCATTCAGCCCATTGGGTCCGCTCCACCATTCAATCACGGGTAATCTATTTTTCCCCTCTCAACCCATTCTCCTACTCAATCATCGCCGGGATCATTCTCAGAAACCTCCTCTGCACCCTCTCCAACGCCAGCACTTCCTTCCTCAGATATGGGGCCCATAACTGCTCACAATACTCCAAATGTAGTCTGATCAGTACTTTATGAAGCCTCAGTCTGAAGAAGGGTCGCGACCGGAAACATCACCCGTTCCCTCTCTCCAGAGATGTTGCGCGTCCCGCTCAGTTACTCCAGCATTTTGTGTCTATCTCAGAATTATACCCTTGTTTTATATGCTAGTTGTCTCAAAGGGCTGCTAACATTGCATTTGCCTTCTTTACCACTGACTCCACGTGCAAATTAAACTTTTGGGAATATCTCGTTATTTAGAAAGAAGCAAGAATCTGTATGAAAAGTCTTATTTATTTTCAGTCAGCTTGAGCCAATTCTAAACAATCTTCACTGGGATATCCGGTGTAAATATTGCTGAAAAAATCAGCCCAAGAAGATTATATTATTATGACTATTAAAAAAAAAACATCACACTGCCTATTGTGCAACTCAGTAGAATGGACACTTATTCTCCTCGAGGGACTTGAGAAACAACGTTTATTTTTATCTTCATTATCCTTTTCTTTAAACCATGCCGCTTTCTATTTCAGAAACTTCCTCATTATTGTTACTTTTCAGGGAGGAATGTTGTGAAGTGGCTTTGATAATCTATTTGTGACTTAAAGGGCAAACTCCACTCAGGGATAATAGAAAACCCTGCATGTAAATCTACGACGCATGTGTATGTGCACCTGTAGACAGAAAGGTGAATAAACCAGTCACACATATTTTAGCTGCTCTCTATTTATTTTCCTCTTTCTTCATATCCTCTGCAGTAGCTCTGGTTTGAATAAGGGATATATATATATATATATATATATTATATATATATATATATATATATATATGTTGTACAGATATATATTTCTGTAATATATATATATATATATATATATAATATATATTACAGAAATATATATCCGTGCAATATATATGTATATATATATATATATATATATATATATATCCCTTATTCAAACCAGAGGATATGAAGAAAGAGGATATATATATATATATATATATATATATATATATATATATATATATATATATATATATATATATTCCAGAAATATATGTCCTGCTGAGGTACTCCAGCACTTTGTGTCATTTTGTGTATTAACCAGCATCTGCAGTTTCTTTGCTCCTTAAAGATTGAAGAGGGACCCGGCGGGGGGGTTGGGATGCCTGCTACCAGGTGCGGCGACAGGACTGGTTTGCCTCCACGAGCAGAAGCTAGCACTGTCTGATGAGCCTTTTGAAACTTTGTTGGTGCCAGAAACATGGTGACACTTGTGCACTGCCTGGATGCAGCCTGCTGTATGATTTTACCAGGTTGTACGCAAAACAAAGCATTTCACTGTACCTAGGTACATGAGACAATAAAGTATCATTGAATCATTGAATAAATGTTTCTATGGAACGTGCGTACATTCCTGTGTAGGACGGAACTGTAGATATTGGTTGAAGCCAAAGATAGACACAAAATGCTGGAGCAACTCAGCGGGCCAAGCAGCATCTCTGGAGAGAAGGAATGGGTGACGTTTTGGGTTGAGACCCCGGTCTCAGGTCGGGGTCTCAACCTAAAACGTCACCCATTCCTTCCCTCCAGAGATGCTGCCAGGTCCGCTGAGTTACTCCAGCATTTTGTGTCTATCTTGTGTATATTCCATATAGCTAATACAAAAGACAGGAAGAATGATTAAACAAAGTGCTGGCAGATATCTAGGCTTCATGTCTGCTAATTCTCGGGGAAGTTGAATACTGAGTTCTGTGCCCAAAAAGATCTTTGGAATTCTGAGACAGGGTGAAAGAGCTAAGAACAGATTAACATGTTGGCAGATAATTGCCACTGTATCTTACGTTCTCACACTTGAAAAAGCACTGGGTGACAGGAAGCCATCAGCAGGTTAAATGACAAAGGAGGATATCTCAATCAGTCCCATCATGACCATTAGTTGATCTATTAAAAGCAACCAAACTGTATGGGCTTTCCGATTTGTTATAATGGGAAAATCATACTTTATTTTTCCATGAACGGATGGTCCCTGTTGTGAATAGAGGGGATTCCCACATTCATTTAAGCCAGAAAGAGAGCCAGGTTTCTTTTGTAAGCTGTGCTTTTCCCTGGAACGTGTTCAGAAGGTCCTGTCCCAGCGTAGAATAATCCCACACTGCTATTTTCAGCACTTTGCTGAAACTGCAGAATGCCAGATACTGAGAGAGAAAGGATAGAGCTTTATTTATTCTCGCTGCTTGGATGACAAGGGAGCATTTATTAACCTGGTTGTGCTGAAGGCCAGAGTAGTGAAGCACAGAGTGTGGTGACTCGTACAAAATCAAATAACTATAGCGTGGATGCCACGTCCGTGATTATCGCGCATGCAGTCTTGGCCCGCAGATAAACTGGAGAAATCCGACAGAAGCAGCCTCACAAGGGGTCAGTGAGGGTTGTTCTGGCAAGTTTCCACTCGGGGTGTCTGGCGCCGAGAACCTGATTCCGATGGGAATGACACAATAAGCTGGCGGCAGGGTGGCGCAGTGGTAGAGTTCCTGCCTTACAACACTTGAAGCACCAGTGACCCGGGTTCACACTCCAAAGACATACAGATATGTAGGTTAATTGGCGTGGCGTATGTGTAAATAATTGTCCCTAGTATGTGTAGCATAGTGTTAATGTGCAGGGATCGCTGGTCGGCGCGGATCCGGTGTCTCCACGCTGTATCTCTAAACTAAACTAAAAACTCAGCAGGACAGGCAGCATCTCTGGAGAGAAGGAAGGGGTGACGTTTCGGGTCGAGGCCCTTCTTCAGATAGGAATGACCTGAACATTAATGGGCCTGTCCCACTTGCGCGACTTTTTTGGCGACTGTCGGCACCCGTCATAGGTCGTTGCAGGTGGCCGACAAATGTCAACATGTTGAAAATCCAGTGGCAACCAGAACAAGGTACGACTCTTTGGGTGACTACTCACGACCATACATGTTCACCCCGTGACAAGTCACCAGGGGGTCGCCTGTATGGTCGTGAGTAGTCTCCTCAGTCACCCAAAGAGTCGTAGCATCTTTCTGGTGGCCACAGGATTTTCAACATGTTGAAAATTACTCTGGTTCTCACTCCACAGCTACTACCTGTCCTTCTGAATGTTTCCTGGATTTTCTACAAGTGTAAAATGAGAGCCAGCAATGATGGAGGATCAACAGCAACACATCTTTGTCAGGATGCCGAGAGACTTGGTGGGGGAACTGGCAGGCTGCCGGAGAGTTTCCCGCCAGGTTTGGTGCTGTACCTGTCCTGATGGATCACTGGTCCCAGAGCAAGCGTGACCCAGTGTGGCCATGGGCAGGATCTTATAGTCCACATTTAGCAACGAGATGGGTCTCCAATTCATGATATCATCTTTCTCCCCCTTTTGTTTAGTTTATTAGCTTAGCTTTAGTTTAGAGATATAGCGCGGAAACAGGCCCTTCAGCCCACCGTGTCCGCACCGACCAACAATCCCCACACATTAACGCTACCCTATACACACTAGGGACAATGTTACATTTACACCAAGCCAATTAGCCTACAAACCTGTACGTCTTTGGAGCGTGGGAGGAAACAGTTTCGGAGAAAACCCACGCGGGTCACGGGATGAACGTACAAAGTCCGTACAGACAGCACCCATGGTCAGGATCAAATTCAAGTATCTGGTGCTGTAAGGCAGCAAATCTACCGCTGCGCCACCGTGCCGCCCTTGAAATGAAATGAAATGAAATGAAATACTGGAGCAGAGACTGGCCTTGTTTCTATGTTCCGGAGAATACACCGTGCCTGTAGATGAGGGTGATAATGCCCTTCCCCATGGAGTCTGACATGCTGCTAGCCATTCAAACATTATGCTGCAGTTGTACGAAACATTATTGAGGATGCATTTGTAGCATTGTGTCCAATTTTGGTCACCCTGCAATAGGAAAGAGCGGTGGTGGAGTTGCTGCCTTACAGCGAATGCAGCGCCAGAGACCCAGGTTCGAATCCCATCTTTGGGTGCGGTCTGTACGGAATGACCCTGTGTGGGTTTTCTCCGAGATCTTCGGTTTCCTCCGACACTTCAAAGACGTACAGGTTTGTAAGTTAATTGGCCTGGTAAATGTAAAAATTGTCCCCAGTGGGTGTAGGATGGTGTTAATAATGTGACGGGATCGTTGGTGTGGCAAGGAGTGGCGGAGCAGCGGTGGAGGAAATTAACACAACACAACTCTACAACTCCAAAGGACCCTGCAACCAACCTAGCGCCAGAACAACAGGCTTTTATGGCCAATTTACTACTCTACCCTCACCAACTTCTACAGATGCGTCGTAGAAAGCATTTTATCAGGATGCATCACAGCTTGGTTTGGGAACAGCTCCATCCAAGACCACAAGAAATTGCAGTGAATTGTGCACGCAGCAGAGACCATCCACACTAACCAACCTCCCTTCTATTGATTACATTTATACCTCACGCAGCCCCGGCAAGGCCAGCTGCATAATCAAGGAAGAGCCGCAACCTGGCTGCTCCCTCTTCTCTCCTCTCCCAGTGGGCAAAAGGTATTGAAATGTGAAAACGCACACCTCCAGATTCAGGGATAATTTCTTCCCAGCTGTTATGAGCAGTGTTGAACTACTATCTACCTCTTTGTTGAGCCTCGGGCTAGCCTTGATCGGACTTTGCTGGCTTTACCTGGCACTAAACGTTATTCCATTGTCATGTATCTGTACACTGTAAATGGCTCGATTGTCATCATGTATTGTCTTTCTGCTGGCTGGTTAGCACGCGACAAAAGCTTTTCACTGTAACTCGGTAATCGTGACAATAAGCAAAGCGGCAACACTGGGTCAGCGAGGGATGAACTTTCAGCGCAGGTAAACTGTAATGCTGAACTAAGATCGGAGCAACCATGATATTGATATAAATGGTGGATCAGATAACAGGCTGGGTGGCATATTCCTGCTTCTGATTTAAATGTTTGGGTGTAAGTAATTTGTTCCATTACTAACCCAGCAGTGCATTCTAAATCGAACCATGGTGCCGAAAGTAAACTTTTCCTCATGTGTTGCTTGTCAGTCTCCTTCATTTTTCAACCTGAATGTTCATGACAATGGGAACAGCTTCTCCCCATTTATTCTGTTTCAATTATTGATGATTTGAAATAAAATGTTTCATAGTACTCTGCAACTAGTCTGTCCTGAGGAAAACAACCACACTTAGTCCTGAAGGTAGACACAAAACGCTGGGGTAACTCAACGGATCAGGCAGCATCTCTGGAGAGAATGGTTAGGCAACGTTTTGGGTCGGGACCCTTCTCCAGACTGATTGTAGGTTTGGGGGAGGGGGGGGGGTGGTAGTGGAATGGGGGGAGAGGATCTGGAAGCAAGAAAAGACCAGGACAAATTAGGGCCGGTGAACAGATTACCTCAAGCAGGGAGGTACCCTGAAAGGCCAATTGTTGGCTTGGGATGGTATGATCTCAATAAGGATACGTCGATGCGAACTGTGGAACTGTGCACCTTCATCACGCTTTGTCCTGTCCATTCATAAAGTTAAAGACCTTTATCCCTGAATCATTGTTATAAATACCCGCCACACCCTCCACATCTTTCTTGATGTGCGGCATGGAGAATCGGGCAGGACACGTGGTTTGTGCTATTTTATATTTTCTGTTTTATTTTATATGATTTGGAAAAGCTCATCATGACATCCTTCAATAGACAATAGACAATAGGTGGAGGAGTAGGCCATTCGGCCCTTCGAGCCAGCACCGCCATTCAATGTGATCATGACTGATCATCCACAATCAGCACCCCGTTCCTGCTTTCTCCCCATATCCCCTGACTGCTATTTTTAAGAGCCCTATCCAGCTCTCTTTTGAAACCATCCTGAGAACCTGCCTCCACCGCCCTCTGAGGCAGAGAATTCCACAGACTCACCACTCTCTGTGAGAAAAAGTGTTTCCACGTCTCCGTTCTAAATGGCTTACTCCTTATTCTTAAATAAGGACTCCCCCAACATTGGGAACATGTTTCCTGCCTCTAGCATGTCCAAGCCCTTAACAATCTTATATGTTTCAATGAGAACGTTTTTCATTACGTTTTTAATTACTTTTATTTTAGTAGAGTGTAATCTGTTTTCACAGCATTGAACGTTGGGGCAGAATACAAGATTACTCTGACAGTCTTTTCAGGTGAGGCAGAGGTTCACTTGTACCTCCTCCAACATCATCTACTGTATCCGCTGTTCCAGGTGTGGACTCCTGTATATCGGCGAGAGCAAGCACAGGCTCGGCGATCGTTTCGCTGCGCACCTCCGCTCAGTCTGCCTAAACCTACCTGATCTCCAGGTTGCCAAACACTTTAACACCCCCTCCCATTCCCACACTGACCTTTCTGTCCTGGATCTCCTCCACTGTCAGAGTAAAGCCCAACGCAAATTGGAGGAAAAGCATCTCACATTTCGCTTGGGCTTCCTTACACCCGAGCGGTAAAAATCTAGACTTGTCTTACTTCAAGTAACCATCGCTTTCCCTCTCTCTCCATCCCACCCCCTTCCCTGTCTCCGAGCAGTCTGCCTGTCTCTACATTTTATCTCTGTATGCTGCGTTGTCACCTTCTCCCAGCTAACAATGATCTATTCTACAGTTTCCTTGAACCTTGTCTCCTTTGATGTCTCGTTTTAACACCTTAACCTTCCTTATCTCTGTGTCTCCCTCTCCCCTGACTCTTAGTCTGAAGAAAGGACTCGACCGAAAAAAAAATCTACGCCTCAGATTCCTGTTCAATCTTTTCCCCTTCTACCTTAAACCTATGTCCTCTGGCCCTTCTTCGGAAGAGGGGTCTTGACCCGAGACGTCACCCATTCCTTCTATCCAGGGATGCTGCCTGTCCCATTCAGTTACTCCAGCATATTGTGCCAATCTCCAGTGTAAACCTGCATCTGCAGTTCCTTCCTACACCTACAAGAACACCACTGCTCACCTTGGAATAATGCAGTTGAATATTGCATATTGCATCCATACTATTAGTTAGTCAGACCTTCATCACTTTTGGTAATTTACTGCTCACTTGCTGCCTGCTGCGTTACCACCTTCAGCTGTCCATCGAACATAGAACAGTACAGCAGACATGCAGGCCATTCGGCCCACAATATCTGTGCCGAGCATGATGCGAAATTAAGGGCATTTTAGATTCTCATGTGGCATTGAGATTGGGTTTTTGTTAAAGATTCAGGTTGTAGGTTTGTTAACATGTTTGCTATTACTGAATATGAAGTTAGTTGTGGCCCCATAGCACAAGTGTGTATAGGTATTCTAGAAACTTCTTTGGCTTTTGGCTTGGTTTCCTCAGTTGAGCACTTATCCTGGTGTTTTAGCATAAGTACGGGTGTCAGAGGTTGTGGGGACAAGGCAGGAGAATGGGGTTAGGAGGGAAAGATAGATCAGCCACGATTGAATGGTGGAGTAGACTTGATGGGCCGAATGGCCTAATTCTGCTCCTATCTCTTATGAACTTATGAACTGCACAGTTCCTAATTTACTATTTTTATTCAGTTTGCTGTATATTTCTACTTCATCTGTAACCATCTCGTCCTGAATTTCACGTCAGCATTCACGTTTTAAGTGCAATGTGTTCTTTGTTGATCCATTGATGTCACTAAGGGACACATTAAAAGTTATGATGTAGCTCTGGAAACAAAATAACAAATGCTTGCCAAAAGCAATGAGCCTTAAAAGTAAAGAACTAAACATGTGGAGCACGTGAATTCATACGGAGTGTTCCTCCATTGTTCTAAAGTAGTATTTGTACAACGCACCTGCAAAAGGCTTCCTTCCTGCTCACTGATTCCCACAATTCCTTAACAAAAATTGGCACAATCTTAACAACATCAAGCACGGGGGTTGGGGTTAAATTATCAATGATTCTTCAATGCAGATGCTTCCACAAAACCGAGCTAAAAGAACAATAACATTTGCATTTTATCCGAAAAGGCTACGACGATCGTTAAGGCTACCCCCGTTCTTTACTGGCAAAGTATTTTGATGGGGCTCCTTATTTCACTCTGCTGGTTCTGGTGCTGAATTAACAAAACATCTGGATGTTTTTTGGAAATCTGAGCAGCAAATGAGCGGATGAGCGAGAAGAATACTGAACGCAACTCCCGATTACCTTGCCAAGTGATTTTCCTTTCGTCCTTTGCCAGGGTCCTAATTGTCGAGTATTTTTGGCAGTAACAACCATCTGTGCCTTCCAAGTTAGTTCCCTGGTGCACAAACTGTTCTGCTGACAGACAGCCAGGCTTAAGAAGGTGTGGGGTGGAGGGGGGGGGGGAGCACAAAGCCAGTATTTGCCTTCGCAAAGACTCCACTCCTCTCCCTTGTACCCATCATTACGCCAGTATATTTGGCAGAAGATAGACACAAAACGCTGGAGTAAAGGGCCTGTCCCACGATGCGAGTTCACCCAAGAGCTCTCCCGAGTTTAACAAAAAATCAAACTCGTGGTATTCTACGAACTCCTACGACCTTCCACGCGTATGTTCACGAGCTCCTACGAGTAAAAAGTAGTATTTTTTTACTCGTGAAGTTTTTTCAACACTGTGAAAAATGTCCACGAGTAAAAAAATACTCGTGATGAAAAAAATCGTTGCTTTTTACTCGTAGGAGCTCGTGAACATACTCATGGAAGGTCGTAGGAATTCATAGAATACCACGAGTTTGATTTTTTTTTAACTCGGGAGAGCTCTTGCGTGAACTCACTTCTTGGGACAGGCCCTATACTCCAGCGGGACAGGCAGCATCCCCAGAGAGAAGGAATGGGTGACGTTTCGGGTCGAGACCTTTCTTCAGACTGAACGTCAGGGGAGAAGGAGATATTTCACATGTTGTCTCCTCCATTTTAAAGCCAAATACCAAGCCTGGCAGTATATAGTGCATCTATAACATCCCCTTCTAGTGGCCCACTATGGCATCTCTAAACTACCTTTGACAGCAGAAGTCTAGGGAAGATGGCAGAGTGTTTACAAAATGGCCTGGCAATCATTTATTCAAACAGTCCTGCACAAATGGAGGGACAGTAATTGCATTCAATAGACGATAAGTGGATAACTAACAACACATGGTCAGTGAGCTCTCCTGGCCTGCATTAAATTGACAGAGGGGAACAGAGGATGTTTCCTGCAGTACTGTGCATTGAATGAGGTTTAAGTATGTTACCTCTCCCACGAAGGTTAGATGGCTGTGGTGCATTGGAACTGAGGGAGACTCTGAGATCAGTTAAGAAGTGTTTGTTTTTTTTAATCTTCAGGGTATGGGACAGGCTCTTTGAAAGAGCAGGGCTCACGTATCAAGCTCATCAGGAAGGCCGGCTCCGTTCTGGGGGCCGAGTTTGATTCGTGGGAGGGGGTCTAGGAAGGGAGGATGCTCCTCAAACTGCAGAGCATCTTGGACAATACAGCTCACCCCCTCCATGGGCTAGGGAAAGCTGACAACGAAGCGTACGGAGGTAGCATTTAAGCAGGAGCACAGTGAGATTGGTAGGAGAACTAGGAAGGGGGTTGGATGGAGAGAAAGGGAAAGCGAAGGTCACAAAATTAGAGAAATCAATTCCGCTGGGGTTTAAGCTGCCCAAGCAAAATATGAGAAATTTACAATCCAATTGTTTGAACATCGACTGTTCCAATTTCAGGTAACCCTATCTTCCTGTGCTCCCTCTCTTTCTCCTTTTTACAGCGCCAGAGACCCGGGTTCGATCCTGACCACAGGTGCTGTGTGTACATAGTTTGTACGTTCTCTCTGTGACTTCGTGGGTTTTCTCCTGCCACTCTGGTTTCCTCCCGCACTCCAAAAACCTACAGGTTTGTAGATTTGTTGGCTTTGGTCAGTTGTAAAACTGTCCTTAGTGTGTGTAGGTTAGTGTACGGGGTGATCGCTGGCTGGCTCGGGCTAGGTGGGCCAAAGGGCCTGTTTCCACGCTGTATCTCCAGAGTTTAATGTCTAAATCTCTTCACAAAAGGTCCTCATCACCACTTTCCTTCCTTATCAGTATCTAGCAAGGGTGGTTATTGTTTATCACTGTCCAACAATAGTCACCACCACCATCCTCTCCTCACTCCATTTGGTTTCATCTGCCCCATTACTTCCCCTGCCTACTACCACCGATTACCTCCCTGGTTCTGTCTCCCATTTAGTCCTTTGCTTTCTCCCACCTGAGTTAATCTATCTGACTGTTCAGCTCAGGTCACCTATCACCTCCTGGCCCCTGTTTCACCACTCCTTACGATGGCTATCTTCTCTCTCCATGCAAAGCCTTGATGCACGGTTTCAACCCAAAACGTTGAGTATTCTTAAGGGCCTGTCCCACTGTATGAGGTAATTCAAGAGTTCTCCCGAGTTCCCCCCCTGATTCAAGCTCGTGTAATGTATGTAGCAGGTACGTAGCGGCTCGTACGAGTAAAAAGTAACCATTTTTTTCATCATGAGTGGACATTTTTTGCAGTGTTGAAAAAACTTCACAAGTTTACCGGATTTCCCGAGTACCTACCGTTACTCCTACGAGCTGCTACGTGACATCCACGAGTTCCTACATACCCACTACGTACATTGCACGAGCTCGAATCAGGGGAGAACTCGAGAGAACTCTTGAATTACCTCGTACAGTGGGACAGGCCCTTTATCCCCCCACACATGCCGCTTGACTTACTGAGTTTATTGGTTTAATTAATTTATTATTGTCATGTACACTGATATAAAGTAAAACGGCTTTGAATGTGTGCCTTCCAGGCAAATCTTAAAATAAGTAAGTACATCAAGATAGTGCCAGAGGAAAAAAAGAAACAGAATGTAGAATAAAGAGTTAAGCTATGGAGGAAATGCTGATTAAACAAAAAAGGTGCAAGGGACACAAGTGATATATTGGGATATCAAGAATTCATCCTTAACGTATGAAGGATCAGACTCGGCTTGATAGAATTTAGAAGATTGAGGGGGGATCTTATATAAATTTACAAAATTCTTAAGGGGTTGGACAGGCTAGGTGCAGGAAGATAGTTCCCGATGTTGGGGGGGGAGGGGTCCAGAACAAGGGATCACAGTTTAAGGATAAGGGGGAATTCCTTTAGGACCGAGATGAGAAAAACATTTTTCACACAGAGAGTGGTGAGTCTCTGGAATTCTCAGCCACAGAAGGTGGTTGAGGCCAGTTCATTGGCTATATTTAAGAGGGAGTTAGATGTGGCCCTTGTGGCTAAAGGGATCAGGGGGTATGGAGAGAAGGCAGGTACAGGATACTGAGTTGGATGATCAACCATGATCATATTGAATGGCGGTGCAGGCTCGAAGGGCCGAATGGCCTACTCCTGCACCTATTTTCTATGTTTCTATGTTTCTATGTTTCTATGTTTCTAAGAGTTGGATATAAATTACTTACGATAAATAAATAAATAAATAAGCATGGGAAAGAAACTATTGTTGTTTCTGGTTGGACATGCTTCCAAGCATTTGCACCGGAGAGGGGAGGAGAAAGGGTCCTGACCCGAAACATCACCTATCCATGCTCTCCAGAGATGCTGCCTGACCCGCAAGGTTACTCCAGCACTCTGTGTCCAGGATCGGGGTGCAGGTGGCCTTTGATTATGTTGGCTCATTTTCGAAGGCAGCTTTACTATATGTGTGGACACAGTCAATAAGGGAGAGGCTGGTTTGCGTGATTCATAACTCTGCAATGTCTCGCGGTTTAGTTTAGTTTAGTGTAGTTTAGCTTAGTTTGGTTTGGTTTGGTTTAGTTCAGTTTAGTTTATTGTCATGTGTACCGAGGTACAGTGAAAAGCTTTTTTTGTTGCGTGCTATCCAGTCTGCGGAGAAACTATACACGATTACAATCTCGTCGTCTACAGTGTACAGATACAGGGTAAAGGGAATACCGTTTAGTGCAAGATAAAGTCCAGTAAAGTCCAATTAAAGATATTCCGGGGGTCTCCAATGAGGTAGATGGTAGATCAGGACTACTCGCTAGTTGGTGATAAGATGGTGCAGTTATCTGATAACAGCTGGGAACAAAAACTCCCTGAATCTGGGGATATGTCCCAGAATCGGAATCTGAGTTTAGAGTAGAGCCGCTGCCTGACCAAGCTGTAACGCGTCTGGATAGGATGCTTTTAAAGGTGCTACTGTCCAAAATGGTAAAAATCATTATGGGCAAGCAAAATTTCCCCAGCTGTGCAAAGAGGTGGAGACATTGGCATTCTTTCTTGGCTTGGGCATCAATATAGTTCCACCAACAATTTAATCTTTGCTCTAGAGTTGAACAATTGCAGTCTTTTGAGTATCAGTAGTTCATTGGAGTTTGGGTCAGGATAAGTGTTACTGGGTACGTGTTACTGAACTGGAATAATGGAGGGTTGGGCGCAGGCATTGTTCAACTGAAACAGCAGTAAAGTTGCTGTCTTACAGTGCCAGAGATCCGGCGTTGATCCCCACTGCGGGTTCTATCTGTACGGAGTCTGCACATTCTCCCGGTGACCACCTGGGTTTTCTCTGGGTGCTCCAGTTTCCTTCCGTATTCCAAAGGCGTGCAGGTTTGTAGGTTAATTGGCTTCTCTCAATTGCCACTGGTGTGTAAGGTAGACCTAGTGTACGAGTGATCACTGTTCGGCGCGGGACTCGGTGGGCCGAAGGGCCTGTTTCCACGCTGTATCTCTAAACAAAACAAAAGTAAACTAAACTAAACTAAACGAAAACTAAACTAAACTACTGCGATGGATCGCTACAGAATGGAATAAAATACACTTCTATCATGAGTATATTGTCCTTGATCATATTCAAGGTCTTAAACTATTGTAACAAAGCAAAGTTATACAGCATACATAACACCAGACAGACTCGTGTCTCGTGGCTGCATTGGAGGAAGCCAGGCATCGAAGCCAATGCTCAGATTTCCAATTGTCTTCTATCAAAGTTCTCAATGCTCTGTGCCTTTAATAAAAGTCTAGCTTTCCAAATGAATGTGGGTTCACAAGCGCAACAAGAACTCAACGAGCAAATGATGGTGTTTGTCACAGTGTAATCAACATTGTGGTGACCCTGTGGTGCAGCTGGTAAAGTCGCTGCCTCACAGCACCAGGGAAGCAAAAATGGATCCTGATCTCAGGTGCTGTCTCCGTGGAGTTTGCACGGTAACCGCGTGGGTTTCCTCCGTGTGCTCAGGTTTCCTCCCACATCCCAAAGACCTGTGGGTTTGTGGGTTCATTGGCCTCTGTAAAAAAAGCCCCTCGCGTGTAAGGTTTGGATGCGAAAATGGGATTACACAGAACATCGATCAATGGTCGGCATGGACTCGGTGGGCCGAACGTCCACGTTGTAGCTCTAAATTCTAAAAAAAATATCAGGGCCAAAGACTATGATAAAGAATTATTGTAATTTTCTAAAATACCTTTCTAAGAATTTAGAGTACTTGAGTACTAATCATGTTGGTTTCAGTTGTCTGTGACAACATGATGTTAATACTTGCGTTAACAAGTGCGGGGCTAGAAATTAGTCAGCAGATAATTTGTCTTTTATTGCAGAGACTACTTTAGCTCTTGATGTAGCTAGAAGGAATATGGGACAAGTATGAAGTATCTTTATACTCATCTCCAAAACATGTGGTAACCCCTTCACCTTCGCCGTAACGAGTTTACAAATTATTTTCCTGAAACTGTTAATCTTTCAAAAAATCCAGCTTTCTGTATAGTCCCAGAATTTTCAGTTTTCTTTTTAAGATTTCTCACATTCAATTTTGCTTTTGATTTTAGTTCTTTTTTTACAAAATTAAGTTTGATGTTGGTGTTTAAGACTACATCCTGTTAGCTCGCTTTAACAAGGGAGTCTTTCAACACAAGGTTGTGTTGTACACGCGTTGAGAAATGCAGGAAATGTGAGGTGAATAAAAAGGAATTCAATATCATTCGCATAAAATATGTACTATTAGATATAGTCATTGAGTTTTACAATGTGGAAACAGACCCATCAGCCCAACTTGTCCACACTGGCCAACATGTCCCATCCACACTAGTCCCACCTGCCTGCATTGGGCCCATATCCGCCCAACTCTATTCTACCCATGCACCTGTCTAAATGTTTCTGAAACGTTGCAATAGTCCCTGCCTCAACTAGCTTCTCTGGCAGCTGATTCCATGCGCCTACCACCCTTTGCATGAAAAAGTTGCCCCTCGGATTCCTACTAAATCATTCCCCCTTTACCTTAAACCTATGTCCTCTGGTTTTCGATTCCCCTACTCTGGGCAAGAGACTCTGTGTATCTACCCGATCTATTCCTCTCATGATTTTATGCACCCCTCATCCTCATGTGCTCCAAGGAATAGAGTCCCAGCCTGCTCAACCTCTCCCTGTAGCTCAGACCCTCAAGTCCTGTCAACAACCTCGTACATCTTCTCTGTACCCTTTCCAGCTTGATAACATCTTACATATAACATGGTGCCCAGGACTGAACACAATATTATAAATGTGGCCTCATCAACATTTTATACAACTGTAACATGACCTCCCAACTTCTATGTGTAGGAAGGAGCTGCAGATGCTGGTTTAAACCCAAAACATCACCCATTCCTTCTCTCCAGAGATGGTGCCTGTCCTGCTGAGTTACTGCAGCTTTTTGTGTCCATCTGCAAACTGCTATACGCAATGCTCTAACTGATGAAGGTCAATATGCCAAAAGCCTCTATGATCACTCTATCGACCTGTGATGCCACTTTCAACAAATTATGTACCTGTACTCCTAGATCCCTCTGCTGTACAACACTCCCCAGAGCCCAAACGCTCATAATTTTGAATTAAATATGCATTTCCTATTCTCAAAACTCATTCCAATAGTTAACATATCTTTGTGTAAATATTTACCATTGCCTGCTACTTTGTTAACTTTTCTTTCAAGTTTGCTATGTCAACTCTCACAGAGCAGTTACAGGCTGAAACATTAGATAACTGTGGACAAGGCTGAAGCTTAAAACGTTATTGACCAATTAACCATTAACAATAGTGCAACCAATTTGTTACTGTGCGATGTGTTGTTAATTGGAGCCCTAATTTGACTGAGCCAGCTCGATGTAATCACGCTAACCATCGATACCTGTTCCTCTGCTGCCTTTTTACTCAGGGCCTTTTAAAGCAAAAGAAGGCAGACTCTCTCAGACAAGTGGAGAGTTTCCAAATATGTGGAAGTCTCTACTTATGCCGTAATTAATGCTACAACTTAATCGTTGGCTGAAAACACATGGGTTCTTCAGAAGGGAAACTTATCCAAGGTTACTCCAACTGGTCAAATTCAAGTTCACGTTTGAATCGGCAAAAGGTATCAGAGTAACAAACTTGTAGGTTTTCAATGTTTTTTTTTTGCCTATAACACCCTCAAAATAAGTACTTCTTTCAGATTCAGTGAGCAAAGGTGGCATTCATCCATAGAAGATTAATGCTAAAATAACAATGAGAAAGAACCCCACAAAATGATTCTTTCTATATCTCAAACCTCATCTCCATTCCCCTCCCAGCCAATCATCGCCGTAAACCATTTGTGAATCTTTGGTGATAAAATGTATGAACGACATATTAACAGGGAAACATTCACCATATACCTGTGATCACTCTTCCTACAGTTTAGTTTAATTTAGTTTAGTGATACAGTGTGGAAACAGGCCTTCCGGCCCCACCGAACCCGCACATTAACAATACCCTACACACACTAGGGACAATTTTACATTTATACCAAGCCAAATAACCTACAAACCTGTACGTCTTTGGATTGTGGGAGGAAACTGAAGTTCTCGGAGAAAATCCACGCTGGTCACGGGGAGAACGTACAAACTCCGTACGGACAATCACCCGTAGTCAGGATCGAACCCGGGTCTCTGGAACTGTAAGACAGTAGCTCTACCCCTACGCCACCTTGGCGCCCTGAGTTTCAGGAAAGTTTTCTGTACACTTCCGCTTCTTTTTCTATTGGCATCAAACCTTGAGAAGGACACAAGTAAATGAAACCCGGCAAAGACATGATTCCAATTTATTTATTGTTTTGTGTTTTGCTTTCGCGAGGGCTTGGTCTCTAGTCGGAACTTATAAGGATAATTGTTAATGTAGACATGGACTTTTTTGATTATCTTCTCATGTAGACGCCAGACAAAATGTACAGTAATGATTTAGGTGAAGGGATTAAAAGTAACATTAGCAAATTTGCAGATGACACAAAGCTGGGTGGCAGTGTGAGCTGTGAGGAGGATGCTATGAGGATGCAGGGTGAATTGGACAGGTTGGGTGGGTGGGCAGATGCATGACAGATGCAGTTTAATGTGGATAAATGTGAGGTTATCCACTTTGGTGGCAAATCAGGAAGGCAGATTATTATCTAAATTGAGTCAAATTGGGAAAAGGGGAAGTACAACGAGATTCTCAAAAAAAGTCAAAAGAGTTTATTGTCATGTGTCCCTGACAGGACAATGAAATTCTTTCTTTGCATAGCACACCAGAACATAGTAGGCATTGACTGCAATTATATGCGTAAATATACACATGAATGAATAAATTGATAAAGTGCAAATAACAGATGGAGGGGTATTAATGGCAGAGTTTTGTCCGAGCCAAGTTTAATAGCCTGATGGCTGTGAGGATGTAGCTATTCCAGGTAGGTGCAGCCCTCAGGCTCCTGTACCTTCTACCTGAAGGCAGCAGGGAGATGAGTGTGTGGCCAGGTGAGGGTCCTTGATGATGCTCCAGCCTTTTTGAGGCAGCGACTGTGATAGATCCCCTCGATGGAAGGAAGGTCAGAGCCGAAGATGGACTGGGCAGTGTTTACTACTTTTTGTAGTCTTTTCCTCTCCAGGGCACTCAAGTTGCCGAACCAAGCCATGATGCAACCGGTCAGCAAGCTCTCTACTGTGCACCTGTAGAAGTTAGAGAGAGTCCTCCTTGACAGATCGACTCTCCGTAATCTTCTCAGGAAGTAGAGGCACTGATGAGCTTTCTTAATAATTGCATCTGTGTTCTTGGACCAGGAAAGATCTTCACAGATGTGCACGCCCAGGAATTTGAAGCTCTTGTCCCTTTCAACCATCGACCCGTTGATATAAACAGGAATGTGGGTCCCCATCCTACTCCTTCCAAAGTCCGCAATCAGTTCCTTGGTTTTGCTGGTGTTGAGGGCCAGGTTATTGTGCTGGCACCATATGGACAGTCGCTCGATCTCTCTTCCATACTCTGACTCATCCCCATCAGTGATACGTCCCACAACAGTGGTGTCGTCAGCGAACTTGATGATGGAGTTCTCACTATGACCAGCTAAGCAGTCATGAGTATAGAGTGAGTACAGCAGGGGGCTGAGCACACAGCCTTGAGGTGCTCCCATGCTGATTGTTATAGAGTCTGACACATTCACACCAATACGAACAGACTGTGGTCTGTGAATGAGGAAGTCGAGGATCCAATTGCAGAGGGATGCGCAGAGGCCCAGTTCTGCGAGTTTGGTAACCAGCTTGGAGGGGATGATTGTGTTAAATGCTGAGCTGTAATTGATGAATAACAGCCTGACATATGAGTTTTTGTTATCCAAGTGGTCCAGAGCGGAGTGGAGGGCCAGCGAGATCGCATCCTGGGGGTCCTTATTCATCAGTCACTGAAAGTAAGCATGCAGGTACTGCAGACATTGAAAAAAGCAAATTACATGTTGGCCTTCATAACAAGAGGAGTTGAGTATAAGAGCAAAGAGGTCCTTTTGCAGTTGTACAGGGCCCTAGTGAGACCACACCTGGAGTATTGTGTGCAGTTTTGGTCTCCCAATTTGAGGAAGGACATTCTTGCTATTGAGGGAGTGCAGTGTAGGTTCACGAGGTTAATTCCCGGGATGGCGGGACTGTCATATGTTGATAGAGTGGAGCGGCTGGACTTGTATACTCTGGAATTTAGAAGGATGAGAGGCAACCTTATTGAAACATATAAGATCATTAACGGTTTGGACACGCTAGAGGCAGGAAACATGTTCCCAATGTTGGAGTCCAGAACCAGGGACCACAGTTTAAGATTAAGGGGTAAGCCATTTAGAACGGAGATGAGGAAAAACTTTTTCACACAGAGAGTAGTGAGACTGTGGAATTCTCTGCCTCAGAGGGCGGTGGAGGCTGGTTCTCTGGGTGCTTTCAAGACAGAGTTAGACAAAGCTCTTAAAGATAGCGGGGTCAAGGGATATGGGGAGAAGGCAGGAACGGGGTACTGATTGGGGATGAGCAGCCATGATCACATTGAATGGCGGTGCTGGCTCGAGGGGCTGAATGCCATACTCCTGCACCTGTTGTCTATTGTCTATTGTCTATAGTACATCTGGCAGTGAGAACCACTACATTGTGCAATTTGGGTAGGTGAATTTGTATTCCTGGGATAATGAGTCTGCTTTACACCATACAGTATTTACCCCTGGCAGTAACTGTGTCTGGACCATTGCTTGTCACTCAGATATACTGAGGTATATATACATATAATTATATATTATATATGATTTGTATATATGTTCATAGATACAGCTTGCAGCTGACTTCTCTAAATAAATATTAAACCTTATTTTCTTGTTATAAACCACATTTGTCTCTCTGTTAAGGATTATGTCACTTTTCGCGGGATCCTGACTTGCAAAGTTCCGTGCCTCCAGTCATTTGCTACCCACAAAATGTTCAGGTAATAACAGGTAAAACTTACACTGACATGGCAAGCCACTGAAGTGTGAATTGTGAATGCTCTTTTGTGGTAATAATAAGATTAGGCTTTCATCTTTTTTTCTGGCCAGGTGTCTACTTAAAAAGCGGTTCACCTGTTCAAAATAAAGTATTGAAGGCTTTTTTAATCAGCCGTCCTAAAAATCCCAGCGTTATTTATTGAACTCATCATGTCTACAGGAGGTGGAAGCCAGGAGACCTGCTGAAACTCCTGTCACCTCTTTATTATGGTCTATGCACTTGGAGTTTATCAGTTCTGTGACAAATTTATTACATGCTTGGAAAGACAAATAATATCTCTCTATTCTCTATGTGCTGGAATATATTTTAAACTAAAGGCAATTTTGGTTCATTCCATTTTTTTTTCTCTGTAGTTTTTAGTTTAGTTTAGAGATACAACATAGAAACAGGCCGCTCGGCCCACAGAGTCCACGCAGACCAGCGATCCTCACGCACTAACACTGCCCCACACACAATGGGGACAATTTTTCAATTTTTACCAGAGTTAATAGGCCTGTACGTCTTTGGAGTGTGGGAGGAAACCGGATCACGGGGAGTATGTACAAACTCCGTACATCCAGTACCTATAGTCAGGATCAAAACAGTGTCTCTGGCGCTGTAAGGCAGCAACTCTACTATTACGCCATTGTGCCACCTCCTCTCTTCGATTTCAAAATCAGCCCATTCTTTCATTAATTTTGACATTTTGGGAGGATTTAAACTAGAGTAGCAGGAGGGTGGGTACCAGAGCAGCACTTGGAGGGATTGGTGGGAAGGTAGAGGTTATGATAACTAAGTCTGAACGGAAGGACAGGCTGGGACAGGTTAATGAACGTGGTGAGACTGATGAGTTGGAGTGTGTTTATGACAATGCGAGGAAATCCATGACGATTTAATGGTTTGGATTCAGAATCGTTGCAGCGATTGGCTGCAGCGAATCGTCCGATCAGCGGAGAAGGTTATTGGCTGCAACCTTCCCTCCTTTGACAAACTGTACACTGCAAGGGCCAGGAAGCGAGCGGGTAGGATCATTTCTGACCCCTTTCACCCTGGCCACAAACTCTGAATCACTTCCCTCTGGAAGGCAACTCCGGACTGTCAAAGCTAACACAGCAAGATATAAAAACAGCTTTTTTTCCACGAGTAGTAGCTCTACTCAATAACCAAAATTCTGTAGCCTCCTTTTGCTCTGGTGTTTTATTTAATTCACATGTTTAATCAATAATGTTTTATTATTAATGTTTAATGTTTTATGTGTCATTCCTAACTGTCACTGTGTGTCATGTTGTCACTTGTGGGCGGAGCACCGAGGCAAATTCCTTGTATGTGAATACTTGGCCAATAAACGTATTCATTCATTCAACTGGCTTAGCCATTGAAGACAGCTGGTTGTGATGGCAGGGTGTTATTCTGGCTGGAGGTCTGTACCCAGTGATGTCCTGCAGGGATCAATGCTGGGACCTTTTTTGCTTGCGATACATAAAAATGATTTGGATACAAACGTGGATGAGTTGGCTAGTAAGTTTGCTGACAACACAAAAAATGATGGAGTTGTGTAGAGTAAACAGTACGATATATAGATCAGTCAAAGATATGGGAAAGAGAAATGGCAGGAGTTTGATCTGGTCAAGTGTGAGGTGTTGCACTTTGCCAAGTCAAATGTAAGAGAAACATGTTTAGTTAATAGCAGGACACTTAACAGCAGTGATATGCAGATTAATTTCAGGGACTAAGTCCATAAATTCCTGAAGGTAGCAACACAAGTAGATGGAGTGGTAAAGAAGGCATAAGGCATGCTTGCCTTCATTGTTCAGGGCTTTCCGTACAAGAGTCAGGATGTCATGTTGCAGCTTTATCAAACATCAATTGGGCAACCTTTGGAGTTTTACACGCAGTCTGCTCACTCATCACACAAAAGATATGTAGGCTATGGAGAGGGTGCAGATGAGGTGTACCAGAATACTGCTTGGATTAGAGGGTATTAGCTATAAGATATGATACCATACGATACGATACAATAAAATACAATTATTCATCCCCGGAGGGAGATTTGTCTGCCGATAGTCACAACACACAACAAGGTACATGAAAACTTGAAATTAAATGTGAGAACTAAAAGGAAAAGACAAAAGACTGTACTCTGGCACAGTGCCTTCACTGGAACAAATGAACAAACAAACGCAGATTTATCCCCTGGGCAGAGGATTCTAAATTAGAGTGCACCCCCCCCCGCCGCCCCCCCCCCCACCCGCCCCCACACCGGGTCCCCATTGTCTTCCCCTCCTCCCATTACACTCCACCGCCAACGAGGCTCCCACCATCACCGAGGCTCCAGTTGCCGCCAAGGATCCTGCTGCCGCCGAGACCCACATTACCGCCGAGGCTCCTGCTGCTGCCGAGGCTCCTGTTGCTGCCAAGGCTCCTGCTGCCGCCGAGACCCACATTACCGCCGAGGCTCCTGCTGCTGCCGAGGCTCCTGTTGCTGCCAAGGCTCCTGCTGCCGCCGAGGCCGACGTTACCGCCGAGGCTCCTGCTGCTGCCGAGGCTCCTGTTGCTGCCAAGGCTCCTGCTGCCGCCGAGGCCGATGTTACCGTTCAGCTACAGAACAAATTTGAGTTGTTTTTCCCCGGGTTGTTGGAGGCTAAGGGAAGACCTGGTAGAAGTTTATAACATTATGAGAGGCATAGATAGGGAGGACAGTTGGAATCGTTTTCCCGGAGTGGAAATGTCACATACTTGAGAACAGAGCTGAGAGGAAGAAAGTTTATAGGTGATTTGCGGGGCTAGTTTTTTTCACATAGGGATTAGTAGATACCTGGAATGTGCCGTAATGGCTGGCACTGGACGCAGCCCAGACCATCGCACAAACCAACCTCCCTTCTATTGACTCCATTTACACCTCACGCTGCCTCGGCAAGGCCAACAGCATAATTAAGCGTGAATCGCACCCTGGCTACTACCTCTTCTCCACTCTCCCATCAGGCAAAAGGTATAGAAGTGTGAAAACGCACACCTCCTGATTCAGGGACCGTTTCTTCCCAGCTGTTATCAGGCAACTGAATCATCCTACCACAACCAGAGAGCAGTGCAGAACTACTAACTACCTCATTGGTGACCCTTGGAATATCTTTGAACGGGCTTTTCTGGCTTTACCTTGCCTTAAAAATGTTTTTCCCTTATCATGAATCGACACTCTGTGGACGGCTCGATTGTAATCGTGTATTATCTTTCTGCTGACTGGTTAGCACACAACAAAAGCTTTTTGCTGTACCTCGGTAAACCAAAACTAGAGGCAGAATAAAGAATGTTTATTAATGTTTATTTATTTATTATTTATTTAGGTTATTTTGGTTACTTCATACATATTACTTGTATGTGTTTATCAGTTGTATCTATATATATGTCTGTATGCATCTCTAATAATTGTCTGGGGAACGTCTAGGGTTAAATTGTATCTCAAATGAATAATTACCTATTGTAGATTATATATTCTATATTCTGTTACATATTACATTACTATTAATACATTATCAATATTGTTATTATTATTATAAGCAATGTTATTAATAATGGTGATAATTATTATTATTAATTAATTAATTAATTATTAAATATGGGAGAAGGATTTAGGGAGAAGGGGTGAGATTAAAAAAGTTATTCTTCTTCTCACTCCTTTTCAAGCTTGTAAAGAAAAAGTGTTGGACATTTAAATTTTGCTTTATACTGTTCATTGCTTTGCACATATTGCCTGGAATGTTCAATTGTTTGACTATTTTGATTTTGTTGTTGTTATTTATTCCTATTTATGTCTTTACTTGTTCGGAACTAATAAATAAATAAATAAATAAATAGAATATGATGGTAGCATTTTGGTGTTTGAGGATTTTAGGTGGGCAAGTGAATATGCAAGGAATGGAAGGATCTGGATAATTTGCGGGCAGAAGGGTCTAGTTTAATTTGACATCATGTTCAACACAGACATCATGCACCGAAAGATCTGTTACTGTACTGTACCATTCTATGTCAACCTGTTATTGAAGTTTTTTTTGAATATTTGTTAATTTCACTTTTTTTCATTACGAAAACTGTGTCCAATACTGCTTCTTATTATACTGCTCTGACAACTGGATGAGTGAATATATTTCTATTGTTCTTGTTTGGTAATGAACTTAAAATTATTCTTAACAAAGTCTAAAGGCTAGTGGGGACAGCTCTTCAACTTTTTCACATGTTGTTATTTTGAAACCTATCAGCATTTCTCTTACCCAAGTTTTATTCAAAAATGCATTTCCATTTCCCTTGATAAATACCCCTTGTTTAGAGATTACAGCGCAGAAACAGGCCCTTCAGCCCACTGAGTCCATGCCGACCACTAACACTAACACTAACACTAACACTAACAATCCCCGCACACTGACACTAACCAACACACATTGGGGACAATTTACATGTTTACCAAAGCCACTCAACCGACAAACCTGTACGTCTTTGGAGTGTGGGAGGAAACCGAAGATCTCGGGGAAAACCCACGCGGTCACGGGGAGAACGTGCAAACTCCGTACAGTCAGCGCCAGTGGTCAGGATCGAACCCGGGTCTCTGGCACTGAAAGCGCACCAAAGGGCCTGTCCCACTTGAAGATTTTGTGAATCCTGAAATCCTGGATTGCCGCGCGCGACCGCGCGTCACTGCCGACACCATAACCTCACCATGCGCCCTGCACGCGTAATGCACGCCGTGTGCGCATCATGACACGCGCGTTGTGCGTCGTGATGTGTAAATGATGTCGTGTAAATGACGCGCAAATGACGCCCAAGTGGGACAGGCCCTTAAGGCAACAACTCTAACGCTGCGTCACCGTGCCGCCATGTCTTAAACTCTTTTCTGATGGTAAAACAGTTTCCATCATTGTATTGTGAATATCACCTGCATGCCGTATACTTGATCTCCTTTCTCTTGGCTTCCCGTGCGTGGTCTAATTGATTTTCATGATCTTTCTGGCCACCACCATTTTCACCGTATAATGGCTAATACTTACAATCCCAATACTTGCACAGTCACCCCGTAGCTCCATCTTCACAAGCCACCAAGCCCAGCGCTGTTCTTAAGGTGACTCGTATTAAAAACAGTTGTTACTGACCCTGTGACTGGTATCATCCCATCTAAATATTGCTCACCAAGTTTAGTTATATCCATAATCATAGCCCAGGACCACCTCAACATGGAAATATCCCGTGGTGGTCCAGTACATTTGCAGAAATAATGGGAGCAAAGAACTCATGGATGAAAGAACATCTTATCCAGTGATTGCTGCTTCATCATTTATGTGTGGATCGATAAATCAGCCTCTTCATTTAATGCTGGCTGACACGGGGCCATTGAGTTTCCATTAGATCTGTGAGATAAGCTGTTGCAAAGACTCTATCCCCTACTCCCAATTCCTCCGTCTACGCCGCATCTGCACCCGAGATGTGGTGTTCCATACCAGCACATTCGAGGTGTCCTCATTTTTTAGGGAACGGGGATTCCCCTCTTCCATCATAGATGAGGCCCTCACACGTGTCTCCTCGGTACCCCTTGCTCTGCCCTTGCTCCCCCTCCCTCCAGTCACAACAGGGACAGAGTCCCCCTAGTCCTTACCTTCCACCCCAACAGACGCCGTGTACAACACATAATTCTCCAACAGTTTCTTCACCTCCAACGGGATCCCACCCAAGATGCTTAATCTTCCCATCTCCACCGCTTTTTGTGCGCTGCAGAGACCATTACCTCCGCAACTCCCTGGTTAATGCGTCCCTTCCCATCCAAACCATCCCCTCCCCAGGTATCTTCCCCTGCAACCGCAGGAGATGCAACACCTGTCCCTATATCTCCTCCCTCGACTCCAACAGTCCTTTCAGGTGAGGCAGAGGTTCACTTGCACCTCCTCCAAACCCATCTACTATATCCGGTGCTCCCGGTGTGAGCTCCTGTATATCAAAGATGGCGGCACGGTGGCGCAGTGGTAGAGTAGCTGCCTGACAGCACTTGTAGCGCCAGAGACCCGGGTTCGATCCTGACTACGGATGCTGTCTGCACGGAATTTGTACGCTCCCCCCCATGAACGTGTGGGTATCCTCCGACATCTCCGGTTTCTTTCCCCACTCCAAAAACGTATAGATTTGTCGGGTAATTGGCTAGGTATCATTGTAAATAGCCCCTAGCGTGTGGAGGATAGAGTTAGTGTGCGGGAATCGCTGGTCGGTGCGGACTCGATGGGCTGAAGGGCCTGGTTCCGCACTGTACCTCTAAACTAAACTAGTAAAAATCTAAGCAAATAACCACGGGGAGCAGAGCTTAGTAATAAATCTTTCCTTGGGGAAACCAGCCATCATGATCGCTTTGCGATATCCCCATTTGTGGCCTGGATTCGATCCTTCCCCTTATCAGAACACGAGCTACCACTTGAGTGCAATTTCCGCCCCTCTCACCCCCAGTGACAAATCTTTGGGCGATTTGTAATCAGAGTTGACCGTTCCAACAAAGGCAGATAATGACTTCAAAGACGAGACCGTCCTTCAGTGGGGCTGCGGCACTGTGCTGAGTTTGCTCGCCAGGGAACATTAACGTGCAGCAGATGCACATTGCGTCTTTCTTTCGAGGCATAGATGAATCTGGTCGTTTTTCAGCTGCAGATTTTTAATGATTAATTTCTGAAAAGAATGACAGGGCCAATCCGCAACATGGCAGCTTACCCACTTGTCGTTTTGCTCTGCATTCTCCCTATCATTACGCTAGCATCTTTGTGAATAGAAAGGGATTTCTCTCTCTCTCTCTCTCTCTCAACAGTCCGACTTATCAGCAATCCCAGACTGCAGAATCAACAGTTCTATCCCTGGTTTCCAGGCATCCATTCTGTTGAATTCACAGAATTGGCGCCGCCTGGTGCTGCCTTGGTGGCAAGCAGATCGTCGGAACACGGGCTGACTGCTGCGTGGCAGAGGGTGCTTCTTCTTCCAGGACTCCTGCTGGGACATCAGTACAGATGGCGTTTGGCCCAGCTGGTAGGAGCACCATTAGAAAGCTGTGCCCACACTGATCAGCAGAAGGCTGCTTGGTTTCAACTGAGAACACTTTGCATGGAAATGGTGGGTCAACTGAGGATCCATGAACAGACTGGAGCTTCTCAGCTGAGGCACAATCCAGCCCTAGAGGTTTTGCAATCTCAGGAAGGGTGCAGGCAGGGTAAATGGGAAATGGGATGCAATCCTCAGAGAGAACTTAACTTTTAAAATCCAAAAACAAGATTCTCCCTCAAGAAGACATGGCACTATTTTGAGAAGGGCTGTTCTGGAGTATTGTGTGCAGTTGTGGTCTCCTAATTTGAGGAAGGACATTCTTGCGATTGAGAAAGTGCAGCGTAGGTTCACAGGGTTAATTCCTGAGAAGCGGGACTGACATATGATTATGGATCGACTGGGTTTATATTCACTGGAATTTAGAAGGATGAGAGGGAATGTTATAGAAACGTACAAAGTTCTTAAGGGATTGGACAGGCTAGATGCAACTAAAATGTTCCCGATGTTGGGGGAGTCCAGAACCAGGGGTCACAGTTTAAGAATAAGAGGTAGGCCATTTAGGACTGAGATGAGGAAAACAATTTTCACCCAGAGAGTTGTGAATCTGTGGAATTCTCCGCCGCAGAAGGCAGTGGAGGCCAATTCACTGGATGTATTCAAGAGAGTAGATATAGCTCTTAGGGCTAACAGAATCAAGGGATATGGGGAGAAAGCAGGAATGGGGTACTGATTCTGGATGATCAGCCATGATCATATTGAATGGCGGTGCTGGTTCGAAGAGTCGAATGGCCTACTCCTGCACCTACTGTCTATGTTTCTATGTTTCTACCCTGGCCAACCTACAACCCAAATCACCAACACCAATGTACTGGAGTTTCGCGATTAAGCTGCTAATTTACCATCCAGTTATTGATTAAGTTACTAGTTTACTATTCAGCAGACTAAGTAATGACCACAGCCGATGAGGAACTTAAATTGAAGTAATAGAATAAAGCTAATGAACAAAGAATAAAAGCATGAAAATGCAGTCCCTCCAACATGAAACATTACTTGTGTAAGAAAGAACTGCAGATGCTGGTGTAAATTGAAGGTGGACGCAAAATACTGGAGTAACTCAGCGGGTGAGGCAGCATCTCCAGAGAGAAGTAATGGGCGATGTTTCGGGTCTTGACCCGAAATGTCGCCCTTTCCTTCTCTCCAGGGATGCTGCCTCACCCATTATGAAATATTACTTGTTACTCTTTCCACAGACTTGTTGAGTATTTTCATCATTTTTCTTTTTAGATCAAGATTATTCTTCATGTGCGTGAGGAATGCTGGATCACACATAATCCTGCAGCACGGCAGAGCAGACTTGAGGGACTGGATGGCTTGTTCCTACTTCTTGTGCTGTTAAAAGTTAATCATGAACATGCTGGTAATCATAACCGTGTCTGAGGCTGCGGAAGTGTCAAGTGTGCAGGATTATCTGAGTTATGTTGTGTACTTTAACAAAACCCACCACAATTGAAACTCCAAGATAGGCACAAAAAGCTGGAGTAACTCAGCAGGACAAGCAGCATCTCTGGAGAGAAGGAATGGGTGACGTTTCGGGTCGAGACCCTAAAAGACTCGTGCCTCTTTTAAATATGTCCCCTCTCATCATAAACCTATGCCCTTTAGTTCGCAATTCATCAACTCTGTGGGAAAAAAAACAAATTGCTTATTCACTTAAAATGCCCCAGTTTTCATAGTATCCTTTTTGAATCTCCTCTGAAACCTCTCTACGACCATTATATTCTTGTTGCGGTATGGTAACCAAATCTGCACCTGGTACTCAAACGATAGACTAATTCTTGCTTCGTAATGACGTAGCATAAAATTCCTGGCTGATTTGAACTCATGAGCACTTCACTTGATCAGCCTGAAGAAGGGTCTCGATCCGAAATGTCACCCATTCCTTCTATCCAGAGATGCTGCCTGTCTCGCATTTTGCATCTAACTTGATCAGTTTAGCAGCTTCCACACCTCAGACCTGTAATAATTTAATGTGACCTACGTTGTCTTTTGTTTTAGGTCCAGTAGCACAGATATAACTCCACCTCTCTGTTAAAAACACTTCTGGAAATGAAGTCCGCCTTGACCTGATCTCCCGGTTGCCAGACATTTTAATTCTCCTTCCCGTGAGCCCTAGCCTATTGCCAGAGTGAGGCTAAATGCAAATTGGAAGAACAGCATCCACCAGGTGGCGCTGTCAGCAATGGCAGCCTCGCCAACAATATGTCTGTCTTCTTGTCTTTTTTGTAATTTTTAGTATGTTTTAACAGTATGTGTTAATGTTCTCTGGTTTGTTTGATGTGGGGGGTGGGGGAAGGGGTCGGGGCAAACTTTTTTTCAATCTCTTACCTTGCCGGAGATGCGATTAGTTTTCCAGATTGTATCTCCGGTCGCTCTGCGGCCTAACATCATGGAGATGGCGGCCTTGCTCGAGACTGACGTTGAGCCCCACCGCGGGGCCGTGGACTTACCATCGGAGCCTGCGATCCCTTGCCTGGGATCGACGCTCCAACCACGGCCTGCGGATTCCAACATCGGAGAGTGCACAGTCTCAGGTAGAGACTGATGTTGAGAAGCTCCAAAGTCGCAGGAGGTTCGACTGGCTCTGACCTGGGCTCCGATTGCCTGGCACAGGGGAGCTGAAATCCCCCCGATGATGGAGCTTGCTCGCCCTGACGCAGAGGGGCTGACTGCCGGTTACAGGAGCCAAGGTCGTCCCGACAACGGAAGGTTCACGTGCCCCCGACCGCGTGAGAACAAAGAAGGGAAGAGATTGAACTAGTTTTTTCGCCTTGCATCACAGTGAGGAATGTGGAGGAGTCACTGTGGTGGATGTTTATGTTAAAATTTATATTGTGTGTTTTGTTGCTTTTTATTGGAATGACTGCATGACAAATCAAATTCCTCATATGTTGCAAAACATATTTGGCTAATAAAGTATGATTATGATTATAATTATGATTATTATGATTATGATATTTCGCTTGGGCAGCTTATAGCCCAGTGGTATGAATATTGATTTCTTCTAACTATAAGTAACCCCAGCATTCCCTCTCTTTCTATCCCTCCCCCACCCAAGTCGCACCAGCATCTCATTTTCACCCAACAAACAGCTAACAATGGCCTGTTTCCTTTATCATTGTTACCTTTTTGCATATCTTTCAATTCATTGTTCTTTACTTCCCCACATCATCGTCTATATCTCTCGTTTCCCTTATTCCTCCCATTCTGAAGAAGGGTTTCGAACCGAAACATCACCCATTCCTTCCCCCCAGAGATGCTGCCTGTCCCGCTGAGTTACTCCAGCTTTCTGTGTTTATCTTTGGTGTAAACCAGCATCTGCAGTTCCTTCCTGCACAATGAGATGTGGCACCTCTGCCAAGCATTAACGCCAAACATTTGTCTATGAATGAATGCAATGTGGAGTGCATTTCAATCCAGATACATGCATCAATGGCTAGCCAGCAAAATGTTATCCTTTGATTATGGCTGGAGTGGATCTGATTTTCTATAAACTGCTTCATAATTTTTTATGTTGCAGCCTCAGCCAAATCAACAAAGGATCGTGGACAGAAAGGCGGCTTCATTTCTGCCATTGTCTCTCTGAAAAATGTGTGCTTGGACTGAATGAGGAAATACATTGTGGCGGACATTTTAAAGCTTGATTTTAAGGATCGTGAGTAATTATATGAGAATTTGTTTGTTATTGTCACGTTTACCAAGATCCAGTGAACTCATTGTTTGTGTGCTATTCAATCAAATAATTCAACCAAGTCACCACTACGTAAGAATAACAGGTAGTGCAAAGAAAAAAAATACAATGTATTTAGCAATACAGCTGCAGAGAAAGTGCAGGTAAACAAAAAAAATTCAAGGGCTGCAATGAGGTAGGTTGAGGGATCATAAGGACTACACCCTTAGCTATAAGATAGCTAATCAAGTTTCTTGGTTATGGATAAGGGAAACGAGAGATATAGGCGATGACGGAGAGAGATGAAGATCAATGAATGAAATATATGCAAAAATGCAACAATGATAAAGGAAACAAGCCATTGTTAGCTATTTGTAGGGTGAAAACGAGAAGCTGATGTGACTTGGGTGGGGGAAGGATAAAGAGAGAGGGAAAGATCTTGTCAAGCTGGAAAGGGTACAGAAAATATTTCTGAGGATGTTGCCAGGTCTCGAGGGTCTGAACTAAAAGGGAGAGTTTGGAGAGGCCGGGACTCTATTCCTCAGAGCACAGGAGGATAGAGTTACTGGAGTAACTCAGAGGCTCGGGGTAGCATCGCTGGAGAACATGGAGAGGTGACATTTTAGGTTGGGGCCCTTCTTCATGAAGTGCAGATAGTCAACTCCTGCTCCTAATGTTCATATGTGCAAATGCAAGTCTCTGCTTCTTTAAAAATAAAGTCAATCAAGTGCTGTTTTCAGTTTAGGAATTCCTTACCGAGATCCAGCAAATACCAAGATTGCTACCCACCTCCAAATTCCTGAGTGAAATTTTATCACAGACTTTAAAGCAAGCAGTGATTGTGGTCTACAATATATTTTACATCCAACTAGAGTACGTAAAACCATACAGCCCTTCCCTAATGTTAAACAGATCAATAAGTGCCTTTTGCAAAGTATAGACTACACCCATAGAGTACACAGCATGGGGCGTTATCGTTTTGGATGTTCTTTTGTTTGAAATAACAGAACAAGTTTAAAGCAGTCATTGGCACGATCCCAAAAGCTTTAATTACTGGATCTTAGTGGAGGTTCTCACGTAGTTTTGTTTCTTTCTGCTATGCAGGACAAATGAAGAGTACATTTACATCTGTGGACCTCTCTTCATTCATCTGAAGGTTGAATATTAGTTTTTGTTTCCTCACCTAATCAGCTTTTGTGGTTAAAGTGTTTCTGATGCTGCTAGAATTATGTGGATAAAAAACGGCGACCATTGTAAAGTTTTCGCATTGGAACTGGCACAATAGTTGGTCGTGTTAGTGGTGGTACTGTGCATTGTGTACCCATGCCCTCATTTTACAAATACATCATGGAAACAGGACCTTCGGCCCACCGAGTCTGCGCGGACCAGCAATCACCCCCATGCACTAGCACTATCCTACACACACTAAGGACTATTTGCAATTAACAGAACCAATTAAACATCAAACCCATACGTATTTGGAGTGTGGGAGGAAACCGAAGTACCTGGAGAAAACCCACGTGGTCACAGGGAGAAAGTACAAACTCTGCACAGACAGCACCTGCAGTCAGGATGGAACCCAGGCCTCTGACGCTGTAAGGCAGCAACTCTGCCGCTGCGCCACCGTGCCACCTGCACTTGTAGCACCTATAGTCTGGAACATTAAGCTGCCAGTGCTGTTCCTCCCTGAGCCTGGTTTCCGTAATGGCTGCAATGTCCCAGTCACACGTAGCTATCCACGCCATGGGTTCATTCACCTTGTGTCAGGCAGGAACTGCAGATGCTGGTTTAAACTGAAGATAGGCACAAAATGCTGGAGTAATTCAGCGGGACAGGCGGCATCTCTGGAGAAAAGGGATGGGTGATGTTTCGGGTCGGGAGCCTTCGTCAGACTGAACTTTCATTCATCTTGCCTGTCAGGCTTCTAACACTGAAACACGTGCAATTTAATCGATGCATCTTTCCTCGCGCTCTGCCCTGCTTCTGCCTCTCCTGTCTATTGTAGTCGCTGTCTTCTGTACCAACTGCATAGTATCCACTCCACTTGTATTAGCATCAGGCAAGAGGCCGCCTCAGTGTCCTGTAGGCATCGCAAGTGATGCATTCTGGAAGAAGACAGGAGATACTGGAAAAACCCAGGAGGTTCGCGGCAAGAGAAATGCTTAATATTTAGGCCTGTGACTCTTTACAGAATTGGGACAAAGAGATGCAACTGGCAGCTCAGATCACAACCTCCCTAAATGCTATGCAGTGAACAGAGCAAAAGGAGACTACAAACCCCATGCAGACAGCACCCGTGGTCAGGATCGAACCCAGGTCTCCGGCGCTGCAAGGCAGCAACTCCACCGCTTCTCCATTGCCCACCTGTAATTATGAAACAGGAACAAAAAAGTCTGGAAACTCCTGTCTTACCCATTTATCTCTCACCCCACCTTGGTTGCAATCTAAAGCTAACCTACTGTTCTTCCTTTCTCAGTCCTGCTGCTCTGAAACGTTAACACTGCTTCTCACCCCATGACTGCGGTTTGAACTGTCGAGTATTTCAAGCAGTTCAAGATAAGGGGCGGGACTTGCTGAGTTGCTGCCTTTCAGCGCTTACAGAGACCCGGGTTTGATCCCAACAACAGGTGCTGCCTGTAAGGAGTTTGTACGTTCTCCTCCTGACCGCGTGGGTTTTCTCCGAGATTTGCGGTTTCCTCCCACACGCCAAAGGCATGCAGGTTTGTAGTTTAATTGGCTTGGTGTGTGTGTAAATTGTCCCTAATGTGTGTAGGATAGTGTTAGTGTGCGGGGATCGCTGGTCAGTGTGGACTCAGTGGGCCGTAGGGCCTGATTCTGCGCTGTATCTCTAAACTAATAAACTAAACATTCTCTCTTGAATGTGTGAATGTCACTCTATCGACATAGATTATAATTTGACTGTCTATTCCTTTATTCACCTCCTGCTATGTGCACACACTGCAGGCAGATCAAAGGAGTAGTCAGCTTTCACCTCCCATTCTTGGACAGCACCAACAGTATTTGCATTTTCCTGGGACAATCTTGGTCTCCACCCTGTCATAGACCGTCCCTTTGTTCTTCCCGCCCTACACCCTTGCAGCAACTTAAACCTCGCCTGGTTTTCCCACCTTTCCAATTTAGATGACGTTTAAACCAGCATCTGCTGTTACCTTCCAACAAAAGTCATCAATCCGATAGGTTGACTCTGTTCCTCCATCTACAGATGCTGCCTAACCCGCATCTATTGCTGTCAGAGAGGGCCTATTTCCACATTGTTTTTCTAAAGTGTAAAGTCTAATGATCTAAGACTCTGTGAGAGGCCAGTCTACGATAACTACAGTGCCGGATTACTTGCATGCAAAACAGCAAAGATATCATTCATAAGGCCATAAGGTAATAAGTGATAGGAATAGAATTAGACCATTCGGCTCATCAAGTCTACTCTGCCATTCAATCATGGCTGATCTATCTCTCCCGCCTTCTCCCCATAACCTCTGACACCTGTACTAATCAAGAATCTATCTATCTCTGCCTTAAATATATCCACTGACTTGGCCTCCACAGCCTTCTGTGGCAAAGAGTTTACCACCCTCTGACCAAAGAAATTTCTCCTCATCTCCTTCCTAAAAGAACAGCCTTTAATTTTGAGGCTGTGACCTCTAGTCCTAGACTCTCCCACTAGTGGAAACATCCTCTCCACATCCACTCCAATCCTTTCACTATTCTGTACATTTCAGTGAGGTCCCCCTTCATTCTTCGAAACTCCAGCGAATACAGGCCCACTTCCGGCAAACGCTCATCAGAGATTAACCTAGATTAACCATAGGTTCAATAAATGGAGCCAAAGCAATTTCACAACCAGTGCATCAACAGTGCAACTTGTTTTGTTGTGAATAGTGATGGACATTTATCAGATAATGGACGAAGGAGGCTCCAAGAACCTACCCATTTCAATGATGGTGGGGCCCAACATGTGAGTGCTAAAGAAATGGCTGAAACTCTCTCCACCCACAAAGATGCCAAAAAAAGATGATCCAACTCAGCTTCCTCTGAAGATCCCCATGATCACAGGAGGAGCCAAACTCCTACCCATTCAATTCATTCCACATAACGTCAAGAGAAGCCCTATTGCTCTGAATACACCAAAGGGTATGAGACCAGACAACCTCTCAGCTTGGAATTGTAAACATGTGCTCTTGAGCAATGACTCTTGGCCAAGTTTCTCCTGTAGAACTGCAACACCACCCATCAATGAGAGAAACTACCCGGGGACATGCTATTCGTTAAAATCAGAAGAAATACAATCCTGTTAACTACCGTGCAGCCAGTCTCCGCCCAATCTGTATCATTGGAAACGGTCATTAACAGTACCATTAATTGCCGCGTACCCATCTATTTGCCAATGTCCAGGTTGGACAGGAGCATTTGTCTCCAGAACCTGTTCCATTTATTTTTGTCTCAATGCCAGCCAAAGTGTAAAGATGACGTGACTGCCATTGGCATTTGATCAAGTATGAGTGCAAGGTACTCTGTTACAATTGAAGTCAATCGGCAGCAAGGGGAACGCACCCCAGCGGCTACTGTCATGCCTCACGTAAATACAGATGATTGTATTTGTTCAAGGTGAATCATTGCCGCTTCAGAACATCATAGAGTCATGGAGCGACGCAGGTCATGAACAGTTCCCATGCTGACTATCCTCAATCAGTTGCTGATGTGGATAGATCCTGTCTCTCGGAACCCCCTCGGTAACCTTTGCACCACAGATGTCAGACTCACCAGCCTGTAGTTACCTATCACTGCAGACATTGCTCAGGGCAGAACCCTACACTTGAAAATTTTAGTTTAGTTTAGTTTAGAGATAACAGGCCCTTCGTCCCACCAAGTCCACACCGACCAGCGATCCCCGCACATTAACACTACCCTACACACACTAGGGAAAATTGACATTTATACCGAGCTAATTAACCTGCAAACCTGCACGTCTTTGGAGTGTGCGAGGAAACCGAAGATCTCGGAGAAAATCCACGCGGCCACGGGGAGAATGTACAAACGTCGTACAGACAGCACCCGTAGTCGGGATTGAACCCAGGTCTCCGGCGCTGTAAGCGCTGTAAGGCAGTAACTCTACCGCTGCGCCACCTTGCGGGCCTTGATTGACTGTAAGCACTTTGCCCTCTGACTACAGAGCACTGCAATATCAAATCCCATTCATATTTGAGCAGCATAATCAAGCTTGAGATTCCAGGCTACTGCTGCTCTGCGATTTTGAAATAACTTTGCTAAATCTGGATCAAAGGGGAATTGGACTTTCAACTTCCTGGGCAATTAAAGAGGTGGATTCATTCATTTTATGGGTGAATGAATTTATGCTTCTCTGTTATCTAAACCTCTGCGATGAGTGGATAGTAAGACTGAAGATAGACACAAAATGGTGGAGTAACTCAGCGGGACAGGCAGCGTTCCTCGAGAGAAGGAATGGGTGATGTTTCGGGTCGAGACCCTTCTTCAGACCGCATTGTAAGACCGCACTTGGCACCGCATCCTTGGACAAAAGCGATTCAGAACATAAACGCTGGCAACGCATTGCTCACGATACCCAGATTCCATCGGTCGAGGGCCACAGCGAACAAAGATGTGCCCTAAGACTCCCACACACACACACCTAGTACTGCTACCTGCCTCTCATAGAACATAGGACAGTGCAGCGCAGAAACAGGCATTTGAACCAATAACGTCCGTACCAAACATGATGCCAAAAAAAAAATCCCTTCTACCTGCATTTGAAATAATCTTCGGGCTAAAGCAATCAAGGGATATGGGGGAAAAAAGCAGGAACGGGGTACTGATTTTAGATGATCAGCCATGATCATATTGAATGGCGGAGCTGGCTCGAAGGACCGAATGGCCAACTCCTGCACCAATTTTTCTATGTTTCAATGTTTCTATCTGCACATAATCTATATCCTTCCTTTCCCAAACATTAATGTTCCTCTCTAAAAGTCTCGAAACACCACTTTCATATCAACTTCCATCACCACCCCTGGCAGCACATTCCAGGTAGCTATCAATCTCTCTGTAAAAAATGTGCCTTGCACCTCTTCTTTAACAACTTTCCTCCTCTCACCTTAAACCTCGATACACCTTACGTGAAGCTTCTTCCTTCAATTTCCTGGATTATCCCTATTCCCTTCCTAAACAAGGGAACAACGTTGGCTATTCTCCATTCTTCTAGGATCGCACCTGTAGCTGGTGAAGATACAAAGATTTTTTCAAGGCCTCTTCAATCTCCTTTCTTGCCTCTCTCAATAACCTGTGGTAGATCCCATTAGGCCCTGAGAACATTTCCGCCTCATTCTTTTAGGAGACCATTACACTCATTTATAAAGTCATAGAGTGATACAGCGTGGAAACAGGCCCTTCGGCCCAACTTGCCCACACTGGCCAACATATCCCAGCTACACTAGTCACACCTGCCCGTGTTTGGTCCTTATCCCTCCAAACCTGTCCTATCCATGTACCTGTCTACATGTTTCTTAAACATTGGGATAGTCCCAGCCTCATCTAGCTCGTCTGGCAGTTTGTTCCATACACCACCCACCACTCTTTGTGTGAAAAAGTTACCCCTCAGATTCATATTAAATATTTTCCATTAAACCTTAAACCTATGTCCTCTGGTCCTCGATTCCCCTATTCTGGGCAAGAGAGTCAATGCATCTACCTAATCTATTCCTCTCATGATTTTATACACCTCAATAAGATCATCCCTCATCCTCCTGCGCACCAAGGAATAGTCCCAGCCTACTGAGCCTCTCCCTATAGCTCAGACCCTCTAGTCCTGGCAACATCCTCGTAAATCTTCTCTGTACCCTTTCCACCTTGACAATATATTTCCTATAACACGGTGCCCAGTACGCCAACTGCTCCTAGCCTGGCCTTAGTATGCTTTGCGCTCATCTCACTACTCTCCAGGTCCTTCTCCTTGGTGAATAACAATCCAGAGGACTCAATTCATACCTCGCCTACATCCTCTATGACTCCAAGCAGACACGTCATCCATATCTCACAACTTAAACACTTTGTCAGCAATTAAACAGGCAGCGATAACATGCAAACTGATAGCAGGACAATCACTTGACATACCTCCTCTTTCGCGAAGGACAGGGCAGAGCACAATGATAATTACGATTTGCTCAGCACCTGTAATCATCCAAGCTACTTCACCGGTATGTTCACAAACAATGAGTGACAGCATTATGGAAAGTACAAAAAGATTGATCAAAAGGGAAAGGTTGAAGGAATGACATAAAAAGCCAAAAGGTTAGGAAGAGTCTTCACTAGCTTTGCCTTGTTGCATGGTCACACTGGTCTAACCGTTAGGGGTGTAATAAGAAGCCATAATTAAACAGATGCACATATTTAAGAGTTGTAGTGTTGATGGTATTTTAGGGACAAGGAGGTGCGAGGCTAAGGTAGGAATGCAAGAATTAATTTGTGTTGTTGAAAGGAAGCCACTGCATGTAAGGGAGCATTAAATCAACAAGTTCACAGGTTGGTGCAGAGCAGAAGTAAGGGCAGACAAATTTTGGATACATTTATTGGGAAATAATGAAATAGGGTCAAGATGTATAGATGAGGGTTTCAAACAACAGCCAAGTTGAAGCCAGAATGAAATCAGTCGATGTCATGGGAAGTAGAAATGGTTGATCTTACTAATGGTGCAGAAAAGTGATCAGAGGTTTGAGGCCTAATCTGAGATAATGATTGGTACCAATCTGGGAGAAGCAATAGAAGCTAATAGTCCGTATAAAAGGTCTGCCTGAATGTCCTAATCCCCATCCCTGTGTGGTGCTTAGTGTGGGCACAAATAATTAGTGAAGCATTTTAAGTCAAGAGCCAAGAGCGTTTTATTGTCATATGTCCCAGCTAGGACAACTTGCAGCAGCACAACAGAATATGTAAACATAGTACACTGTGAACAATATAATAAACAAGGAAAAAAACTTCAATATGTATACTGTATATATATATATATATATATATATATATATATATATATATACACACATACTCATATATATATATATACACATATACACACACACACACACACACACACACACACACACACACACACACACACACACACACACACACACACACACACACACACACACACACACGCACACACACACAGTGGCTTACAAAAGTTTTCATACCCTTTGAACTTTTCCACATTTTGTCACGTTACAACCATAAATGCATTTTATTGGAATGTTATGTGATAGACCAACACAAAGTGGCGCATAATTGTGAAGTGGAAGGAAAATGATACATGGTTTTCAAATTTTTTTACAAATAAAAAACTGAAAAGTGTGGCGTGCAAAAGTATTCAGCCCCCTTTACACTGATATCCCTAAATAAAATCCAGTGCAACCAATTGCCTTCAGAAGTCACCTAATTGGTAAATAGAGACCACTTGTGTGTAATCTAATCTCAGTATAAATGCAGATGTTCTGTGAAGGCCTCAGAGGTTTGTTAGAGAATATTAGTGAACAAACAGTATCATGAAGCCCAAGGAACACACCAGACAGGTCAGGGATAAAGTTGTGGAAAAGTTTAAAGCAAGGTTAGGTTATAAAAAAATATCCCAAGCTTTGAACATCTCACGGAGCACTGTTCAATCCATCATTCGAAAATGGAAAGAGTATGGCACAACTGCAAACCTACCAAGACATGGCCGTCCACCTAAACTGACAGGCCGGACAAGGAGAGCATTGATCAGAGAAGCAGCCAAGAGACCCATGTTAACTCTGGAGGAGCTGCAGAGATCCACAGCTCAGGTGGGAGAATCTGTCCACAGGACAACTATTAGTCGTGCACTCCACAAATCGGGCCTTTATGGAAGAATCGCAAGAAGAAAGCCATTGTTGAAACAAAGTCATAAGAAGTCCCATTTGCAGTTTGCCACAGGCCATGTGGGGGACACAGCAAACATGTGGAGGAAGGTGCTCTGGTCTGATGAGACCAAAATTGAGGTTTTTGCCTAAATGCAAAACGCTATGTGTGGCGGAAAACTAACACTGCACATCACCCTGAACACACCATCCCCACTGTGAAACATGGTGGTGGCAGCATCATGCTGTGGGGATGCTTTTCTTCAGCAGAGACAGGGAAGCTGGTCAGAGTTGATGGGAAGATGGATGGAGCCAAATACTGGGCAATCTTGGAAGAAAACCTGTTAGAGTCTGCAAAAGACTTGAGAATGGCGCGGAGGTTCACCTTCCAGCAGGACAACGACCCAAAACGTACAGCCAGAGCTATAATGGTTTAGATCAAAGCATATTCATGTGTTAGAATGGCCCAGTCAAAGTCCAGACCTAAATCCAATTGAGAATCTCTGGCAAGACTTGAAAATTGCTGTTCACAGACACTCTCCATCCAATCTGACTGAGCTTGAGCTATTTTGCTATGGGCAAAAATTTCAGTCTCCAGATGTGCAAAGCTGGTAGAGACATAACCCAAAAGACTTGTAGCTGTAATTGCAGCGAAAGGTGGTTCTACAAAGTATTGACTCAGGGGGGCTGAATACTTTTGCACGCCACACTTTTCAGTTTTGTAGTAAAATTTGGAAACCATGTATCATTTTCCTTCCACTTCACAATTATGCACCACTTTGTGTTGGTCTATCACGTAAAATCTCAATAAAATACATTTACGTTTGTGGTTGTAACGTGACAAAATGTGGAAAAGTTCAAGGGGTATGAATACTTTTGCAAGCCACTGTATATATATATATATATATATATATATATATATATATATATATATATATATATATATATATATATATATATACACATGCACAAATACGTACACATAAAAAGCAAACAGTAATAGTCCAATGCTAACAATAATAGTCCAGAGCTTATTTAGAGGTTGTAATGTTTAATGTGGCTGTAGGGAAGATGCTGTTCCTGAACATGGAAGTTACTGTTTTCAGGCTCCTGTACCTTCTTCCCGATGGCTGAGGTGAAATGAGTGTGGCCAGGGAGGTGTGGGTCTCTGATGATGCCAGCTGCCTTTTTGAGGCAGCGACTCCGGTAAATCCCATTGATGGAGGGTAGGTCAGAACCAGTGATGGGCTGGGCAGTGTTCACAACTTTTTGCAGTCTTCGCTCCCGGCCATTCGAGTTACCGAACCAGGCCGTGATGCAACCAGCGAATATGCTCTCTACTGTTGACATAAATTTATTGTGGGCTTCTGCGGCACTCGTCAATGTCACAGGACCAGTTATGCATCATCATCAACGTCATCATCATCATCATCATCCTCATATTCATCATGCATCTGGAAAGCTCATCAGAGCAGCGTAAAATATGAGCAACTTCTCAAAAAGAGGACTACCCTCAAGACGTGTGTCAAGCCCCTTGGTGCAGCGCAGAACAGACAAAATGAGTGGTGGACTCAAGTATTCCCTCGGTCAAACCAATGGAGTGGATTTGGTCAAATGTCCCCATTGAGTGCAAGTTCCATTTATTAGATAACTATCTGCCAGGAAGCAACAAACACCAGAAAGGCAACCAGCCAGAATGTTAATTGTTTTCAAAGCAACCAATCCACAAACATCAAGAACCATCTCTTTAAGCTCCAACGGTCATTGTGAAATCTGGCTCAACTCCAGGAAAAGATGTTAATAAATAATACATTACATATCACATCAAAAAAATTAATAAATCAGACAAGATTCAGTCAACCTACCCTTTCAGTTGTTCCACATGATTTCATTTCCCCAGAGGCTCTCCTCTGTCTAAGGGACTCCAACATTATTCTTGCCCTTTTAATTGTTGAGCAAGGTTTTATTGTCCATTTATATTTCCCCTGTAAGTAGGGCCCCAGTGTTCGGGCCTGGCCGGACACCAATCCTTTACAGCAATTTTATTGCTTTCCGCCTTTTGTATCAAGTAAGATTATACTGAAATGTTTTTGTCTATATTTTGCCGCCTCACACTGGGAAGAATGGTGTTGAGGCAAAATTCAACACTTTAAACTTGTGCGATAACGTCTGCAGAGAAAAAAAAACTTAATTGTTATAAGGAAACTGTTTTATTTTAATTTTCCTCATGGCTTGTTTTGAGATTTCTTTAGAGTGAGGCTAAAATTCTGGAGACATTCCAAACATGCACAGATGCCTGGATTGTAAAATTGTCATTTTCTTTAATTGTGCTATTAATATTTATATTACTGCTGTTTGGAGTCACAATGTTATTTAGTCATTTTTTATTATTGATTTTAATTTTGATATTAATATTTAATTTACTTTCTTTCAATCAGGCTACATTTCTACTCATTGTCCTGGTGTGCAGGTTGTGTGTGACTGTCAAACCTATCTCCTTGGGGATCTATAGTGGAACAATGACCGTTGTTTGTGCTGTAGAACTGATCCACATCTCAATAAATATAGCAAGGGAAGAAATGTGCAGGGAGGAACTACAGATGTTGCTTTAAACCGAAGATAGACATGAAAAGCTGGAGTAACTCAGCGGGTCAAGCAGCATCTCTGGAGAAAAAGGAATAGGCGAGGTTTTGGGTCGAGACCCTTCTTCAGACCAGGCAAGGGAAGAACCTACTTTTCACTGACTATATGATAATCATGGTGTATATTTAAAAGGGACTGTCATAACAATGACGTAGGTAGTAAGGTCATAAAGTCAAAAAGAATAGGGCGGTCACAGTGGCGCAGCGGGTAGGGTTGCTGAATTACAGCGCCGGAGACCCGGGTTCGATCCTGACTGCGGGTGATGTCTGCACGGAATTTGTACGTTCTCCCCGTGATCTGCGTGGGTTTTCTCCAAGATCTTTGCTTTCCTCACACACTCCAAAGACGTACAGGTTTGTAGGTTAATTAGCTTGGTAAATGTAAAAATTGTCCCTAGTGGGCGTAGGATAGTGTTAATGTGCGCGGGGATCGCTGGTCGGCGCACACCCAGTAGGCCGAAGGGCCTGTTTCCGCACTGTATCACTAAACTAAATTAAACTATACTAGAATTAGGCCATTCGGTTCATCAAGTCTACTCCGCCATTCAATCATGGCTGATCTATCTCTCCCTCCTAACCCCATTCTCCTGCCTTCTCCCCACAGCCCCTGACACCTGGAGATCTTATTCCACCGCTTGGGTTCCACTTAGGTTCAAAAATGACCTCCAATGCCGTCAGTGTGGAGTTTGTATGCTCTCCCTGTCATTACATGAGTTTACATGGGGTCCTCGGGTTTATACCAACAGCCTAAAGGTATTCAGGATAGCGGCTTCATTGGCTGCTGTGAATTGTATTTGGTGTTTAGGTGAATGTGAGAATCTGGGGGGTAATTGCTGAAAATGTAAACAGTATATGCAACGGGGATAATTGGTGTGGGAATGGGATTGCTCTGTGAGCTGGCTTAAACTCAACACACTGACAGGGCCTTCTTCTTGAGGTGCCACCGCTTGAGTGCGTGAATGCTTGGCGATCCCGACCGGAGGAGCCGAAGGCTCAGCAGATGACGGCACTGAGAGGGAGCTGCTGGTTATATTATACTGTGGGCAATAGACAATAGACAATTGGTGCAGGGGTAGGCCATTCAGCCCTTCGAGCCAGCACTGCCATTCAATGTGATCAAGGCTGATTATCCACAATCAGTACCTCGTTCCTGCCTTCTCCCCATATCCCCTGACTCCACTATCAAGCCCTATCAAGCTGTCTCTTGAAAGTATCCAGAGAACCGGCCTCCACCATGCTCTGAGGCAGAGAATTCCACAGACTCACAACTCTCTGTGTGAAAGAGTGTTTCCTCATCTCCGTTCTAAATGGCTTACCCCTTATTCTTAAACTGTGGCCCCTGGTTCTGGACTCCCCCAACATCGGGAACATGTTTCCTGCCTCTAGCGTATCCAAACCCTTAATAATCGTATATGTTTCAATAAGATCCCCTCTCATCCTTCTAATTTCCAGAGTATGCTGTAATGGCTGGTTATAAGGCAAATTTTCACCCACTCATCCCAAGTCGCAAAGTGAAGCCACACAATTAAAGTCAGGCGGGCTCCAATAATGGTAGATGTGATGACGGGAAAGGCTACGACAGCAGCTTCCCGAAGTGCCGCACGGTGGATGCCTTCACGAGGTGCTATGTCCGCGGTGTTCGACCCTGGAGGCCCCAAAGGCTCGTCGGATTGCGGTACCACCCGAAGGGTCATCGGACAGCATAATCGGCTTCTGGCTCTGGTTGATTTCTGCGCAAACACATCATAAGTGGTTATCTCCCACAGGTCGGAGTGAGTAGAGTAGAGATCACATTTTGAAGTGGGCCTTTTTGACCAAGTTGAGGGGATCTAGTTGCTCAATCCCCTTTTTAAATGTCTTACCACCGGGATCAGCACGTGTGTTGGGTGGTAACATATTCCATTCCCTTATCGTCCTTGGGGAAAGGGAATATTGGCAGCAAAGTTTATTAAAATTTAGCGAGTTGATGATGTAGGGACTGTTATATTGTCTTGTTTCACGCAGTTGGTGCGCTGGGTTGACGGGAGATTTGATGGCATGATTTTGTGAATCTCCTTGTAAATTGCAATAAGCTGCGGAGCTCTAGGGTATCCCATCCAAGAGACGTCAGCATATTATTCAAGCTTGGAGACGTCGGACGTGAGGAGCAAGGGCCTCTGGCGGTTTCAAGTTCGGCTACAAGAAGCACCACCCCCGACACACTAAGATGTCTGGGCGAGGAGCGGGACATCGGTTCACGGGCTGATCTGGTCGAGGGAGACGGAGGAAGGCCCTGCAGGAGCCTGGGGCTTACCTGGATCAGGAATTGCTCCAGTAGGCCGAGCGCTTGGGCAGGCCGGACTTTGGACTTCTGGAGACAACAGCAACTCATGGCGGCGCCCGCATGTGTAAATATGCAAAAGGAATTTCACCGTGCAGTTGCACGTGTGACAAATAAAGAAACATTGAACTATTGAGATGGAAGTGCCTGACACAGAATTTACTTGATTCATCTAATAATTGTAATAGAAAGAAAAATCAAGCAAGTTCTGCCAGGATTGCCTCATTCCCCTCAGCGAAGATCTTTCCAAATGATGTCTAGGCACAGAGACACAAACATTTATCTACTTACTTGAAAATGCCCAATGGAGAATCGTCCAACACATCAGGATGCTATTCAGCCAACTGAGGATGCGGCAGATCTTAGTTTGGGTTAGTTTAGTTTAGAGATACAGCGCAGAAACAGGCCCTTCGGCCCACCGAGTCTGCACCAACTAGCAATCCTCGCACAATAACACTATCCAACACACACTTTACAATTATGCCAAGCCAATTAACCTACAAACCTACACATCTTTGGAGTGTGGGGGGAAAGCAGGAGATCCCGGAGAAAACCCCACGCAGGTCACGGGGAGAACGTACAAACTCAGCACAGACAGCGCCCTTGGACAGGATCAAACCCGGGTCTATGGCACGGTAAGTCAGCAACTCTACCGCTGTGCCACCATGCCACTCTCTTGCAGGGTCTCATTCCTTTGATCTTTCTGTATAGTCCTGTTTTTTTTTTTTCATTTCCAAATAAATATTCAATTTTTTTTTTTAAGTTGTTCATGTACTGGTATGCATTACCTTTCCAGTCAGCTTCTTTGTGATATCAAGAACGAAAGGCAATTATACAGCAGATAATGGAAAACCGAAGTAACGACCAAAACTGCTGGAAACTGTCATCAGTTTCTGATCAGAGTGGCACGGCGTGTGCAGCGGTAGAGTTGCTGCCTCACAGCGCCAGATACCCGGGTTCGATCCTGACCACTAGTGTTGCCTGTATGGAGTTTGTACTGGTGGTGCCAGTATTAAATTGTGGCAATTGTTATTTTATGCTCCCCTTCTTTGTACAAAGCAGCGTCTCGCCTTTACTCTCTGCTTTCTGTCCCTTGGCCAATTTTGCTGTTCATTTAATCTTATAGACTTCAATTCTACCAACGAATGTATTCAGTGGAACTTGTCAAACACCTTCTGAAAATTCATAATATACTTTCCCTTCAGTGGTCCTTAGGGATAGTGGATGAATTGCTTACTCTTTGATTCTGTGAGTTCTGAGGTGACTGATGAGGGTACAGTAGGGCAGACAGACTGTTCCACAGATAGGACAGGATGGGTCTGTTAGGGCGGGAAGGATAGTTTATACTGAGTTACACTGCTACATCCCCTAAAAGAAGCTTCTGTCAGCACCGAATGAAGTCCTCAACTCCTTTTCAAATGATCCTTTAGAAGGCAGAGTAGATTTGTGTAACTTGGCATCATGTTCAGTACAGGCACAGAGGGCCTTATTTCTGTGCTGTACTGTTCTACGTTCTCCAGACGTCAGAGGTGATGTTCCAATTTTTCAAAAGGACTTAAACTTTTTTTCCTAGGCCCACCTGTTAATCACACCCTTTGACAGAGCTCAGGGTAATGTATCTGATGCAGATGACTGGTGTTAGGCATGGGAATAACGTTGCCTGCCCAAAGGAGCTGGCTGTAAATACGGACCAATGCGAAAATCCTGGCCTGCGCAAAGATGCTGACTTCGGTCCACTTACCCTTATACTTGATTTGGAGGCTTTTTCCAGAAATTATACTGGTGGTAACTTTCCATTAGCTAGAGCTATCTGTTGCTGGTGGTGGCCCAGGGCACCGAAGGAAGGACCCTGAGTCTATATGCTTACAAGGGCGGCACGGTGGTGCAGCGGTAGTGTTGCTGCCTTACAGCGCCCGGGACCCAGGTTCGATCCCAACTACAGATGCAGTTTGTACAGAGTTTGTACGTTCTCCCCGTGACCGTGTGGGTTTTCTCCAAGATAATAGACAATAGACAATAGGAGTAGGCCTTTCGACCCTTCAAGCCAGCACAGCAATCCATTTCCGGTTTCCTCCCACATTCCAAAGACGTACAGGTTTGTAGGTTAATTGGCTTGGTGTATGTGTAAATTATCCCTTGTGTGTGTAGGGTAGAGATAATGTGTGGGGGTTGCTGATCAACATGGACTCGGTCAGCCGACAGACCTGTTTCCGTGCTGTTCTCCAAACTAAACAAACTAAACTAAGAAACATTTTTGTTAAACCAGTACCACACCACAATAAACACAGGAGGGCATGGAGTCTTGCTGCCTAGTAAACCATACACTTAGTACCAAATTTGTATATAGGAAGTGTGCATCTGCACCAACAGCATGACTACCCTCATTACTCGCTTATTCACTTCCATTTACTGATCAGCATAACTTTCTTTGAAGAAGTATACACTGCCTTTGATTTACTGGCACTGATTCCTCCACATGCATTGTATTTTGCCCGACCATGGGTTTGTTTTTGAACTGTATTTTGCACTAATGTCTCGATTTTGCAGTCTTTTTTTTAACGGCCATGTAGAATTTATGTGCGATTTATACATAATTCATTTTATTATAATTTATAACCTTTTTTTGCCTTCCATCACCGTGAGGAATGTGGTGGAGTCACTGTGGTGGATGTTTATGTCAAAATGTATTCTGTGTGTTCTGTTGCTTTTTATTTGTACGACTGACTTGGCAAGTGAAATTCCTCGTATGTTGCAAAACATAGTTGGCTAATAAAGTATCATTGTGATTGTGATTGTGTGATTGTGAGAAACATTTCCATTGTACCTTAGGACAATAAACTTGATTTGGCCTGACTCAACATTTTGTGCCTTAAAGATTTCATCACCGCTGAGGTAAGGTTGGACAGGGTGGATTTGTAGATTGCATCATTCTTCTCCCTATTTCAAAGAGGGAAGTGACACATTCAGTCGTCCAGACGTTTGTCAACATTCCCCTAATCCAGGAGGATTGTGTGCAGCTTCCCTACAGCTTTCACCTGAGCTCCTTTCCAGTACCTCGTCTTAGACAATAGACAATAGACTTCTCTTCTTCTTGCGTATGGCGTGTACAGCCTAAAGCTGTAGGACAACTTGTTCTATTTGATCTTATTTGACTGTGCACGCATGGTTTGTCGAAACAGGGGAGGGAGGGACCAGATGTGGACACAAAAGACTGCGAGAAAAACTCCAGCGGCGGTGCAATCTTCCACCCCAAGACAATAGACAATAGACAATAAGTGCAGGAGTAGGCCATTCGGCTCTTCGAGCCATTCAATGTGATCATGGCTGAACAACCCCAATCAGTACCCCGTTCCTGCCTTCTCCCCATATCCCCTGACTCCGCTATCTTTAAGAGCCCTATCTAGCTCTCTCTTGAAAGTATCCAGTGAACCGGCCTCCACTGCCCTCTGAGGCAGAGAATTCCACAGACTCACCGCTCTCGGTGTGAAACTCTCTGTCTTGCCCGCATTGGGTGACTTTTCTCCTCTTGAGAAATTCCAGCGACACATCACAAATGGAAGGTGTAGGAATGAACCGTGGATACTGGTTTAAACCGAAGATAGACACAGAAAGCTGGAGTACCTCAACGGGACAGGCAGCATCTCTGGAGAGAAGGAATTCAGACTATCTGAAGAAGGGTCTCAACCCGAAATGTCACCCATCCTTCTCTCCAGAGATGCTGCCTGTCCCACCGAGTTACTCCAGCTTCTTGTGTCAAACAAAGGGAAGGTGCCCCACCATAGTCAAGACCAGCCAAACAAGTTACAACAAAAGGTATAGAAGTGTGAAAACACACACCTCCAGATTCAGGGACAGTTTATTTCCAGCTGTTACCAGGCAACATGAATCATCCTACCACAACCAGAGGGCAGTCGTGAATTACTATCTACCTCATTGGTGATCCTTGAACTACCCTTGATTGGACTTTGCTGTACCGTTGACCCTGTGTTAGCCTACATATGACAAATAAAACTGAACTGAACTGAACCTGAGGTAAATTTACCCCCAGATGGTAAATTTCGCCGAGCCAGGGGGTACATTTGTTGATTCTGAATTTGTACATATTTTTTCTCCTTGACTGACTGTGTTTGGTGCCGGTATACCGTTATCTGTTCATCATTAGTTGTTCATAAATAAGTGAAATAATGTTGTTATGTGATACTAAAGTTGCCTGGGGTAAACAGGACGATAAAGGTTGGGAACCCCTGCACTAAACGTTATTCCCTTATCATGTATCTATACATTGTAAAAGGATCGATTGTATTCATGTATTGTCTTTCCGCTGACTGGTTAGCACGCGACAAAAATTCTTTTCACTGTACCTCGGTACACGTGGCAATAACCTAAACTGAAACTCATTTCAAGCCACTGTCCACTTTTCACGATGATTGTTTGGGCCTAGGATATAGGCCTTTCTTTGGCTCCTGGTCTCCATTGGTGACTGGGAGGCTCACTGCATTTTGGAAGCCTGAACAGTTTATTTTTCTGATTTTTATCGATCTTTAATGGCAAAGCTGTAAAGATCCTGAGGGAACAACGATTGAAAGAAATGTGTCTTTTTCTATGCTGAGCACCTGCTCTATCAGTCAGATGTCCACTAGGTGTCTATGGAGCAAGATTCTACTCAATTATCTTATTTCAGGAATATGAGAGATTATTTAAGTAATGCCAAATGGCAAGATTACACCCTGTTCCAGCACACTTACTGTGCACATTGAGTTGACGAGCACACTAAGTTGAACCTTTACACTCATTATATTCATACTCAGGCAGTGGGGATGATGCAATTGGTTATCTAGACACTAAATGTTGGAGTAACTCACTGGGCCAGGCAGCATCTCTGGAGAGAAGGAATGGGTGATGTTTCTAGTCAAGACCCTTCTTCCGAATATATTCCGAATTCGCAATATTCTTTCGAAGGGTCTCGACCCGAAACGTTACCCATTCCTTCTCTCCAGAGAAATGCTGCCTGTCCCGCTGAGCTGCTCCAGCATTTTGTGGTCTGAAGAAGAAGGGTTTCGACCCAAAACGTCACCCATTCCTTCTCTCCAGCGATGCCCCCTGTCCCGCTGAGTTACTCCAGCTTACTGTGTCTATCTTCGGTTTGCATCTGCAGTTCCTTCCTACACAATTGGTTACATGGTTGCATCCATGTGGATTCTACGCTGAGCAAACTTTAAGCTGGCGTTCTGGTGCAGAACTGACAGTGTGCTGCATAGTCAACTCGCGCTGTGTTAAAATGAGACGTTAAAACGTGGTCATTCCTGATATACCCAGGCTCCCCCCATTATCATCATTTATTCAGAGAGTGTGTCTCTGGGATTTTTTTTTTTTTTTTTGCTTTGCTGTGATTACCATCACTCAGACTAGACAAAGCCAACAACTGAACAGACTTTATTGAAAACAACCATTCTCAACCTAAACAGCAGTGTCTGATACGACAATATATCAAGGTCTTGCTGTGTAGTGCACCAAGTTCTTAAAGTCACAGTCGTACCTAATGATGTTCTATTGCTTTTTTTTTTAATAAAGAAGTGATAAAATCATGCAAGCCATTGATTATCTACATACATTACATGATACCATCAGAAAACCATTGATATGTATGAAATTGCACAGTTTAGTTTAGTTTAGGGATACAGCGCGGAAACAGGCCCTTCGGCCCACCGAGTCCACGCTGACCAGCGATCCCCGCACACTAACGCTACCCTACACACACGAGGGACAACTTACAAACACCAAGCCAATTACACTACAAACCTGTACGTCTTTGGAGTGTGGGAGGAAACCGAAGATCTCGGATCAAACCCACACGGTCACGGAGAGAACGTACAAACTCCGTACAGACAGCACCCGTAGTCGGGATTGAACCCGGGTCTCCGGTGCTGCAAGCACTGTAAGGCAGCAACTCCACCGCTAATTGTTTGCAGATAAGTGCACCGTTATTAATTTAATCAGCTCAACTTTATATTTTAAATTTAAACTCACTTAGCTTCTTGATCTTCTCATCTACAAATCTATTCACTTCAGGCTGCACTTAACATCTCAAAGTGTCTACTCCATACACGAGTGGTTCCAGTTAACTACCTCTTCATATAGGTCTCTGACACATTTGGTCTGGCATTCTGTGCCATGATTGTTGTATTAATATAAGTATCTCCATAATATTGATCACTGAGAGGGGAAATAAAGGGGCAATTGAAGCCAGATGGAGTGAGGAGAGGATGGAAACTGATAAGTAAGGAAGGTGGTGATGGGGAAAGATTAGACTTTAAACTGTAGCGATACAGCACGGAAACTGGCCCTTTGGCTTACCGAGGGCCAGTGCCAACCAGCGATCACCCTGTACACTAACCTACACGCACAATTCTACAACTTACCGAAACCAATTAACCTATAAAGCTGTACGTCTTTGGAGTGTGGGAGGCAACTGGAGTGCCAGGAGAAAACCCAAGCAGTCACAGAGAGAACTGGGGTGGGAGATTGCAACCTTCACGTGGTCCACCATGTTTTGACTAATGCAATCAATTCGACGTGCACAAACAAATAGATCAAATAGAACAAGTTGGCCTACAACTTTAGGCTGTGCACGCCATACACACAAAGAAGAAGACAGTGAGAACTAACAGACTCTATACAGACAGCACCCTTAAGGGCCTGTCCCAGCAGCATGCAACTCCATGCGATGAGCGCAACCTAACGTGGCCGCTTGAGCCGTCCGGCGTCGCGGGGCCGGTCCCACTTCGATCGCCGGAGCCGCGTGGAGTTGTGCGGAGCTGGTCCCGACATCACGCGGAGCTCCGAAAAACCGACACTGTTCAAAAATCCCGCGCGGCAAAATCCTGTCGGCCGCAGCCGCATCGAGGACGCGAGTAACGTCTTGACGTCGTGCGTCTTCCGCATGGCGTTGCGTGATGACGTCACTGCCCGACGCCATGCGACGCGCATTATTAGTCGGCCCGCCTTTACCGCGACACATAAAAAGCGCGCGCGTTTTGAAAAGAACCACCACTTACCGTGTTTCTTGCAACGGAGTTCTTCCCAGCTGCATCGAACTCCAGAGAACATGAGGAGAACAAGGAACCCCAGGATCATGTTTGTTTGCACTAAATAAAGGAATTGATTCTTATAAAGTCATGGGTCTTTGTCTTTATCGGAGATAACCTCACACACAACTTGATTATTAAACTTCAGCGTAATCTTTTCGTGTAGTGGGAAAAGTAGTTGTTAATCATGGAGTTGATCTCTCATATGGAAACCATGTCTAATAATGGAATGCATCTCACATATAAAATCCACGCTTTATTAGATAAATGAAACACACACAGGCATTGAACTGCATTGAATTGCAAAGAGTGTCATGAGACGTCGTGTAAAGCAGACGAGTGCATTTATCCGCTTTTAAAACTATGACATTTCAAAGAAAGTACAATGTGCGATGTGTGAGATATTATTATCACAGTATTACTCATTACTCATTTCACATACAAAAACCTTCCATTAACGTACATAGATCCTCCTTTTATTAGATCAGTTCCTGCAGTGGTGGTCCTCTGTGGTGTGGGATGTTTGCTTTTGATCCTCACCACATGTTGTTCTGCCAGGGTACACTGCCTCGCTCGGAGTTGTAGTAAGCACAGAGATGGTCCCTCTGCTCCTTTGCTCTTTTGTTGCTGGTGTTTCCTTGCAATGCACCTAGTGCCACCATCGGTGCAGCCTGTCTTGCATCTCTCCAAGAACCTGGTGTGACTTCTACTGTCTGTTTGTCCGTCGTGTCACCCTCCACCATGGCTGCTGCTGCACCTCTGGTGCGGGTCAGGTTGTGGAGGACGCATGCCGCGTAGACAATGGTCTGCACATTCTCGGGCTCCTGCTCCATTGTAGTCAGCAGGAATCTGAATCTGCTAGCAAGGATACCACGACCCTCCTAGCCCTGGACAGCCTGTAATTAAAGATCCTTTGCTCCCTAGACATCTGCCCGTGAGGGTATGGCTTCATCATCCATGGCCTGAGTGCGAAGGCATCATCACCAAACAATGCGTAGGGGATGTCAGGATTGTCTTCTCCCGGTAGAGGTTCAGGACCAGGAAGGCCTGCTCTCCCTTCTTCCAGTGCTTGCCCAAGGGAGGTCTCTCTCCAGATCCCTCCATCTGCGGTACTGCCAGGTGTGCCCACATTCACAAACAGGAAGTTGTAGTTTGCATTGACCCCAGCTAACAGCACGATGGAATGGAACTTCTTGTAGTTAAAGTACGTAGAACCTCCCCTGGGTGGACACCGGATGGCCACATGCTTCCCGTCAACTGCCCCACATGTGTGCAGGAAGTTCCATCTGGTTTGAAAGCCATGTGCGCACTATCCTCCACTCGTCAGGCGTACTAGGGTAGTCAATCATTTCTTCATATGCATTGTTGATGGCATCACAGGTCTCTCGGACAACCTTGCTGATGGTGTTGTGAGCCACACGGAAGTTGCACGAGAGGCTCTTGTAGGAATCCCCTGACACAAGGTAGCGGAGGGTGATGGCTAGGCGCAGGCCTGGTTCCAGTGACTTCCGTATGACGGTGTCTCTTTTCTGCAGAAGAGGTCCGACTCGTGTCTTTAGCTCCTGAACAGGTCAGGGGGTAAACTGGTGAAATTTCTAAAGGCAGGCTCATCTTTCTGCTGCAGATCAGTCACCATGTTCTCATACTGGCCCAAAGTGGGTCTCATCCGGAACAAAGACCTCACCCACAAAGACCTCTTCCTGGGTTTCTTCATAGCCTTCCTTGTTGAACTCCTTGTTGAACTCCTGCCCAGCTGACCTGCCAGCATAAGGGCTGCTGCTAACAGAAGCCTCTCTTGCTGTTGCAGCAATGCAATCTGTATCTGTGTTTGTGTCTCTTCCATGATGATCATGGAATAGCAAGCAGCCTGCAGCCCCGTTTATATGAGGAAAATGACGTCACGCGCAACCTTCCCTCGGACTTCGCACGAACTTCACGTCAACTCGCTCAGGGATCGCCCGACCTCCATGCGACCCCCGCTTCCGATTTTGTCGGGCTAGTCGCATGCGGTTGCATGCTGGTGAGACAGAGCCTTTAGTCAGGATCAAACCCGGGTCTCTGGCGCTGTGAGGCAGCAACTCTACAGCTGAGCCCCCATGCCACCCTCTTTGTGCCACAGCGCCGACCTAGGGGTTGGAGGACTGATGGTAACAGGTGGGGGGAAGGGATCAGGTGGGTGAAATCCAAGGGCAGCAGGCAGATCGTGGGAAGTGGAGGATTAAAATGGGTGATGGTGGGGGTATGAGGCCCTGGAGAAGGGGTATGCAACAACCATGGAAGGATCAGACGTGGATCAAAAAGAGGAAACGCAAGAAGATAGGGTTACCTAAAGGGCTTATACCCACCACCAAACAAACACAGATGCTCCCCGATTTACATTGCTTTGACTTACGATACCTCGACTTTACGATGGTGAAAACGCTGGGCAACGGCAGCGAGCCACAGCTCACTTCTAGTCACGTGATCACATTGTAGTAAATGCGTTTTCGACTTACGATATTTTCGATTTACAATGGGTTTATCGGAACGTAACCCCATCGTAGGTCGAGAAGCAGCTGTACTGTAAATGGCACGAAGATCGTTGGTGTTGGAGGTAGTGAAATGGTTAGGTATTGGCTACAGAATAATATTGATTAGTTGATAAGAATTGGCAGCGAAATGTCAGAGGAAATTAAATCCTAAAACCGTGAGGGGTTAAAATTGGAAGGTTCTAATAAAGTTAAGACTTACAGAATGAATAGTGAGACCCTTAGAGTACTGATGCTTAGAGGACGATTGGTGCACATGCCCAATGATCCCTAGAGAGAGTAGTACAGATCAATTAGTCAGTTAAGAAGACACATGACATACCTGCTTTCTTAGAAACGTAGAAAAGAGGTGCAGTAGTAGGACATTTGGCCCTTCGAGCCAGCACCGCCATTTAATATGATCATGGCTGATCATCCAAAATCAGTACCCCGTTCCTGCTTTCTCCCCATATCCCTTGATACCATTGGCCCCAAGAGCAATATCTAACCCTTTCTTGAATACATCATCTTCATTACTTTCCCAATCGCATCTCTGCCCAAACATCTGATTAGATCTCCACCCAACCCACTCCAAATCCTATGACCAGTTAGTCCAGCTCCCACTTTGATTCCCGATCACTGCCTTGCCTAATCCCCACTGGTCATTCCTCTGTTCAAGTCTACGATCGCCCACCACTCCACCACATTCCATCCCCAACCCCCACCTCGGGCTTTACTTTAGACTTTACACTTTGGAGATACAGCTTAGTAACAGGCTCTTCAGCCCACTGCATCCACGCCGACCAGCGATCACCATGCACACTAGCACTATCCTACACACTAGGGACACTTTACAATTTTTACTGAAGCCAATTAAACCTGCAGACCTGTACGCCTTTGGAGTGTGGGAGGAAAGCAGAGAAAACCCATGCAAGTCACAGGAAGAACGCACAAACTCCGTACAGACAGCACCCGTGGTCAGGATCGAACCCGGGTCTCTGGTGCTGTATGACAGCAATTCTACCGCTGCGCCACTAACGCACTGACGATTTCTCCACCTGGCAGCCCCCTCCACCCTGACCCAGCCCTGATCCTTCATAACCACCTTCCAGTCCCATTCACTTGCCCCCCCCCCCCCCCCCCCCCCCCCCCCCCCCCCCCCCCCCCCCCTCAACACAGATACTTTCCCTCCACCCCACTTCCCCCCACAGGACCACAGGAACCAATGTTTTCCCTGCCTCTATCATTCTCGCAGTGACTGCATCCCCCCACCCTGACACCATCTCCACAATGGCAAGCTCAACTGTGTGCAGGCTTTTGCACCCATGAGATTAGCAAGACACTGATCTATTATGTACCATGCCTTGGGCCACTTGCTCAGTAGAATACTACCTCTAGGGTAGAGCCACCATGTGTGAGCTCCCAGCTCCGGGATACTTTAATGTAACATTTTAAGCTCCAGGCCAATTCTAGCCCAATCTGGTTGGTTTTACATTACTCTCGATGTATGTATTTCTTACTTTTGGAACCGCAATTCAAAGAGTTTAGTTTATTGTCACGTGTACCGAGGTACAGTGAAAAGCTTCCGTTGTGCGTTAACCTGTCAGCAGAAAGACAATACATGATTGCAATCGAGCCATTCACAGTGTATAGATGTCTCGACCCAAAACAAAACCCATTCCTTCTCTCCAGTGATGCTGCCTGTCCCGCTGAGTTACTCCAGCATTTTGTGTCTATCTCCTTCCTAACTTAATCAGGCAGAGCACGTTTAGCTCTGGAGTTCAGCGTTGCTAAGAGACAATTATCTCACTGCTTCCTATCTGCCCTCGAGGGATCAAGTGAGTCCACACCAGCAAAATTACTGCTACACCTAAGAGTGATAGTTGGAATATCCAGAAAAGAAGGTGACATGAAACTGGAAATGAAAATGAGCCACTTTAACAATCCATCTGCCACAGAGCTTCCAGGAATATAATATAGATTCAGGGAAGAGATTGGCTGACTGCTTTAGGTGGAAGCATTACTGGAAAATGGATACAGTGATCATTAGCTTAATTACACTCGAAACATCATCCATCCAGTTTGCCGAAAGACTGCAGATTAATCCCTCGGAATAACTGTGAATTTAATCGTTTCTCTCTGTTTCGGGAAACCAAAGGCATGAGGGAAGTAGCCGTGAGTGAACATTAAATGAGAGTGTCAGTCATTTCAGCGGACATTTGTAAACCTGTATTTTGACACAGAAATTGAGGAGTGAGTAGACAACAAGAAATCGGGACATGTAATAAAAACTGAAAATGGAAGAAACACTGACCAGGTCAGGCTTTGTCGACAGAAAGAGGAAAAGAGTTAACATCTCAGGTCAAATTCCCTTCATTATTATGTGTTTTAACGTAATATTTAACATTATTTTCAATGGTCCTGATTCTCATCTTGGCCTTGGGGAAGCATTGCAATGCAAATCTATTGCAAATATGTCAGATGTTTTTGACAGATTTCAAAGAAAACTGTGCACTCATTAAAGCACAAGGGACAGGCAGCATCTCTGGATAGAACGAATGGGTGACATTTTGGGTCGAGATCCTTCTTCAGACTGAGCCTGAGGCCTGAAACGTCACCCATTCCTTCTCTCCAGAGATGCTGCCTGTCCCGCTGAGTTACTCCAGCATTTTGTGTCTATCTTCAGTTTAAACCAGCATCTGCAGTTCCTTCCCACACAAGACACAATAGACTACAGACTAGAGAGTCATAGACCTACACAGCACAGAAACTGGCCCTGTGGTCCGAGTCATCCATGTTGGCCAAGTTGCTAACTGAACTAGTCCCACTTGCCTGTGACTGACCCAAACCTTTCCAGTGCATGGATCTCTCTAAATGCATGTACCTGTCTTGGAGGCAAGTTGGCACAGCTGATAGGGTGTCACGCTGGCCTAGCGGTAGAGCTACTGCCTTGCCGCGCCAGAGATCCACTTTCGACCCTGACTACGGGTGCTGTCTGTACAGAGTCTGCACGTTCCTCCTGTGATCCGCGTGGGTTTTCTCCGAGATCTTCGGTTTCATCCCACACTCCAAAGACGTGCAGGTTTGTAGGTTAATTGGCTTGGTGTGAATGTAAAATATTGTCCCTGTTGCGTGTAGGATAGTGTTAGTGTGTGGAGATCGCTGGTTGGGGTGGACTCCATGTGCCATGCTGTATCTCTTGAAAAATAACTCGATCCTGACCTCGGGTGCTGTGTCGAGTTTGCACGTTCTTCCTGTGACTGCCTGGGTTTCCTTTGGGTGGTCTGATTTCCTCCCACCCCAAAGTCATGCGGATTTGTAAGTTAATTGGCTTCTGAAAATTTCTCCTAGTGAAGAGGATGCAAAAATGGGATAACATAAAACATATGAACAGATGATTGATGGCCAGCATGAACTTGGGGAGCCGCAGGTTCAGTTTCCATGGTGTATCTTTCAATCTTACAATCTTTTGAAAATCATAATTTATCCCATCTCTACCACTTCTGCTGGCAGTTCGTTCCAAGTGCACATGACTCTCTGTGTGAAAAAGCTGCCCTCAAAAACCATTTTAAATCTTTTCCATCTCTCCTCAAACCTATGTCCACTGGGTTTTGGCTGTTTGACCCCAGGGAAAAAACCTGGGGCTGTTCATGTTACCTGTGCCCCTCATGATTTTATAAACCTCTGGAGGTCATCTCTCACCTTCCAATAATCCAGGAAATACAAGACCTGGGCTATCTAACTTCTACTTTAAACTCAAACTTTCCCAGATCCAGTAAATCTTTTATGTAGAGTTGCAGCATCTGGAACAAGTTAAAACAAATTTGAACAAACCCACAGATAGGAAAGGTTTAGAGGGATCTGGACAAAATGCGGGCAGGTGTGAATAATGTACATTGGGCATCTTGGTCAGCATGGTCAAGTTGGGCCGAAGGGCCTATTTGACTCTATGAAGGGTTATAAGGTGAGCGTTATATCAATGGTGAGTAAGTTATAGCAGGGAATTCTGAGGGATAGCATCTGCATGCATGCAGAACGGCAAGGACTGATTAGGGATAGTCAGCACAGCTTTGTGCATTGGAAATGACGACACGGTGACGCAGTGGTAGAGTTGCTGCCTTGCAGCGCCAGAGACCCAGGTTCTAACCTGACTATTGGTGCTGTTTGTACAGAGTTTGTACGTTCTCCCTGAGACCGCACAGGTTTTCGCCGGGTGCTCCGATTTCCTTCCACATTCCAAAGATGTTGGTTATTTGGCTTCTGTAAATTGTTCCTAGTTTGTAGGATAGAACTAACATATGGGTGATCGCTGGTTGGCATGGACCTAGTGGGCCGAAGGGCCTGTTTCCATGGTGTATCTCTAAACTAAACTAAACTAAACTAAACTAAATCATGTTTAAGAAAGAACTGCAGATGCTGGAAAAATCGAAGGTAAACAGGAGAATGCTGGAGAAGCTCAGCGGGTGAGGTAGCATCTGTGGAGAGAAGGAATGGGTGACGTTTCGGGTTGAGACCCTTCTTCACACTGAAGGAGGGTCTCGGTCCGAAACGTCGCCAATTCCTTCTCTCCATAGATGCTGCCTCATCCGCTGAGTTTCTCCAGCATTACTTGTCTACCCAAACTAAATAATGTCTCACCAATATGACTGATTATCTTGAAGAGATAACCAGAAGAATGATAATGACAGTGCTGTAGACCATACTCCAGATGCTGTCTACATGTACTTCAGGCAGGGCTTTGACGAGGGACCACTTGGTGCCTTTGCAGACAGCATCTGCAGCACTTCCCTCATCAATCATCTTGGTCACCTCCTCAAAATACTCAGTAATATTGGTGAGACATGATTTCCCATGCACAAAGCCATGTGGACTATCCCCACTCATTCCTTGCCTTTCCACATGCATGTAGATATAATCTCTCAAAATACCCTCCAATAACCTACCCACCACAGATATGAGGATCATAAGGTCATAAGGTCATAAGTGGTAGGAGCAGAATTAGGCCATTTGGCCCATCAAGTCTGCTCCGCCATTCAATCATGGCTGATCTATCTCCCCCCTCCCAACCCCATTCCCCCCACCTTCGGGATGACCCACCACAATGGCTCCAGATCTGTAACAAAACACAAATTGCTAGATGAACTCTACGGGTCAAATAGCAGATGATAAACACAAAATGCCGGAGTTACTCAGCGGGACAGGCAGCATCTCTGGAGAGAAGGAATGGGCGACGTTTCAGGTCGAGACCCTTCTTCAGACAATATATCCATCAGTGGAGGCAAAAGGTTCGTCGTGTTTCAGGGCAAGACCCTCTGCTTACCAGAAAATATATTAGAACCAACTGTGTCTGAAGAACGGGTCTGAAGAAGGGTCTCTGCCCGGGACGTCACCTGTTCCTTTTCACCGGTGATGCTGCCTGACCCGCTGAGTTACTCCAGCATTTCGTATCCATCTTCGGTATAAACCAGCATCTGCAGTCTCTTCCTACACATAGAAACAACTGCCTTCCCTTAAGTTTGAAATGAAACAAAATCCTTGAATAACCTGAAAATTGAAGTTCCTCTCTCTCTTTTCGGACGAGAACTTCTTTCACGTCTAATCGGCAAACAGAGAGGGTTGGTACAGGCTTACAGTGTAGGCCCACAGCTCTGATACTCTCTTCTAACATTGAGTGGTGAAACTGTGGTTAAATTAATGAGCTTATTATCCCGAGGCTTGGATGTACAATCCAGCAACTAGATTTCAAATTTTGCCATGGCAGCTGGGGAATTTAAATTCAGTTAATTAAAGATTTTAGAAAAACGTAATCTGATTAACAACAATCTATTACAACTGGATTGTCGTAAAAACCCATCTGCTTCACTAATATCCTGCAGGGAAGGAAATCTGCCATTTGAATATGTCTAGACGTTGTGTGATTCAAGAGGCATAGCAATGCAATTGACAGAACAGTCTCTTCAATTTAGGGGCAATTGGGGACACACAATAAATGCTGGCGTTGCCCACAATTACACGCAAAGAATTTTATTTTAAAGTTGAACATATGGCTCAAGGCATTGCACCAACAGCTCTTGCATATTTAACGCTACCTCCGCCTTTTTATACTTTAGAGACGTGACGGAAGGATCTGCAGATGCTGGTTTACACCGAAGGCAGACACAAAATGCTAGAGTAACTCAGCGGGACCGGAAGCATCTCCGGAGCGAAGGAATGGGTGACGTTTCTTCAGACTCTCCCCTTCTTCAGACTGCACAGTCGGAGGGGGAGGGAGGTACCGGGGTAAGGAGGAGTAAGGTGTGAAAACAAGACACCAAAAGAGATGTAGATCAAGGAAAATGTAGAATGGATCATTGTTCACGAGGGGAAGGTGAGAACAAAGCAAACAGAGATGAAATGTAATCACGGAGACAGTCAGACTAGTCAGAGAACTGGGATGGGGAAGGGATGGAGAGAGAGGGAAAGTATAAAGGTTACTTGAAGTTAGGGAAGTCAACATTCATATCGCTGGTGTGTAACCTGCTCAAGTGATTTTTAAGAATAAGATGGCAGGTGTGGGGGGAGCCAGAGGGATGGATATATGTGGAAAGAGATGAATTAGAGTGGAAGGGAAAGGGGGATTGGGATAGTGGGGGAAATGGGTGCATATTTTCTGTCATCCTTTCTGTTTGCTTTTCATCTCTCGCCTTTGTGCACTCATCTGCCAAAACTGCACACAACACTCCAAATGTGGCCCAGCCGAACCTTTATGCAGCTACAACTCGTTGACAAGTTATAGGAGTAGAATTGGGCCCATTGAAAGGCCTGTCTCACGGTGCGAGTTGACCCACGAGCGACCCCGAGTTTTCACTCGTGGTAATCACGTACAATTAACGTAGCGGGAACGTTGGAACCCGCGCGCACAACTTAGCGACTCGTGGCGCTAACGGCAGGTACACGTGAAACTTGTTGACTCGTGAAAAAATTCAAACATGTTTGAGGTTTTCCACGAGTCAAATTTACTGTTCAAGTTCAAAATTGAAACATTTAAACTCGTAATAACGTAGTGGCCCGTGCGTTTACCTTAGTGACTCGTGAGTCTACCGTGGCACCGTCAATGGGAACTTTTCATTTCCCAGGTGGGAATGGAGTTACCCAAGGCCAGACTCCAATAGCAACAGCATTGAAAGTGACAGCAGAAGGCAGGAGCAGGAACCTTCATTTGAATTTGCACTGAGGTTAAATGGATTGTCATCCATGATCATAAAAAGTTGCATGTTGGATGTAGTGGGTTTATTTACGGGTGACTGTGGCTACCGATGACTGTGACCCGCGATCCGGGAAGGGGGGACACATTATTCACTTTCCCACAAGCATTTACCAAGATTGTCTAATATTTTGTTGACCTCATGTACATGCTTTCAATATTTATTTTACACCAAGACCCTTCTGGAAGTCCGTATTCAGGTTGTTAAGGTTTGCCCTCAGCATTCATTGCTTTCAGAAAGATGCTTGCTACCGACAAACTCGCCACGGGGATGAACAACTTCCCGATACAAACAACATTAGGTTTAAATTTATTACTTTCCTGCATAAAAGTTATGTTTTGTATGCTATCCAGTCAAATCAGTTAATACTATACATAAATAGAAGTAAACTAAATTCAAGTACATAGATCGGGACAGAAACAAAATGCAGATCTTGTCGTTCTCAATATTTTAGCGCTGAATTCCAGAGACAAAGTCCAATGGCCACAATGAGGTAGAGGAGAATCGGACGGTCCCCCAACTTATGGAAGGACCATTCAGAAGCCTGATTACAGAGGGAAAGAATGCATTCCTGATTCTACTGATGTGTGCTTTTAAGCTTCTGTTTCTTCTTCCGATAGGAGCGGGGAGAGGAAGGAATGGCCCGGGTAGGAAAGGTCTTTAGTTAAATTGGCTGCTTTCCCGAAGCAGCATGAAATGCAGTTGTAGTAAATGGCGGGGAGTTTGGTCTGTGTGATGAGACGAAGAGATGTAGAGTGGGGGTAGAGTTGGGGAAGTACCACTCGCTGCGTGCGGCTCCCACGCTCCCGTCAAACTCACCTGCTTCTGATGCCCGCACACCCTCTAAAGTTCTTGGGTTCAATAGAAAATGTAGCACTGCTGTCAAACATATATAAAAATGTGAATACAAGATGCTTAGTGCATTAATAAGGATAGCCAATAGACCAGAAAATCTGCTGTAGGAATAAGGAACTGCTGATGCTGGTTTAGACAAAAAGACACAAAGTGATGGAGTAACTCAGCGGGTCAGGCGGGAGCAACACCAGACCGTCCAGAAACTCGTACTCTCTGGTAGTACGGTTCAGACTCTGAAGATGGCCCCGACCCAAAACACCACCTATCCATGTTCTCCGGAGATGCGGCCTGGCTCGCTGATTTACTCCAGCACTTTGTGTCCTTTCCGGAAAATCTATTTGTTCGGGCGCCACTGAAATCTCAAGAATGTTAGATTAATGTAGTTTTACTGTAATGCTTTAGAACGTTTTACCATAACCTGGCGACTCTTCTAAGCCTTGGTTAATGAAAGCAAGGATTCAGTACACATTGCAACCCACCTTGAGCAAATCATCAAGTGCTCAGTGGATAAGAGCTCGGTGGGTCAGGCAATGGAGTGCGACATTTCAGGCCGCGACCCTTCTTCGGAATGACCATTCTTCACCATCGGTCTGAAGAAGGGTCCCAATAGGAAACGTCTCCCTCCATTCCCTCCACGGAAGCTGCCTGCCCCCCTGAGTTCCTCCAGTGCGTCGTGTTTTGCCCAAGATGACAACAGTTGCAGCTTTTTGTATCACCATCTTCCTAACCACCACATCTAGCTGTGCTACGTAGAAACAAATAAATGCAGATGCTGGTTTATACCAAAGATAGACACAAAGTGCCGGAGTAACTCCGCGGATCAGGCAGCATTTCTGGAGAGATGTTTCGGATCGGGACCCTTCTAACGAAACGACACCCACCCTTTTTCTCCACAGACGCTGCCTGACCCACTGAGTTACCCCGGCACATTGTGTCTATCGTTTATCCAGCTGCGATGTTGCCTTCAAGCGATTATTTTTCACTTGGACAACAACGTTCCTTGTTGATACGATATTCCCAATGTTGCTACCACTCATTGCACATGTCCTAATTTATCAGCCCTCCTAAAGTGCAGCACCTCAGACCTATCAGCATTATATTTCGCTTGCCCCTTCAAATATAACAAACCTTCGCCCGCTGGTCTTCTAACTACGTGATGTGTGTTTCAAACAAATCATAAGTATAGCTGCTCTGGCACTGGACGGTGCGCATTTTCCCTTTGTAGGTCATATCAATAGATGCGGCCGCGCTGAATTTATCTTTAACTCAAAGCCGCAGGGTGGAGATGTTCTTTCACACGGTTGCTTATTAAAACATACCTTCATTCACGGTTGGCTCAAGAGTACACGGGAGAGGAACTTGGTAACTCGGTAGAAGAACTTGGAACATCACAGAAATGACATACCCGATGGGAACGGTTAAACACTTGCACATAAACTTGAAATCTCGTACACAGCCACGAGTCTGTTTTTTTTTTCTTTCACTTGGGGTCACTCGTGGGTGGACTCGCACCATGAGACAGGGCTATTAGTCTACTCCACCATTTAATCATGGCTGATCTCTGCCTCCTTATCCCATTTTCCTGCCTTCTCCCCACAACCCTTGATACCGGTTCTAATCAAGAATCTGTCTATCGCTACCTTAAAAATATCCACTAACTTGGCCTCCACAACCCTCTATGTCAATAAGTTCCACAGATGAACCACCGTCAGACTAAAGAAGTTCCTCCTCACCTTTTTTCAAAAATACACCCTTTAATTCTGATGCTTTAATCTCTGGTCCTAGACTCTCTCACCAGTGGAAGCATCCTTACCACATCCACTCTATCTATGCCTTCATTATTCTGTAAGTTTCAATGAGGTCCCCCCTCAACCTTCTAAACTCCAGCGAGTAGAGGCCTTGTCTTTCCAATAGAGGCCCACACATCTTCCCAACTTTTATTCTCAGTAGCCTGACAGATGAAGATATGTATGCCATACACCTTCTTTACACTTTGTTTACCACCCTTTTCTACTTGTGTCAACACTTTCAGAGAGCTATAGACTTGTATCCCAGGATCCCTCTGTGCACCAATGCTCCTGAGACTCCTGCCATTTACTAAATGCTTTTGACATCCCAAAGTGCAACACTTTATATTTGTCTGGATTAAACTCCATCTGGCATTTATCCACCCATTTCTCCAACTGATCTACACCAGATCTACATCCAGATAGTAAAATATCCTCACCTCTCATTCACAATTCAATGCATTAGGTTACATGGATAATTTATGTTGAGGCAATCTAACATGACACTGCTTAACATGATTGGTCTTGTTAAAGTTTCAACATTTATATTAGACTGACAAACTGAAGAATTAAAAATAGGTTCCCTTTGCATCTGTGTGTTTGTGTGCATGTTTGTGTGTGTCTGTTTGTGTGTGTGTGTATTTGTGTGTGTGTGTGTGTGTTTGTTTGTGTGTGCCTGCTCTGTGTCTGGTCAGTGTGTGTGTACGTGTGTGTGTGTATGTTTGTGTGTGTGTGTGTGTGTGTGTGTGTGTGTGTGTGTGTGTGTGTATGTGTGTGTGTTGTGTTGTGTGTGTGTGTGTGCGTGCGTCTGCGGTCTGTGTGTGTGTTTGTTTGTGTGTGCTGCTCTGTGTCTGGTCAGTGTGTGTGTACGTGTGTGTGTGTGTGTGTGTGTGTGTGTGTGTGTGTGTGTGTGTGTGTGTATGTGTGTGTGCGCATGTGTGTATGTCTGGTCTGTGTTCGGTTTGTTTGTGTGTGCGTGTGTGTGTGCGTGTGTGTGCGTCTGTGAGTGTGTGTCCGGTCTGTGTGTGTGTTTGAGTGTGTGTGGCCTGTGAGTGTCTGGTGTGTGTGTTAGTGTGTTTGGTGTGTGTGGGTGTACGTGAGTGTGTGTGTGTGTGTGTGTGTTTGAGTCTGTGTGTGTCCCTGTGTGTCTGCGTCTGTGTGTATCTTTGTGCATCCAACTGGTTGTCTAGAATTGTGAAACACACTAAATATCTGCAATGCTTTATTGTTAGATTGTTAGAATTTTTTGCAATGTACTTTTAACAACCATATCAATCTCCGCACAGATGAAGCTTGAATGTTGGCCTGCATGTTGTGACATGGTGGGAGGATCCTACCCATTCAATTAAGGATTGCCTGCAGCACAGAACTGATGAAGCAATGGCAAAATAACACTGGCCTCACAATGCACGGATGCTTCGAGGCTCTTTCGGGTGTGTCAGTACTATGTATCTGGAGATGCCTTTTTAATACACTTCATTAATTTGTGTGAAGTTTCCCTTCATTGTGCTGAAAGGTGGCATGATTAGGAGAGATGCGGTTTAGGTTACCGGGTGGGGGGATGAATATATAGGGGGGGGGGGGGGTTGAATGGTGGAGGCGTTACCTGAGGTGAAGGGAAGGATAAATGGGATGAAGAGAGATGAGGAATGTTGGAATTAGTTCTGTTGTAATGTGTGCAAACACTTGTATTGCTATTCATGAAGGCAAGCAATAAAATATAAGGCGAAGATCGACACAAAAACCTGGACTAACTCAACTGCTCAGACAGCAACTCTGGAGAAAAGGAATAGGTGTCGTTTCCAGTTGAGACCATTCTTCGACCCGAAATGTCACCTCTTCCTTTTCTCCAGAGATGCTACCTGTCCCGCTGAGTTACTCTAGCTTTTTTGTGTCTATCTTCAGTTTAAACCAGCATCTGCAGTTCCTTCCTACACAATAAAAATAAGGCAACTGATGGAAGAAATTCAGCACTCAAGTATTAGAAACACTTGTTAGAATGTTGTGTTATGGTACATACTGTTCTTAAAGGTACAAACTATATATTAATATATATTATAGACCATTCCTATAAACAGCACCATGTTAATTTTACTTCGGAGTCACGTGAGTGACTTCGTGAAGACCCCGCCAGCATGCATGCGCGACATATCGTCGACCGCATGCGAAGCGACAGGCAGGGAGGAGGGTCGCTCCTCCACTGGAACGGACCTGCAGGTAAGGAATGACTAACCTGAGGTCGGGTTTCTCTTTCAGGGACTCTGTGGGACAGAGTACCCCACCAAGGGGCCACCTCGAAAGACTGACTGCAGACCGCGGGAACACGGGCAGTCAGCGGCGACATCACTACAAACCCGGAAGTCTGGCAGCCCGTTGACCAGCAGGGTCCGGACTCCGAGACTCGCCGTTCGCGGGTAGCGAAGGCAGAGCAGGAGCTCCGACTCAACGCCGCAGGAACACCGCGGACTGACGGCAACGCTACCGGGAAGTCGGGCAGGCCCGTTGACCCGGTAGGGTCCGGGCTCGGAGACTGCCGTTCACGGGTAGTGAAAGCAGAGCAGGAGCTTTGACTCAACACCGCAGCCCGCAGGAACACCGCGGACTGACGGCAACGCTACCGGGAAGTCGGGCAAGCCTGTTGACCCGGCAGGGTCCGGGCTCGGAGACTCGCCGTTCGTGCGTAACGGACTGGTGGCACAACGACCCGAAAGTCAGGCAAGCCAGTTGACCCGGCAGGGTCCGGGCTCACAGACTCGCCGTTCGCGGGCAGCGACGGCAGTCGATAATCCTGCATGGAGTAGATGGGGAGCACTAGCTCCAACTCACGGTGACCAGCAGGAGTCTGGTCACCGTGAGTCTCCTAGCAGACACACGGCAGTACCCTTTACAGGGCTGCCAAATGCTCCCCCTCTTCGCAGGGGAGCATAAGGAGTCAGGTCTGGGCTGACTCTGAAGAAGGAGTGTTGGCAGAAGAAACACAACACGCTAGGGGTGCAAAAAGAGGAGTTACTTGAGATGGTATCCAAGTTGCAATACCCTCACAAAAGGGGCTACCATTGTCAACAGGCAGCCAGTATGAATTACTCAACAACTGATCTAGCTCCAGGAATCTGTATTTCCCTCAATGTGCCTGCGGCAAATCCTCAAACTACTGGCCTTGGGTATTACCAACTTTGCCAGGTCAGTAGACGGAAGATATGTCAGAGGAGCAACAGGAAGCTCTGGCACTCTCCTGTATGGTCAATTGAGATCAACTACTTCAGGAAGAATACCATCCGGCCTACACTAAACCTCAAGTTCGCGGGGTTGTGTAGAACCAGCCGCCTACTCTGTTTCAGGGACAACCTGCCCAAACAGGTAAAAGACCTCGACAAAGAGACAATAGCCGTCGGCATCATTAAGGTGCCGGCCGCTACCAGGTCCTCACATATTTGGGCGACAGCACCCCTATGCATCCACCAGCAGGCTGCGTTATCACACTGGAAGAAAAGCTGGTGAAAGCTCGAAGGCCGTACAACCTACACAAAGGTCTTTTTCAGGCCATGTCCCAGAACGGCCTTCCTGGAAGATGCGCCAACCCCACACCACAACGCCTCCACCTCCCAGGAACCAAGGAAGGATAAAACCAACACAGCACCACCGGTAACCATGGAGGTAGGTGGGTCTGGTTGACTTCGGAACATAGCGTGTGTAACTTCTTCACAGGTTGGGGGAAGGTTACACTTGCACAGGGAATAACTTCTGATCTTTCATACTGCACAGTATTCAGCGATACAAAATTGAATCTGTTGATAAACTCCTCCTTTCCGGTTCAACTTGCACCTAGCCAAAAGTTTGGGCTTTCACAAAAAGAGAAAGTGGAAGGTCATGCGGAACTGTTAAAACTATATACAAAAGGAGCAATAGTGGAAACCAAACATGAGTCTCTTGAGTTTGTATCAAACATCTTCACCTAAAACAAATAAGATGGCGGTTGTCCGCATCATTTGATTTGACACAACTGAATACTTTTGTGCAGTACACCCACTTAAAAATGGAGAAAAATGTTGGTACTTCTAAAACAACTTGTTTCCAAAGGGTGCTTCATGGCTGCATCGACCTAAAAGATGCATACTACTAGAACCAATAGACAAAGATCACCGCAGATATTTACAATTTATCTGGATGAGAGCTCTGGCAGGATAAAGCGCTGCCTAATGGATTAACATCAGCCCAGACTGTTTTCCAAAAATATTGAAACCAGGTTGCCGTTTCTTCGGAAACAAAAAACATTATTTTTTTTTGTTTTTGTAAAATATTTTTATTAGAAGTAAATACATATTAAGAAGGAATAACATAAAATAAAAAGAAAGAGACATATTATTCGTCACATACATTCTTAATATTTTTAAAGTTTACAATCATTCTTATTTATATTTCTATACTTTTTATTATTTTATAACAGAAAGAAGATAGTAAAGAGAAATAATAAAGAGAAATAAAATAAAAGTAGAAAATCAATAATATGAGTGGAGTATTAAGCAGGCTATTCTTCATTGGAGATATATCAGTGGTCTCACATACATTCATAATATTATTAATATTAACAATTATGTCTTATGTATTTCTATACATTTTTTTTTGCAGGTAAGAAAAGATAGAGAAAAATAAAGTAAAAGTAGGAAATCAAAAATAAAGAAATGAATGGAGTATTAAAAAAGTTATCCATCATTGGAGATATATCCATGATCTGTTATACGTGATTCTTCATCTATTCCTTCATTCAGGTTTCAGTCAGGCTCTCGAACCGGACCACCTTGACCCTTTAAATATTCAATAAATGGAGACCATATTCCTCTGAATTGATCTAGCTTGTCCAAAAGGACAAGTCTTAATCTTTCCAGATGAAGTGTCTCCGACATTTCTATAATCCACATTTTGATTGTGGGGGATGTAGGACCTTTCCAAAATCTTAATATTATTTTTTTTACCAATTATTAAACTATAAGCGATAAAAATTCTTTGCTGTGTTGTTAGTAGTTGATCCGTTTCTAATATTCCTAATATGATTAATTTTGAGTCTGGAGTCAGATTTGTATTAACTACATTCGAAATTATCTTAAACATTTCTATCCAAATGTTAGTAATTTTTATACATTTTGTGAAGGAATGCTTTAGATTAGCTTCTAAATGCTGACATTTATCACATATAGCAGAAACATTTGAAAAAAATCCGTTTAATTTGGGTTTTGAAAAGTGTAATCTATGTAAAACTTTAAATTGTATCAAAGAGTGTCTGGCATTTAAAGAGCAGTGGTGTATATGTTTTAAATTTTCATTCCAAACTTCTAGACTAATTGTTTGACCTAATTCATTTTCCCATGCTTGCCTATATATTTCCGACATTGGTACATCATTTTCCAATAAAATATTATAAATATATGATATTAATTTTTCTGTGTTCGGATATTTATTTAGACATTCATCTAAAATTTCTATCTTTCTATTTCTAAAATCCTGTGTGTTTGATTTAACATAGTCTCTAATTTGTAAATATCTAAAGTACTCTTTTGAGTGTAATCCGTAATTTTGTTGTAATTCCTGAAATGAAAGAAAGAGACTTTCCCTGTAGAGATCACCCAACTTATTAATTCCATAGTTCTTCCATTGTAAAAAACCTTTATCCATCATTGAGGGTTTAAAAGTAATGTTGTTTACAATGGGAAGAGCCAGTGGTATACTTTCCAATTTTAATGTTTTATTTAATTGTTTCCAGATATGTATCCCACTTTCTATTATTGGACTTCCTCTATAAATTTCCTTACGTATTTTAGTATTGGCAAATAAAATCGAGCTAATTTCGAAAGGTGAACAATCTTCCTTTTCCATTTTTAACCAGTTTGGCTGTTTATCTAATTCTTCCAACCAAAAATTCATATTTTTAATATTAACTGCCCAGTAGTAAAACATAAAATTAGGCAGTGCAAAACCTCCATTTATTTTTGATTTACATAGATGTTTTTTATTTATTCTATGGCTCTTATAATCCCAAATAAAATTGGTAACTATAGAGTCCACTTTCTTAAAAAAAATTTTTAGGAAGATATATCGGGATCAGTTGAAACAGATATAATAATTGCGGAAGAAAAATCATTTTTATCGCATTAATTCTACCTAGCATTGAAATAGGTAATGTTTTCCAATATAGGATATTCTTAAGTAGTTTATTCAGTAGGGGTGGGAAATTAGATTTGAATAAAGAGTCATATCTTTTTGTTACATAAATTCCAAGATATTTGATTTTTTCATTTGCTATCTTAAAAGGAAATTGTTGTAGTATATGTGGGTTATTTCCCATTATTGGCATAAGTTCACTTTTATTCCAATTAATTCTATATCCTGAAAACAAGCCAAATTGAGTTATTAAATCTAATAAGTTAGGGATACTAGTTTCAGGCTTTGTAATATAAAGTAATACATCATCTGTGTATAAAGAGATTTTATTTTCAGTTTCTTTGGTTTCATGCCCGTATATTTCAGGATGTAATCTGATGGATTGTGCTAATGGTTCAATTGCCAGTGCGAACAGTAGTGGGGATAGAGGACAACCTTGTCTACAGCCTCTGGATAAATTAAATTTAGTTGATAACATTTGATTTGTTAATATTCTAGCTGTTGGATTAGTATATAGTAGTTTAACCCATGTTATAAACTTCGCTCCCAACTGAAAAGTTTCCATAACCGAAAATAAATAAGACCATTTAACCTGATCAAAAGCTTTCTCTGCGTCTAATGAAATAATTGCTAGATCTTTATTAATATTTCTTTTCGAGTATATAATATTGAATAATCGTCTCATGTTATATGAGCAGTATCATTTTGGTATAAATCCTGTTTGATCTGAATGAATTACTTTATTAATCACTGTATTTAGTCTTTGTACTAGTATGTTAGTTAATATTTTTTGATCAGTATTTAAAAGAGCTATGGCTCTATACGACCCTGGATCATCCAGATCTTTATCTAATTTAGGTATAAGCGTAATAATAGATTCATTTAATGTTTCTGGTAATTTCTGTTGTGCATAAATATATTCATAAAGTGTCTTCAAACGTGGTGCTATCAGATCATAGAATGTTTTATAAAATTCCTAACCAATACCATCCGGTCCTGGAGCTTTACCATTTTTTAATGACCTAATAGATTCTTCGATTTCTTTAGTAGTTATTTCAGCGTTTAGTGATTCTCTATTTTATATAATATTAAACATATTATCAAGGCGTATCTGGATGTCATCTTATTGTGTCCATTGGAAGTGGCTAAATTGGCTGTCTCAGCCACCAAGCTCCTATTTCAAAAATCTGGGTTTATTATCCATCAGACAAATCAAAGTTAAATGCCTTCTGGTGACTATGGATTTTGGATTCACGATTGACTCTGTTCATATGTCTGTCACCTTGCCAAAGGACAAAGCAACAGACTTGATAGAGGCATATAACAGCCTTGTTTGCGTCAGTAAACAATCTATTCGGCAAATAGCCAGGGTAATTGGAAAGCTCATGGCTGCCTTTTTTCTCAGCCACAATTGGACTCTTACATTACCAAAATCTATAAAAGGCCAAAACTACAGTGTTACAAACTGACGCCAGCACTCACGGCTGGGGAGCAACCAATACCACCTCCAGTTGCGGTGGCAGATGGAATACACATGAGTTAACCTTACTTCAGGGTATCAATCATCATAAGGTTTGGGAGCATTCACGGACTTTGGGCTTACCTTTCAGACATGCATCATCTACAAATTGATAATACCACCGTGGTGACATACATTAATCATAAGGGTGGAATTAAGTCGATATAACCATATAATAACCATATAACAATTACAGCACGGAAACAGGCCCTCTCGGCCCTTCCAGTCCGTGCCGACCATTTGTTTTTCCCTAGTCCCATCTACCTGCACTCAGACCATACCCCTCCATTCCCTTCACGTCCATATACCTATCCACTTTACTCTTAAATGTTAAAATCGATCCTGCCTCCACCACTTCTGCTGGAAGCTGATTCCACACAGCCACCACCCTCTGAGTAAAGAAGTTCCCCCTCACGTTACCCCGAAACCTCTGTCCCTTAATTCTCATGTCAATGCCCTCTTGTTTGAATCTTCCCTACCCTCGAATGGGAAAAAACGTATCCACGTCAACTCTGTCTATCCCTTTCATCATTTTAAAGACCTCAATCAAGTTCCCCCCTTAAACTTCTGCGCTCCAAAGAATAAAGACCTAACTTGTTCAACCTTTCTCTGTAACATAGTTGCTGGAACCCTGGCAACATTCTAGTAAATCTCCTCTGTACTCTCTCTATTTTGTTGACATCCTTCCTATAACTAGGCGACCAAAATTGTACACCATACTCCAGAATTGGTCTTACCAATGCCTTGTACAATTTTAACATTACTTCCCTACTCCTATATTCAATGCTCTGATTTATAAAGGCCAGCACACCAAAGGCTTTCTTTACCAGCCCTATCTACATGCGATTCCACCTTCAGGGAACTATGCACAGTTATTCCTAGATCCCTCTGTTCCACAGCATTCCTCAATTCCCTACCATTTACCATGTACGTCCTATTTTGATTTGTCCTGCCAAGATGTAGCACTTCACACTTATCAGCATTAAACTCCATCTGCCATCTTTCAGCCCACTTTTCCAAATGGCCCAAATCTCTCTGTAGACTTTGAAAATCTACTTCATTATCCACAACACCACCTATCTTAGTATCATCTGCATACTTACTTATCCAATTTTCCACCCCATCATCCAGATCATTGATGTACATGACAAACAACAGTGGACCCAACACAGATCCCTGAGGCACCCCACTGGTCCACCCGGCTTCCAACCTGACAAACAGCCATCCACCATTACTCTCTGACATCTCCCATTCAGCCACTGTTTGAATCCATCTTGCTACTCCGCCATTAACACCCAAAGATTGAACCTTCTTAACCAACCTTCCATGGGGAACCTTGTCAAAGGCCTTACTGAAATCCATATAGACAACATCCACTGCTTTACCCTCATCAATTTCCCTAGTTACCGCTTCAAAAAATTCAAGAAGGTTTGTCAAACATGACCTTCCAGGCACAATCCATGTTGACTGTTCCTGATCAGACCCTGTTTATCCAGATGCTTATATATATTATCTCTAAGTATCCTTTCCATTAATTTGCCCACCACTGACGTCAAACTAATAGGTCTATAATTGCTAGGTTTATTCTTTGAACCCTTTTTAAACAATGGAACAACATGCGCAGTACGCCAATCCTCTGGCACTATTCCCGTTTCTAATGACGTTGATATCTTGTGATGAATTGATCAATACAATCTGGCACTGGTGCATAGAAAGAAACATTTGGATATCAACTCCAGGTCACGCAAATTCAATGATAACACCGAATGGATGTTTGACCACCAGTCATTTACTGACATTATAGCTCAGTATGGAACGGCAGATATCGATTGTTTTGCATCAAGACTTAATCACCAGATACCAACGTAAGTTGCATGAGAATCAGACCCTGGGGCAGTAGCGATGGACACATCTCGCTACACTGTGGGGGGGGAGGGGGTTGTTTTTCTATGCATTTTTCCCCCCTTTTCTGCCTCATTAGTCGGGTCCTGCGGAAAATTCAACAAGGCTCCACATCAGGTATTTGGGAGTACCCGATTGACCTACTCAGCCATGGTATCCTGTGGGACTCGACATGGTAAGAGCAATGGATTCCGATCTACAAACACCCGAGTTTGCTGATACACCCATGACAAGGGAGAGTCATCCGTGCCATGACCGAATGAACCCATTGGGTGCAAAATTTGGGAAAGACCTCTCTTGGAATTGGGCTGTCGGACCGAACCATGAATATCATCGCGGCATCATGCAGAGAGTCCACCAGGAAACAGTACCTCACCCATATCAAAAAATGGGAGGTATTTTATACCAGGACAGACACAACTTACAACACAACCACCATCGCGGTTGTGCTGGAGTTACTGGTAAGTCTACACTTCGATGAAGGCTTGAGTTATAATGCCATCAATTGCGCAAAGTGTCCTACCCTCATACCTGGGACAGGAGCTAGAACACCATGGAGGAGTATCTCACCCTCTGGTGTCAAAACTCATGAGGGGATTTTAACACAAAATTCCCCAGACCTCAGTGTACCCGGACCTTGGATATTGGCATTGACCTGACCTATTCAGAGATTGGGCACCAGCCACGTCCCTCTCACTAACACGTATAAAATAGTGATTCTGATGACACTTGTAACGGTGCAGCAGGTCCAGTCTCTGCACAAACTAGACTGGACACCATGTAACATCCCAAAATAAAGTAACCTTTCACATTTATTCACATTCCAGGCTAAACTAAACTAAACCTCCACCTAACAAAACAGGCCTGGGTCATCTGGCCTCAAATTGAAGTTCCTGGCTTATCCCATAGATAGACGCCTATGCATAGTGAACCACCTCCTACATTAACTGGAGGTCACCAATAATCTCAGGGGAATGGACATGGCTCTAATGATAAGTTCAAACATCCTCATCACAGAGTACCGTGCAGACCATATCAAGATGACTCAGGGTGGTGCAGTAGGGGTGGACACTGATATTTTAAATCTCATTCCACCAGGACTGCAGCTACATCGTGCAGCGAGGATGATGGAAGTCCCATGGGCCACGCCCTTGTAACGGCGGGTTGGTCTAATGAAACAACTTCCAGTGGTTATAACAAACCTATGGCCACGCCTGGGGTATCTACAGACATTATTTTAAGTTCTGTATTATAATTTCCCCGAATTTAGGGGTTATTATTATTATTGTTAAATAATACATTGTTTGTTTTTCAGCACTGTACAAGTCTGAAATACATTAACATACTTCCTCCATTGGTTATTATGGCAGTGTGTGAGCATGGACTCATTTTCCAGGGCATGAAATCACAGAGCTTTCAAATCTTCACGAAGTCACTCACGTGACTCCGAAGTGAAATAGTAAGATTAAACGAGAGTACACAAAAGGCTGGAGAAACTCAGCGGGTGCAGCAGTATCTAAGGAGCGAAGGAGATAGGCGACGTTTCGGGTCGAGACCCTCCTTCGCTCCTTAGATGCTGCTGCACCCGCTGAGTTTCTCCAGCCTTTTGTGTACCCTCGATTCTCCAGCATCTGCAGTTGCTTCTTTAACAAGATTAAATGAGAACTTACCAGTTTGAAGTTTGATCCTTATTTTATGAGGAGTTACGATGAGGGATTTCGTGCCCTCCGCGCCCAACCCTCTATTATAAGGTCAACTGGTATGTTAGTTCTCTTATCTTACTATCTTCAGTCAACTCTACTATCTGTGATTTCACACTGCTGCTTTGAAGAATGTCGTGCATGCGTGCTGGCGGGGTCTTCACGAAATCCCTCATCGTAACGATGATAAAGGAAATAGGCCATTGTTAGCTGTTTGTTGGGTGAAAACGAGAAGCTGGTGCGACTTGGAGTGATGGAGAGAAATTTAACATCTGTCCTTTTAAGGATGAGATTGGAAGACGAGATTGGAAGAATAATGAAAGGAAATAGATAAATAGCAAAGATTTGACTAACTATTTTTAATTTGTCTTCAATGTACAAGTCAAAAGGGGACGTACAATGGGATCTGGGAGGCCCTGTTCATCAGTCACTGAAAGTAAGCATGCAGGTACAGCAGGCAGTGAAGAAAGCGAATGGCATGTTGGCCTTCATAACAAGAGGAGTCGAGTATGGGAGCAAAGAGGTCCTTCTGCAGTTATACAGACCCCTAGTGAGACCACACCTGGAGTATTGTGTGCAGCTTTGTGTCTCCAAATTTGAAGAAGAACATTCTTGCTATTGAGGGAGTGCAACGTACGTTCACATGGTTAATTCCCGGGATGGCGGGACTGTCATATGTTGATAGAATGGAGCGGCTGGGCTTGTATACTCTGGAGTTTAGAAGGAGGAAAGGGGATCTTATTGAAACATATAAGATTATTAAGGGTTTGGACACTCTAGATGCAGCAAACATGTTCCCGATGTTGGGGTTATCCAGAACCAGTGGGCACAGTTTAAGAATAAGGGGTAAGCCATTTAGAACAGAGATGAGGAAAAACGTTTTCACACAGATGGTTGTGAATCTGTGGAATTCTCTGCCTCAGAGGGTAGTGGAGGCCAATTTTCTGAACACTTTCAAGAGAGAGTGGGACAGAGCTCTTAAAGATAGCGGAGTCAGGGGATATGGGGAAAAGGCAGGAACAGGGTACTGAGTGTGGATGATCAGCCATGATCACAGTGAATGGTGGTGCTGGCTCGAAGGGCCGAATGGCCTACCCCTGCGCCTATGGTCTATTGTCAATTGTCAAATGCACTCATTGAGGGAGTAACCCATATAGAACCAGAAGAAAGTTGCATTTGTGCAACTACCATTATGAGAATGGTGACTTTGGTCAACAAGTTACAGTCCATCTCCAGAGTGTAATGCATGCCACCCAGAGATGTCTGAAAATGAGTCGATCTCACATATAATGCTTGCATTATTTTTCGCAACCTGTGCTGACTTTACAGTCCTATTCATAGGGTGGAGGGTTTAGTTTAGTTTAGTTCAGAGATATAGCACGGAAACTGGCCATTCGGCCCACCGAGTCCGCACCGACCAGCGAGCCCCGCACAATAACACTACCCTACACACACTAGGGCCAATTTACACTTATTCTAAACCAATTAACCTACAAACCTGTACATCTTTGGAGTGTGGGAGGAAGCTGAAGATCTCGGAGAAAACCCACACAGGTCACGGGGTGGACGTATGAACTCCATACAGACAGCACCCGTAGTTGGCATCGAACCCGGGTCTCCAGCCCATCAAGTCTACACCACCATTCATTCGTGGCTGATCTATCTCTCCCTCCTAACCCCATTCTCCTGCCTTCTCCCCAAACCCTGACACCCGTACTAATCAAGAATCTATCTGCCTCTGCCTCAAAAATATCCATTGACTTGGTCTACACAGCCATTCTGTGGCAAAGAATTCCACAGGTTCACCACCCTCTGACTAAGGAAATTCCTCCTCATCTCTTTCCTAAAGGATCATCGTTTAATTCTGAGATTATGGCCCCTAGTCCTAGATTCTCCCACTAGAGGAAATGTAGTGGATCCAAGTGCGCCAACTTGTGTGCAAGTTTCAAGTGGGCCGAATTTTGTACAACAGACTGTACAACTCCTCATCTTTGTGTTATGGGTGATTCTACTCTCTCCCCCCCCCCCCCCCCCCCCTCCCCCCCCCCCTCCCCCCCTCCCCCCTTCCCCCCCTCCAATCTTTGCATATCTCCAATTCTTTCCACTAATCACTTTAATTTCAAGTTTTGTGTATCTTGTGTTTTTATGACTGTTGGCAGACCAATTTCCCTCTTGGGATGAATAAAGTTATATTGTATCGTATGGTATATATTGGCAACTCCCAGAGAGAGTCTCCGGTTACCATTCGGGGCTCGACAGCGACTCCAGAAAACCTCCAGAGTGGGAGGTACGTTTTCCTTGAGGCAGAGATAGATAGATTCTTGATTAGTACGGGTGTCAGAAGTTGTGTGGAGAAGGCAGAAGAATGGGGTTTTGGAGGGAGAGAGAGATCAGCCATGATTGAATGGCGGAAAAGACTTGATGGGCCGAATGGCCCAATTCTACTCCTATTCCTTATGAACATGATTCCAAGGGACTGTCTAAGAAGAAGAAGATACTGGCAGAACCATCGTGCAAATTCCCAATGGCATTCCATATGGTGCCAGAGACCCAGGTTCGATCCCGACTACGGGTGCAGTCTGTATGGAGTTCATAGAGTTCTCCCTCTGACCGCATGGGCTTTCTGTGGGTGCTCCAGTTTCCTCCCACATTCCAAAGACGTGCATTTTTTGTAGGTTAATTGACTTTGGTAAAATTGTAAATTGTCCCTAATGTGTAGGATAGTGCTAGTGTACGGGGAGATTGCTGGTCAGTGCGGACTCGGTGGGCCGAAGGACCTGTTTCTGCAGGGTATCTCCAAAGTCAAAAGTATTTTCCAAAGTAAAATCTCCAAAGATATACTTCTTTGGTTAAATCCAATTTTCCGCCTTTATTGAACAAATTACATAAGAATATTTTATATTGGAAAAGATTACCTATTTCGATGTTGGGTAGAATTAATGCGATAAAAATGATTTTTCTCCCACAATTATTGTACCTTTTTCAATTAATCCCGATATACCTCTCAAACATTTTTTTTAAGAAGGTTGACTCTATAGTCACCAACTTTATCTGGGATTATAAGAACCACAGAATAAATAAAAAACACTTATGTAAATCAAAAATAAATGGAGGTTTAGCACTACCAAATGTTATGTTTTATTATTGCGCAGTTAATATTAAAAATATGAATTTTTGGTTGGAAGAACTGGACAAACAACCAGATTGGTTAAAAATGGAAAAGGAAGATTGTTTACCTTTTGAAATTGGGTCGATTCTATTTGCTAATACTAAATTAAGCAAATAAACCTATAAAGAAAACCCAATAATAGACAGTGGAATACGCATTTGGAAACAATTAAAGAAGACACTAAAATTGGATTGTTTACCACTATCTCTCCCCATTGTAAACAATGCTACATTGTTAAAGGTTTTTTACAATGGAAAAATCATGGAATTATTAAGATGGGCGATCTCTATAGGAAAAATTCCTTTCTCTCATTTCAGGATCTACAACAAATTTATGGGCTTCATTCAAAAGACTACTTTAGATATCTACAAATCAGAGACTATGCTAAGTCAAATACACAGGATTATAGAAATAGAAAGACAGATATTCTTGATGAATGCTTGAATAAACACCCAAACACAGAAACATTGATATCTTATATTTATAATATTTTATTGGATAATGATGCACCCATGACAGAAATATATAGGCAATCATGGGAAAACGAACTAGGTCAAATAATAGGGCCAGAAATATGGGATGAAAGCTTACAACATATACATCACTGTTCGTTAAATGCTAGACACTCTTTAATACAATTCAAAAACCAAATTAAACAGAATTTTTCCATGTGTATCCCCTATTTGTGATAAATGTCAACACTTAGAGTCTAATCTTACGCACACATTTGTAAGCTGTATAAAAGTTAATAATTTCTGGAAGGAAATTTTAAGATAATTTCGGAAGTTGTCAATACCAATTTGGTCCCTGATTCTAAATTAATAATATTAGGAATACTAATATTATTAATAATATTAGAACCAAATCAATTATTCACAATGAACCAAAGAACTTTTATCGATTATAGCTTAATAATTGGGAAAAAAATAATATTAAAATTCTGGAAAGGCCCTATAACCCCCACAATTAAAATGTGGACAATGGAAATGTCAGAGACCCTACATTTGGAAAGATTAAGATTTGTCTTAATGGACAAACAAGAACTATTCATAAGAATATGGTTCCCATTTATTGAATATTTGANAAATAGGGGCAAACTGGTGCGGCACGAGAACCTGACTGAAACCTGAATTAAGGAATAGATGAAGAATTATTATAATCCACAGATATAGCTCCAATGATGCATAATCAGTTGAATACTCCATTCTTTTTTTTTGTTTTTTTTCTACTATTTTCGATCTATATAAAAATTAAAAATATATAAAGAAGTACAATTACGATACAGTTGTTAATATAAATAATATTAATAATGTATGACTATAACAAACAAAATGCTTTTTATTATGTAGTTACTTCTAATTAAAAAAAAAAGTAAAATCTCCTTTTAACCTTGTCCCATTAACCTTAATGCCCTGTCGCACGGTTTGACCCACGAGTGACCCCGAGTGACAGACTCGTGGTTGTGCACGAGATCCCAAGTTGATGTTCAAGTGTTTGAACCGAGTTCCCACGGGTATGGTATTTTGCCGTTTACTGCGATGTTCCAAGTTCGTCTCAGAGTTAACCAAGTTCGTCTCCCGAGATGACGACGTCTCCTGACGTGCTCTTGAGCTGACAACTTCTCCTGAAAAGTGACACAGTGTTTCTAACAGGCACCTTCGGCCCACCAAGTCCGTGCCGACCAGCGACACTAGCACCATCCTACACACGAGGGTCAATTTACATTTTTTGTTACATTAGTTACATGCTACACTGAGATTTTAAGCTCTTGGGTGAAGTCGCACAGTGGGGCAGGGCTTTTTAGGCAGCATCTGTGGAGCGAAGGAAATATGCAACGTTTCGGGTCGAAATCCTTCTTCAGACCCGCTATTTCCTTCGCTCCATAGATGCTGCCTAAAGCCCTACCCACTGTGCGACTACACCCAAGAGCTTAAAATCTCTGTGTAGCATCTCTGTTCCTATCTTCAAATTCCCATTTTGAAATAAAATACAGCGTGGCTACGGGACAGTTCTGCTGTCCCGTAGCCACGCGAGCAGCTTCCCTCCCCGGCCACAATGCAGCAGCTCCACGCTGCATTGTGGCCGGGGAGGGAAGAAGGCAGGAACGGGGTACTGATTGGGTTGACATGGTCAGTACTGCACCTAGTACACATTCCCCGCTGGTGATGATCAACTTTACCAGGATGTTGCCAGGACTAGAGGTTGAGTAGGCTGGGTCTCTATTCCTTGCAGTGTAGGAGGATGAGGGGTGATCTTATAGAGGTGTATACGATCATGAGAGGAATAGATCAGGTAGATGCACAGAATCTCTTGCCCAGAGTAGGTGAATGGAGGACCAGAGGACATAGGTTTAAGGTGAAGGGGAAAAGATTTATTAAGAATCTGAGGAGTAACTTTTTCACGCAAAGTGTGGTGGGTGTATGGAACAAGCTGCCAGAGGAGGTAGTTGAGGCTAGGACTATCCCAACGTTTAATAAACAGTTAGACAGGTACTTGGAGGGATATGGACAGGTACTTGGAGGGATATGGACCAAGTACAGGCAGGTGGGACTAGTGTAGCTGGGACATGTTGGCTGGTGTGGACAAGTTGGGCTGAAGAGCCTGTTTTCACGCTGTATCAGTCTATGACTGACACTATAACTAAACTGGGGTCGAGGTCTCGTCAGCTGCATAACATTCAGAGATAAGTGTGAAACGTCAGGCACATTTAAAAATCGGATTAAAATAAAACATTAAATTTATTAATTTGTGCAAAGAAGTACAGGACAGTTTAAACACATCCAACAACTGGCAATAATTAAAATCATAATTAAAGCAATAAAATTATGAAGAAGTAAATTAACTGACCAAACACAGTAAAAGCTGCAGATGTTGGAAATCGGTGATCTAAACAGAAATGTTGGATACGCTCAAAAGTCCAGACATTTGTTGAACGGGCTGAACTGGAGTGGCAGAGTTGTGCTGCCTCATAGTGTCAGAGTCCTGGGTGCTGCCTGTGTAGAATTGGCTTGTTCTTCCTGCAACTGCTTGGGTTTTTTATTCCCACATCCCAAAGACATGAGGCCACATTTTGCGTAATGTGTTCAGTTCTGGGCGCCATGATATAGGAAAAATGGTGTCAAGCTGGAAAGGGTACAGAGAAGATTTACGAGGATGTTGCCAGGACCAGAGGGCCTGAGCTATAGGGTATAGGCGGGGACCCTGTTCCTTGGAGTGCAGGAGGTTGAAGGGGTGATCTTATAGAGGTGTATCAAATGATGAGAGGAACAGATCGAGTAGATGCGCAGTCTCTAGGAATCTGAGGGGTAACATTTTCACACAAGCGATGGTAGGTGCATGGAACAAGCTGGCAGGGGAGGTAGTTGATCCCAGCATTTAAGAAACAGTTAGACAGGTTCATGGATAGGACAGGTTTGGAGGGATATGGACCAAATGCAGGCAGGTGGGATGAGTGTAGCTGGGACATGTTGGCCGGTGTGGGCAAGTTGGGCCGAAGGGTCTGTTTCCGCGCTGTATCACTCTATAACTATAAGACTCTATGACATGCTGGTCAGTAGGTTAAGTGGCTGCTGTAAATTGCCCCAAGAGTGTAGGTGACTGGCAGAATCAGGTGGACTTCATGACAATGTGGAGAGAAGAAAAAATGAGATTAGTGTAGATGGTTGGTTCATGGCTGGCATAGACTTAATGGGGCAAAGGACCTATTTTGTGCACTGTAGCTCTCTGTAAATCTATTCTTGCTTGATGGCTCGAATGTAATCATGTATTGTCTTTCCGCTGACTGGTTAGCATGCAATAAAAAGCATTTCACTGTGCCTTGCTGCACGTGACCATAAACTAAACTAAGCTAAACTAACCAAAGTAACGTAACGTAAACTAAACTGAACTAAAATAAACTGAACTAAGCTAAGCTAAGTTAACTAAACTAAACTAAACTAAACTGAACTAAACTAAACTAAACAGAACTAAGCTGAACTGAGCTAAATAAAACTAAACTAAACTACACTATAAACTAAACCAAACTGAACTGAACTAAACACACTGTTTTTCTCTTTCCACCAGTGCACCTGACCACTGAGAATTTCCAGCACTTTCTGTTTTTATCATTTATCTTTTCTTTGTCCTCCAATTTCAGTGGATCTCAAGAACCAAATACTTTGTTACCATTTACTTATTAATTGATCCCACCATTTCAGTACTACTGATGTCAGCCTTATACTGTAGTTCAACAGATTCTTGTTTGTTCATTCCCACTTTTCATAAGCGGTGGTCTCATATCTGCTACTTTCCAATCTGTGGGAACCACACTCAGATTTATGGAGTGTTGGAAAATGGCATGCAATACATTCACTATCTCCATAACAACCGCCTTCAAAGCCCTATTGTGCAAATCATCAACTCCCGGAAATTTGCCATCTCTCAGTGCCATTAATGCTCCTTTTTGACAAATGCTCATTTCTATGAGCCTCTCATTTACTGTAATCCTACAATATTTTTGCGAGCTTTTCTACATCTTTTTCAAGTGGAAATTTTAGTTTGGTTTAGAAATACAGCACGGAAACAGGCCCTTCGGCCCACGGGGTCCGCAGCGACCAGTGAACCCCACACATTAACACTACCCTATGCAGCCTAAGGACAATTTACATTTATACCAATCCAATTAACCTGCAAAGCTGTACGCCTTTGGAGTGTCGGAGGAAATTGAAGCTCCCAAGGATAACGTACAAACGCCATGCAGACAGCACCCGTAGTCAGGATCGAACCCGGAACCTGGGGCTCTGGTGCTGTAAGGCAGCAACTCTACCACTGCGCCACCTGAGAAAATAGTTGCAAAATACTTTTATAATTTTCCTCTGTCATTTTCTCAATATGATTTCTCCTGTATCAGTCCGTAAGTCACCCAGATTACCCTTGGCTAGTTATTTTTCCCTTTGTGTAGTGACGCAAGGTTTTATTAGCAACAAACAATTCTGGGGCGGCTCAGCAGGTTGAGGAGCATTTGTTGGGGTGAAAGAAAACATCGACAGTTACTTTTCCCCAAAGATACACCATCTCCAGCAGATAGCTTGCTGATAGATAGAGTCTAGCATTTGCTGTCTCCCTGGAAGGTTTCATATTCTCTTTTTATGTTTCTCGTTCACCTCTTCCTGGACTTAAAAAATAAATTGCTGAGAAAAGTCTGCAGCTCAGGTAGAATTTGTGGAAAGAAAAATAGTCAACATTTATGGTCTATGATCCTTCATCAGCCCCAAACAATTGTCTGTGTCCCTTTCCACAGATGCTGGCTGTCTTGCTGAGATTCTACAGCATTTTCTGTTTTTTTTAATTTCAGACTGTCTGCATCTGCAGGTTTTTTTTAATTTTAATTTCCTCTTTCTGCGTATCAATTTACTCCTCTGCTGCATTCATAAGTTTATCTGATCCTTAGGCTCCCTACACTTTTGTTGCCAATGTTATATGCCTTTTCTTTGCCATGATATTATCTTTATAGTAAAGGCTATATAGTAAAGACTATCTCTTGATAGTAAAGGCTGAACCATTAATTACCGACGATGTATTTCAAAGAAGCAGTCTCAGAGAGTTGGTGTGCAGTAATGCTGAGGCTCTGTAAGGCACTGGTCCGGCTGCATTTGGACTATTGTGAGCAATTTTGGGCAACATATCTGATGAAGGATGTGCCTTCCTCAGAGGTTGACAAGAATGATCCCTGGAATGAGTGGGTTAACATATGGTGAGCATTTGACGACACTGGGCCTGTACTCGCTGGAGTTTAGAAGGATGAGGGGGGGCCCTCATTGAAACATACTGAATAGTGAAAGGCACGGATAGAGTGGAAGTGGAGAGGATGTTGCCACTAGTGGGAGAGTCTAGGACCAGAGGCCATAGCCTCAGAATTAAAGGACGTTCCTTTTGGAAGGAGATGGAGAGGAATTTCCTGAGTCAAAGAATGGAGAATATGTGGAATTCTTTGCCACAGAAGACTGTGGGGGCCATGTCAATGGATATTTTTAAGGCAGAGCTAGATAGATTCTTGATTAGTATGGGTGTGAGGAGAAGGCAGGAGAAAGGGGTTGGGATGGAGAGATAGGTCGGCCATGATTGAATGGCAGAGTAGACTTGATGGGCTGAATGGCCTAATTCTGCTCCTATCACTTATGACTTATAACCTTGCGGAGTTGAATGTAAAGTGGGTAGCAGGGAGGGGTGAGAAGCATGAATTTCAGCTGGACCTGGCCAAAAAAAAAGATTTACATTTGGGAAACTGTAAACTCATAGATTTGCAAACGTTTTTATTTACTGGAAGTAAATGTTGCCAGTTTTAGAAAATTGGCATCATTATAAACAAGGTACTTAGCATAAACCTTATTGACTCCTTCATTAATATTCACAGCAAATAACATAAATCTGTCTTCAGTTATAACCAGCCAAAGTCATTTTTTATACAAGTGTATCAGCCAATGTTTGGAACTTTGTCACAAGATAAATGGTCATTACAGTTAATACTTGCTTGCTTTTTCTTTCCCTGAGAGTCAGTGTTGTTGTATTTAAATGAATAATTTTACACAGTTTAGTTTAGAGATGCAGTGTGGAAAGAGGCCCTTCGGCCCACCGAGTCCGTGCTGACCAATGATCAAAATAGAGTTTGATGTTTAGATTTCCCAATGTAAAGAGAAGCAAGGCAAGTTTGGAGAGTGTTGGAAGGTACAGGTACGTGAAGGATCCACCACCATTCTACTCTGAAGAAGGGTCTCGACCCGAAACATCACCTATTCCTTTACTCCAGAGAAGCTATCTGACCCGTTGAGTTACTCCAGTCTCTCCACAGAACGACTGAGCAGGTTCAAAGGTCCACCTGTTCCTATTGTCCACTGCCAAAACCCTCAACAATTGGGATTTTACAGGATTGGAAACTTATACACCACACAAAGCAGTCTGATCCAACGTTTTGCTAAATCCCACAGGTTGTAGATGAAGCTCCTTGCAGAAGGACAAGGACATCAACTAGTTAAAAGGTTGTTCACGTGTCATATTAACTGTAGAAGGATGCGATAAAAAATTTTTTTATCATGATTTACTGTTTGTTTACTTCTCTTGTATAGTTTTTGAAGGTACCAATTGGAAGTGGGCATTAATGTTACAAAACCAATTTGGTTTTAAGAGGTCAATCTTTGGAAGGCTCAACCAACATGATGGATATGAAATACATGATTGTTTCAAGATAGAGGTGTGCCACCCTTAACAATACTGAAGGCTAAAAAGAGTGCCCTGCTCTCGAAACAGACAATTAGTTTGTTTTTTTGCATAACCTTGCACAGTGGCGCAGTGGTAGAGTTGCTGCCTCACAACGCTAGGGGCCCAGGTTCGACCCAGGTGTAGTCTGCACGGAGTTTGTAAGTTTTCCCTGTGGGTTCTCTCATGCGTTTTCTCTGGGCCCTCCGGTTTACTCCCACACCCCAAATTCATACAGGTTTGTAGGTGAATTGGCTTTGGTAAACATTATAATTTGTCCCTAGTGCGTTGGATAGTGCTAGTGTACAAGGGTGATCGCTGGTCAGCAATGGGCCAAAGGGCCTGTTTCCACGCTGTATCTCCAAAGTATAAAGTCTAATGACTCATCTCATGGCTATTTGAGGTCCAACAGCTACAAATGGTTCAGCTAAGGCAGCAACAACAGTTGCAAAGCATGATCTCCACATGGGTGATAAGGCAATAATTACAGCGACAGCCACAACAAACAAGAATTTGCTTTCAATTTTTTAAAAAACATGACCTGATTATGGAGTCTGGCGGAGTGGAACTACCTATTACAGCCCTATATTATCAGGATGTGATCACTGCTCAATCAGTCAGCATCAACATCTTCCCTACCATACCCACTTACCGAGATGATTTCAATTCAATGGTTGCTACCCCCACAACTCTTCCCATTCCCTATCCAAAATAAACCATTCATTTCCTCCTGCATCACTTTATCCCTAGCCTGATTTCCCATCTAGATCACATTCCTCTAGTTGGCTCTTCATTCGCCAAGTCTATCTCTTTGAATCCCCCGCCGTCTGCTTCCTCTTCTTCTTGCGTACGGCGTGCACAGCCTAAGGTTGTAAGACAACTTGTTCGGTTGGATCTTCTGTTTGTGCACGCCAGGTTGATTGCATTCGTCGAAACAGGGTGGACCGCATGAAGGTTGCAATCCCCCATCCCAGCTTCCTCTTTATCAACTGCTAATGGCCATGGTATCACAGTGAGCCAACTTCTGAACTGAATTGGAGGTGAGCCAGCTGCCATTTTAAGCAACTAGCTGAGACTTGATATTAGTTGGACCATTAGCGTCAAGCCTTACACATTTGGATTGATTTTGTACACCTCCCCCAAGTTTGTGCCACCAATACCTCTTCCGACGGGGTTACCTTGGATGAAAACCAAGCAAAAAAAAAATGCAGATGTTAAAACAGGGAACTGCAGACGCTTGTTTGCATAACACATAGTTTTGGAGTAACTCAACCGGTCAAGCAGCATCTCTGGAGAACATGGAAAGGTGACATTTTGGGTCAGAACATCTGAAAAAGAGTTCCGACTTGAAACATCGCCTAAACAAATCCAGATGCTGGAAATAAAAATGGGAATGCTGGAAGTACTTAACAGGTTTGACTACATCTGAGGGATGAGTTAAGGTTTCAGATCAAAGATCCTTCTCAACTCGAAACATGTCCCTTTCCTCAGTGTCTCCAGCATTTTTTAGTTTTGGAATCCCTGATATCTTGTATTGTTTTGTCCAATGCTATTAAGTCCTGGAACATTTTCTGCTTCGTATTCAAATGATTTGAAATTTGATTCAGACAGTAGAATTGTTTTGGTTAGTGGCATGTTTACACTACCGAGCTCATATTGAATATAATGCTGAGGATGCTTTCATTCCAAAGGGGTATCATATGTACCAATATTTTACGACCACCGGTTTTCATCTAATTGTATTTGGTGTAATGCTGAGGCCAAGAAGCAAAATGTTATTTTAGTTTTATGTGTGTGCAATTCCTCCAGAACACCATTGGGAATGTTCTGCCAGTGCCGTCTTCTTCTTAGACAGTCCCTTGGAATCATAATGTCATAGGAGTAGAATTAGGCCATTCGGCCCATCAAGTCTACTCCACCGTTCAATCATGGCTGATCTATCTCTCCCGCCTAACGCCACTCTCCTGCCTTCTCCCCATAACCTCTGACACCCGTACTAATCAGGGCTTTGACCCGAAAGATTTTCTTTTTGCAAAGTGGATTATTAATATTAGACCTTATGAAAATAATTGCACGATATTAATGCATTCCACTCTTCCTGTAGGGGATCTCCGGAGATTATCACAAGGTGCAGTTCTTTCACAAGATCACGTCTCTTTTATTGAAAAGACAAACTGTTCTTTCACAGCTGAGGTGCTTGTAATAAGAATTAATTCTTGCCCTGCTGCTTGAACTGATGTCTATCTCGCTCACCTCCATTTACACTGTGTCATAGTGCTGGAAATGATTGCAATGGAACCCATTTCTAACTATCATTAACCAGTCCCTTTGGAGGTCGCAAGTACCCATGGCATTTCATTTGATTTCAATAAGATATAATAAAAGTCCTGTGGAATTCGCAGTTTAACCGATCGCATGATTTCTGATTTCATGCAGGAATATCCACTCGGTACATGGCTCGACATATAATTCCACTATTTCTGAAGAGCCCTTTTAAAGGTGTTTAAGAATGAGGTAGTACCGCATATCTCTCTGCCCTCTGGTGACCCTGATGGAAATTTCCCTGCAATTTAACAAAAAGAAACCAGATAATAATTCAATGGTTCAATGGCACTTTATTTGTCACATGTGCAACTGCACAGTGAGGTTCTTTTTTGCATATAGACACAAAATGCTGGAGAATCATGAGAGGAATAGATCGGGTAGATGCACAGAGTCTTTTACCCAGAGTAGTGGAATCGAGGACCAGATGACACAGGTTCAAGGTGAAAGGGGAAAAGATTTAATAGGAATCCAAGGGGTAACCTTTTTCACACAGAGGGTGGTGGGTGTATGGAACAAGCTGCCAGAGGAGGTAGTTGAGACTGGGACTATCCCATCATTTAAGAAGCAGTTGGACAGGTACATGGATAGGACAGGTTTGGAGGGTTATGGACCAAGTGCAGGCAAGTGGAACTAGGGTAGCTGGGACCTTGTTGGCTGGTGTGGGCGATTTGGGCCGAGGGGCCTGTTTCCACACTGTATCACTCTATGACTCTATAACTCAGCGGGACAGGCAGCAACTCTGGACAAAAGGAATGGGTGACATTTCAGGTTGAGACCCTTCTTCAGAATGAAAAATCTGCCTGAAGAATATGTTGTTTACATATGTTACACATGCAGACGCCGCCATGATATGGCACCATTTTCAAAGTCCGGTCAGCCCGCATGCTCTAGGTATTGGGGCAGTTCCCGCGAACCAACGTCCCTCTCCTCTCATCGCCCGGCCATCTTAGTGTTGCGAGGGCGCCTCTAGCAGCAAACCCTGAAGCCACTGGAAACATTACCCCGGTTCACCCTCCTAGCGGCATGGCTCCTCACGTCCGCCGTCTCCAGCTCCCTCCGACGAGCCTTGGTGAGTTCCGGGCGAGCACTATGGCCATAGCGCCTGCGAAGGCATCCGCCGCACAGCACCTCAGGAAGCTGCTGCTGTAGCCTCCAATGTCCGAGCTGCTCGCTCGGGTATTTGGAATACACAAAGGGATGAATTAATGAATATTTTATTGTCACGTGACAAATCACAGAGGTATTCTTTGCTTTATTCCCTAGATATGCAAAGAGTCGCCCCATAAAAGGTGCTGACAATGTTACAAAGTACTCCGCGCCTCAGGCTCCCCTTTGTTTAGTTTAGTTTAGTTTAGAGATACAGCACGGAAACAGGCCCTTCATCCCATCGGGTCCACGCCCTGCACATTAACACTATCCTACACCCACTAGGGACAATTTTTACATTTACCAAGCCAATTAACCTACAAACCTGTACGTCTTTGGAGTGTGGGAGGAAACTGAAGATCTCGGAGTAAACCCACGCAGGTCACGGGAAGAACGTACAAACTCCGTACCGACAGAACCCGTAGTCGGGATCGAACCCGGGTCTCCGGCGCTGCATTCGCTGTAAGGCAGCAACTCTACCGCTGCGCCACCGTGACTGCCCGTGGGTTCTCCCCTCCCTCACGTTCCCCCCACCCCCCCCCACTCACCGGGTCCTCCATTGTCCATTGTTTAGATAATTTGCACTGATTGTATCCCAACTGGGTATCTCATCTGCCATTAATGGAGCACGCCTGACTTTAATTTTATTGCTTCATTTTACGACTAGGGATGAGTGGGTGGAAATTTGCCTTATAACCAGGCATTATAATATAATGCATGTCATGTAAAAACACAAGAGAATCCAGATGCTGGAATCTAGAGCAAAAAACAAACTGCTGGAGTAGGGGTTACTGCAGCAGTATGAGTGCAGCAATATGTGACTATCACTGAGTTTTAATTGCACTCTTCCACTCAGTATTTTATACCTTTTAGTTTTAGTATAGTTTAGAGATGCTGCCCAGAAACAGGCCCTTCGGCCCACCAAGTCTGCACCGTCCAGTGATATTTTGCACGTTAACACTATCCTACACACGAGGGACAATTTTACATTTATACATTTGTACCAAACTAATTAACCTACAAACATGTACGTCTTTGAAGTGTGGGAGGAAATCAAAGATCTTGGAGAAAACCCACATGGACACAGGGAGAACTACAACCTCCGTAAAGACAAGCACCTGTAGTTGGGATCGAACCCGGGTCTCGTGTGCTGCAAGTGCTGTAAGGCAGCAACTCTACCCCTGCGCCACCATGCCACCCGAGTTATTTCACAATAATAAAGTGGGTTAGATATGTTGTGGAGCAAGGGAATCACAGTCTCCTCTCAGTTCAGACACCAACATATTTCTTTGGTTTACCCTATCCCTTTCTTGGGATTCTGCAGTCTTTGACATTTGTACATAGTTAAGTAAATAAATCATGTGGTCAGAAGACCTTGTGTGAGTATGAGAAGGCGTAAGGAGTTCCTTGATATTATAGTTCAATGAAGGAAGCATCCTTGTTTGAACTTGCTATGCCCTTTAAGAGCTATTAAAACTAGAACTTATTAGATTTCCATCAGATTCCAAGGTCGACCTTAGGATATATTACAATTGGCGACAAGGATTGAATAAAAAATCAGAACAATACGCTATTTAGTTCCGTGGTCCTATCTCAAGGACACTAAAAACTGAAGCTGTGACCAACACTGGCAATGGCAAATTGCATCAGAAAATGGGCACCAATATTGAAGCTACCAACGGTCGTAAGGTCATAAGTAATAGAGGCAGAATTGCATTGGACAACCAAAATACATTGCATTCAAGTTACGAGTGTTTAATTGTCAAATGTTCCAGCCAGAACAATGAAATTCTTACTTGCTGCAGCACAACAGAATATGTGAACATAGTTCACTGTAACAAAATTATAAATGAGAAATAAAGTCTTTCTTTACATACACACGCATATATATGAGTGTGTGTGTATAGAAACATAGAAACATAGAAAACAGGCATGGGAGTACGCCATTCGGCCCTTCGAGCCTGCACCGCAATTCAATATGATCATGGCTGATCATCCGACTCAGTATCCCTTACCTGCCTTCTCTCCATACCCCCTGATCCCTTTAGCCACTAGGGCCACATCTAACACCCTCTTAAATATAGCCAATGAACTGGCCTCAACTACCTTCTGTGGCAGAGAATTCCACAGATTCACCATTCTCTGTGTGAAAAATGTTTTTCTCATCTGGTTTCTAAAAGACTTCCCCCTTATCCTTAAACTGTGATCTCTTGTCCTGGACTTCCCCAACATCGGGTACAATCTTCCTGCGTCTAGTATGTGTGAGTATGTGTGTATATACCCACACTGGACTATATTTCTTATTTATTATATATACACACACACACAAAGTACACATAAAAACAATCAACAATAATAGTGCAATAATAATAATAATAATAATAATAATAATAATAATAATAATAATAGTCTATGTAGTTCAGAGCTCAATGGAGGTCATAGTGTTTAATTGCCTAATGGCTATAGGTCACAGTCAACTCTAAATCTAAAAGCAGTAATGTTTCTCGTCTATTGCCACAAGAAATTGTTTTGCTTTTTATTTCCCTTTTTCCCTTTCCTTCCACGACCAAAATCCTAAATATATATAAAAGAAAAAATGGCATTAAAGCTCAGCCTGTAATAAAGTGTAAAGGGCCTGCCCCCCCTTAGGCGATTTTTTAGGAGACTACGGGCGACTAGGCTGTCGCCACATGGTCGCCGGGCTGTCGCCTGTGTGGTCTCCTCAGTCGCCCAAAGAGTCATAGTCTTTCTGGTCGCTGCAGAATTTTGAAATGTTCAAAACTTTTCAGCGACCGTTGTCTTGACGCCAATGGGGGTAGCCTGATGTAACCTGATGTAGCATGATGTAGGTGCTGTCGCCAGGGTGATGTAGGATGTCGCTAGGATGACAGAGGTAGTTGCCGGTGATGACCTCAGTGAATTCCATTAAAGTTATGTTATAGATAATTTAAATGTTAATGTTATTATAATATTTTTGTATGCACAATGGTATGTTAAAGTTATATTATAGATATTTAAATTTTAATGTTATTATGACATTTTTGTATGCACTGTTGTATGTCCTAGGGGGCGTCCAGTCACCATTGTTTCGGTGACCCGCAACGACAGAAGGAGCTGTCCCACTGTACGAGCTAATTCAAGAGCTCTCCCGAGTTTAAAAAAAATCAAACTCGTGGTAAGCACGTAGAATGTAAGTAGCAGGTACGTCGGAGCTTGGGACGTCTCTCAGCGGCTCATAACGCTAACGGCAGGTACTCGGGAAATGCGATAAGCTCGTGAAGACTCGTGAAGATTTTTCAACATGTTGAAAAATTTCCACGAGAGCCCCGAGTACCTACGAGCGGCTATTACCGTAATTCTCCGAGTTCGAATCAGTGGAAACTCGGGAGAACTCTTGAATTAGCTCATACAGTGGGACAGCCCCTTAAGACAGTCACAGCAGTTGCCTAAAAAAATTGCCTAAGTGGGACAGGCCCTTAACAGTTTACTATTGACAAATTAGAAAATAACAGAGAGAAAATTGGATGGAAGGATGGAACAGTTATAAACAAATGCTGTGTCAATTTTCTTGGAGTTTGAACCTTTTGACCTGAAGATAGACACTAGTACCACCTTTGTCCAGATTTACACACGCACACATGAATATCAAAAATCAGCAGATGATGGAAAACTAAAATAAAAACAGTCAGTGCTGGAACTCCATTCGAAGAGAAATAGAGTGAATGGTTCAGAACAGAGACCCTTCATCAGACACAGAACCACTGTTCTTCTTCCCATAGAAATGATGGAACTTGGAATGTAAATATTATCTCTTTGTTTCCATATCAATTATCTGGAACGGGGCACGCCGCAAATAACGTAGGGCGAGAGGGTGCAAAGGTGGAGATAATAGTGGACCTACTCAGTTGCCACAGAAACCAGGTGGAATACCATTACAAACATCAGCCAATAAGCACTGGAAATGGGCCAAAGTAGAGATAACGTTAACAGCTTCGGGACTTATTCAAATCTAGGAACAGACACTCTGGGGGAGCTTTACAATTGGTCTTTTAACAACCTCAACACTCTGGCACGGGCTAAACAAAAAAGATACAATTTAGCTACAACATTCCCAGTGATAAGGGTGAGAATGGCCATAAAGTACAAAGTGATATCTTTATGTGTTGCTGCAAATAGACTGAATCAGCTCTGCTGACAGTTCAACCTCCAAATAGCAAATGTAAATGAGGGAAGTCATAATACTGAGTATAGACACAAAAAGCGGGAGTAACTCAGCGGGTCAGACTGAGGAAAGGAATAGGTGACGTTTCGGATCGAGACCCTTCGTCAGACTGGTTTTCAATTGGCTTTCAAAGATGTTGTGACATTTTAAATACCAATCCTTGTTTTCTAAACAATAACCTCATGGTCCCTTGTGTAAACGATGTGAAAAGATTAATGTTCCTATTTATGCCTGCGCACACATAACACCAATGACCCGTGCAAACTGAGATGATACCTTGGGAACTGGGAATTTTGAACTTAAATGGCAATTATTTTCATGCTTAGATAATTGAACATAACAATTCTGTGCACAATGACTGCTTATTGCTTACCGGCCGATTAATTGACCAATTATGGGCGGCACGGTGGCGCAGCGGTAGAGTTGCTGCCTTACAGCGCGTGCAGCACCGCAGACCTGGGTTCGATCCCGACTACGGGACTTGCGTGAGTTTTCTCCGAGATCTTCGGTTTCCTCCCACACTCCAAAGAGGTATAGGTTTGAAGGTTAATTAGCTGGGTAAATGTGAAAATTATCCCTAGTGTGTGTAGGATGTGCGGCGATCGTTGGTTGGCACGGACCCAGTGGGCCGATGGGCCTGTTTCTGAGCTGCATGTCTAAAACTAAAAAAAACAAAATTATGAAAGACACGATTGAGAAACTGTAAGCATATGCTTCACCCGAACTCTGCCACAGTGTACTGAGATTGTCCACCACCTGATTAACACAAGAAGGCGTTTAATTTTCAACCTGTGGTGTGTGACTGATTTTCTTTCATCTTTACAGAGTGCGACAAGATTGAGACAAGGAGAAAGATATGTCATAGTCAATGTCATAAGGTTCGCAGAAAGAAATCGAGCACAAAGTACGAAATTAAAATATTTCATCTGCAAATATTAATATCGTCACTTTACTGTAGAGATCCAACCTGCCCTCTGCGCAAAGTTATAGCTTTCATTTCTAAAGCTGGCTGATTAGATTGATATTGGTTCAGCATGAATGAGTAAAAATACCTAAACAAATGATCGCAAGCGAGACGTATTGGTCTGTGTTACTTCTTGCCACATGCTAAGCTTCCATTTAGTTTTTAAGGAGCCAAATCTACATTGGATTCTGGATGAAATTGCCATTAGTAAGCAGGAGTTATCATCGTCTTTCGTGTTTTCATTTTATCTGCAATTTATCTGCAATTTATTTCCTGTTTAACAGGGGGGGTGATTCCCCTGCAGAGGTCTTTTGAGGCTACAACCTTGGCTTCCTGTGTATCATTAAACAAAACCTATGAACTCTTAAACCACAAAGAGATGTTAAAAAATTGTTAGTGGTGATGCGGTGAGAGATGCTGAAAAGGTTCGGGGGTAAAATATTTATGCCAGCTCCATTTTAGGGACGTCTCATGTCCTTGTTGGGGTCATTCGCAGAGCTGGGTTCACCAATGGCTCCTCACATAGTTGGTGTCAATGGATTTCCTATGGGGCGGCACGGTGGCGCAGAGGTAGAGTTGCTGCCTTACAGCGCCAGAGACCCTAGTTCGATTCTGACCATGGGTGCTGTCTGTACAGAGTTTGTACATTCTCCCCGTGACCTGCGTGGGTTTACTCCGTGAGCTCCGGTTTCCTCCCGCACTCGAAAGATATAACCATATAATAACCATATAACAATTACAGCATGGAAACAGGCCCTCTCGGCCCTTCCAGTCCGTGCCGACCATTTGTTTTCCCCTAGTCCCATCTACCTGCACTCAGACCATACCCCTCCATTCCCTACACGTCCATATACCTATCCACTTTACTTTTAAATGTTAAAATCGATCCTGCCACCACCACTTCTGCTGGAAGCTCATTCCACACAGCCACCACCCTCTGAGTAAAGAAGTTCCCCCTCACGTTACCCCTAAACCTCTGTCCCTTAATTCTCATGTCATGCCCTCTTGTTTGAATCTTCCCTACCCTCGATGGGAAAAACGTATCCACGTCAACTCTGTCTATCCCTTTCATCATTTTAAAGACCTCAATCAAGTCCCCCCTTAACCTTCTGCGCTCCAAAGAATAAAGACCTAACTTGTTCAACCTTTCTCTGTAACATAGTTGCTGGAACCCTGGCAACATTCTAGTAAATCTCCTCTGTACTCTCTCTATTTTGTTGACATCCTTCCTATAATTAAGCGACCAAAATTGTACACCATACTCCAGATGTACAGATTTGCAGGCTAATTGGCTTGGTAAAATTGTAATTGGTCCCCGGTGTGTGTAGGGTAGTATTAGTGTGCGAGGATCGCTGGTCGGCGCGAAGCCTGTGTCCGCGCCACAGCCGCAGGGCCTGTTTCAGCGCTGTATCTCTAGACTAAAGTAAAACTAAACTAAAAAGGTGAAGGGCTGAACCATGAACTTAACAGGGGGGGTTATACAAAAAGCTGGAGAAACTCAGCGGGTGCAGCAGCATCTAAGGAGCGAAGGAGATAGGCGACGTTTCGGGTCGAGACCCTACGGAAACCACTGCGACATGAACTTAACAGTGCAGGTTCTGCGACAGAGGACGTTGACTGATGTATATCTAAAGTGCAGTGGCAGTGTGTTGAAATAAAATAACAACATTCAATTTCCGAAATTGGGAACCTTGATGGCAAAAACATGCCTTAAAAGGGTGGTTGTCTTATTTCACAGTGGAAGACAGGAGAAACATGCAGGGGTGCAGGGTGGCTGGCAGGCGGTGGTATTACCGAGAATACTGATCACAGCCTGTGGTGTGTGTGTGCGTGGTGTGGGGACGGATGCATGAGGTGATTTTGCACTTCATAAATGTCTGCTGGGGTGTTCCTCTGCAATCTCTAGATCAGCAGGATGAGTGAAGTGCGCACACTGCAGAGCCGTTGCATACTGATTGCGACCGTGCAGCTATTGCAAAACATGCACATTTAACATGCACCACCCACACTGCACGAGTGTCTGTAAATGGCTCAGGTAATTGCATCAAATGTCACCCTAAGTCGTCGCTGCTGAATAAAAGATCTCCCAAATAACAGGTCCGCACACTGCAGCTTCACTTACACATGGACTGGTGGGGCTAACTCTTAGAGTCATGCAATCACTGAGACTTGCAGCACGGAAACAGGCCCCTCGATCCAACTTGTCCATACCGACCAAGATGCCCATCTACACTAGTCCAACCTATCAGCGTTTGGCCCAAACCCTTCCTATTCATGTACCTTTCCAAATGTCTCTTAATTGTTGTTATGGTTCAAATCAATGTTGTTATAGCACCAAAAAAGTCCCCTTACAACGTCTGCTTAGTTTAGTTTAGTTTATTATTGTCACGTGTACTGAGGTACAGTGAAAAGCATTTTGTTGTGTGCTGTCCAGTCAGCAGAAAGACTATACATGATCACAATCGAGCCATCTACAGTGCACAGATACAGGATAAAAGGTATAATGTTGCGTGCAAGATACAAGTCCAGTAAAGTCTGATTAAAAGTCGGTAGGTTGCAGGTCGTGACATGCATGGTAGGCCTCCAAAAGTTGTTCCGGGTGGTCGTTTGGTCCAGAGAGTTGGAGAATCGACAGATCTGAGAGGAGATTAAGAAGAGCACAGTTCATGTAAGAAATGGTGTTGTTGACAGGAGATGATGTGTTCAGTTTAGAGATACAGGAATCCCAACGCGCCAAGGCCCATCCCAACACAATGATATCGTTGAGTTCATTTGCACATTGAATTCGGGCTGGAAGTGGACAGAATGGGCAGATCTTTAGGGGCAGCACAGTGGCACATCAGTGGAGCTGCTGCCTCACAACACCAGAGACCCGGGTTCAATCCTGACCTGTGCGGAGTTTGGACATTCTCCCTGTGACTGCATTGGTTTTCTCCGGGTGCTCTTGTTGCTTCCCACATCCCAGAGACAAGTGGACTTGAAGGTTAATTGGCTTCTATAACAAATTGTGTAGAATAGGACTAGTGTATGGGTGATCGAAGGGTGGTGTTTCCGCGTTGTATCTCTCAAACCATAACTAAAAACTAAAAACTAAACTAAACTTTCAGTTTTGACGATACCGGTGTTGATATATTTAAACTCAATACAACAGCTATCGCTGCCTTTGAGCCACTCACAGCCGAACACACATTCAGCAGAAGGAAGGCACTGGAGGATGTTGTCAGCCGTGGCCTTCTGCAGTATGTTTTAGTTTACTTTAGAGATACAGCGCGGAAACAGGCCCTTCAGCCCACCAAGTCCGCAACGACCAGCGATCCCCACACATTAACACTATCCGACGCACTCTAAGGGCAATTTACATTGATACCAAGCCAATTAAACTACAAACATGTACGTCTTTGGAGCGTGAGAAGAAACCAGAGATCCCAGAGAAAGCCCACGCAGGTCAGAGGGAGAATGTACAAACTACCAACAGACAGACCCCGTAGTTGGGATCGAACCGGGGTCTCTGGTGCTGTAAGGCAGCATCTCTATCGCTGCGCCACAGTGCCGCCACTGTTTGCTTCTAGAATTGTTGCTTCAATAGGCATTACACATTTGAATGCCCCTCAAATGGGCGGTTATGGGGAGAGGGCAGGAGAATGGGGTTAGGAGGGAGAGTTAGATAATGGTGGAGTAGACTTGATGGGCCGAATGGCGAAATTCTACTCCTATCGCTTAGGATCTAATGATCTCATGATAGGCAGTGAGCAGAAAACAAGTGCTAGAAGAGAGAGGAGCAGAAACGGGAGGCAGGTAGCAAGCCGTAGCTACCCAAGGTGCTCAGGCAATAATTATCTTCTCTGAGACTTACTGAGGGAGTGCGAGACAACTGTGATCTTATCAGAAATCCTCTGCAGATTGTACTCACAACTCGAATTTCATATCAGTGACAGGGATGGCATTACCAGAGGCTGTCAAGAGTGACAATTCCATTTTTAATCTCGCTCCTGTCAGCATGAAGCTGGCGATATTTGCAACATAGACCGTGAAACAGTCGAGTGTAGGACGCAACTGCAGATGCCGGTTTACACTGAAGATAGGCACAAATTGCTGGAGTAACTCAGCGGGACAGGCAGCATCTCTGGAGCGAAGGAATGGGTGACATCTCGGGTCGGAGCGCACAGGAACAGACCCTTCAGTCCACGATATCTGTGCCAAACACGGTGCCGTTACATTAATCTCCTCTGCCTGCATGTAATCCAAATGTTTCCATTCCATGCACATCCACGTGACTACCCAAAAGCCTCTTAAAACCCACTATCATGTCTGCTTCCACCAGCAGCCCAGGCACCCACCACTCTCTGTGTAAATACCTGCCTCCACATCTTTGAACTCTCCCCCTTGCACCTGAAAGCCATGTCCACTAATCCTTGACATTTCCACGTTGGGGAAAAGGTTTTGACTGTTCACCCGATCTACGTGTCTCTTAATTTTACATGCTTCTTCCCTCAACCTCCAAGGCTCCAAGAGAACACAATCCAACCAATTCAGTCTGAAGAAGGGTCTCGACCCAAAACGTCACTCATTCGTTCTCTCCAGAGATGCTGCCTGAGTCACTCCAGCATTTTGTATCTATCTTTGATTTAAAACAGCATCTGTTCTTTCCTACACAAAACAATCCAACCTCTCCTCATAGCCATTACACCTCTAATCCAGGCAGCATTCTGGTAAATGTCTTGAAGAAGATTTGTGGCAAAACTGTGGCCCAGCGGTAGGGTTGCAGCTTTACAGCGCCACAGATCCAGGTTCGATCCTGACTGCGGGTGGTGTCTGCAGGGAGTTTGTACGTTCAATAGTTCAATGGTGCTTTATTTGTAACATACAGCAACTGCACAGTGAAATTCGTTTTGCATATGTTCTCCCTGTGATCGCGTGGGTTTTCTCCGGGTGCTCCGGTTTCCTCCCACACTCCAAAGACGTACGAGTTTGAGGGTTTATTGGCTGTGGTAAAATTGTAAATTGTCCCTAGTGTGCGTAGGATAGTGCTAGTGCACAGGGTGACCGGTGGTCGATGCAAACTGCTTAAACGCTGCATCTCTAAAGTCTCAAGTCTCAAATCTAAAATGTCAAACAACAAGACAACAAGAAAACTCAATGGGTAAGTGTTTTTTTTTCCCTACAGGATACTATTCTAATCAGGTGGGAAAACAGCAGGCGGCTTTGCAATGAAACCAGGCTACTGTGTGCATAAAATGCCACTTAGTATGTTCATTGCTTTATGGCGTCAAGCATACTAGAACTAAAAGGACTTTGGTTCCCTTTAATATCCATCTGGTGCCTGAACGCTGGCAGTTAAACCTGCAACTCGATGGCCTGTAGCCTGACTGCAGTTGTAAGGCGTCAGTCTGTGACAGGCCCCACAGCAGAAGCGTCCACGTCGCGGGGCTGGAAACTGGAAGTATCCTGAGCGCATTCTGCCACCACCATCATCTACTGCGATAAGTGATGGCTTCTGTCGGAAGTTTGCATCCTTTTCTGTGCAGGCGATGACAGCGAGGTCAACATTTGTAACAAGATGGACATGAAAAGGAGAAGAGTCTGTGGCAAAAGATAGACACCAAATGCAGGAGTAACTCAGCGGGTCAGGCAGCATCCCCCGAGAAGAGGAATAGGTGACATTTCAGGTCTAGACCCATCATCAGACTGAGAGTCAGGGAGGGGGAAACTGGAGGTATGGGAAGGTACAGAACAAAACAGGGCCTGCATTGATGGCTCAGGAAAGGTGGAGCCCACAATGGTCCATTGTTGGCTGCGGACAAGGTGGTAGCGGAAGGATACAAATGGTGAAATTAGTAATAGGTTTAGGGAGGGGGAGAGACGGAGAGAGAGGGAATGCAAGGGTTACTCGAAGTTAAATAAATCAATATTCATGCCGCGAGATTATAAGCTGCCCAAGTGAAATATGAGGTGCTGTTCCTCCAATTTGTGCGTGGGCCTCACTCTGACCGTCCAGGAGGCCCAGGACAGAAAGGTCAGTGTGAGAATGGGAGGGGGAGTTAAAGTGTTTGGCAACCGGGTGATCAGATACGTTGGGGCAGACTGAGCGGAAGTGTTCAGCGACACAATCGCCGAGCCTGCCGTTTCGGGTCGAGATCCTTCTTCAGACTTTCTCAACCCGAAACGTCGTCTATTCCTTCTCTCCATAAATGCTGCCTCATCCGCTGAGTTTCTCCAGCATTTTTTGTCTACTTTCTAATCAAGAATCTACCGATGTCTGCCTTAAAAATATCCATTGACTTGGCCTCCACAGCCTTCTGTGGCAAAGAATTCCAAAGATTCACCACTCACTGACTAAAGAAATTCCACCTCATCTCCTTCCTGAAGGAACGTCCTTTAATTCTGAGGCCATAACCTCTGGTCCTAGACTTTCCCACTAGTGGAAACATCCTCTCCACATCCACTCTATCCAAGTCTTTCACTTTTCTGTGTGTTTCATTGAGGTCCCCCCTCATCTTTCCAAACTCCAGCGAGTAGAGGCCCAGTGTGGCGATAAACGCATTTGATTTGCGTTCGTCTGATTTATTGCTCCATGGTTGTCAGTACATTATGTTCCTCATTTTTCAACATTATTTTCTGACCAGCTCACCTTTCCCATCTTTCCAAAAAACACAGACGTTTTGCCACTTGGAATCTTATCACCACTTCAAAATAGACATGTTAAGAGGAAAGTTTTGACAGCTAAAAATGCACAAAAATTTGGTGGTAAAGAAATGGAATAGAGCATCAAAGATTAGCCGAGGAGAAATAAACTTGCAATCGCTCTTTCTAAAGTGCCTGACAGCCTTTTAGTTTGACTTTACCTGCTCTTCATCACCTAGTACAGGCAGACAACTATTTTGGTTTCTTGTAGAAACGAGGATGACGGTTCACACAAAAGGACACAAAATGCTGAATAACTCAGCGGGTCAGGCAGCATCCCTGGAGAACATTGATAGGTGACGTTTCGGGTCAGGTCCTCTCTTCAGGCTCATGTTTCAGATCGCGACCCTTCTTGGTCTGAAGAATCCATGTTCTCCAGCGACGCTGATTTACTCCAGCATTTTGTGTCTTTTTTTGTGCCAACCATATTAATTAATCCAGAATCATGTATAGGTCAGACTCATAAAAATAACAGATTTAAATTCTGTATTAGTAAAGAGTTTCTGATACCAGTTTAATAATTTCTTGGTCAATTTGACTAAGCAATGGAGGACCCGACATGGGGGGTTCCGCCATGAGAGAAGGGATGGGGGAGGGGGAGAACAAAGGGGGACGTGGCGCGGATACACGGAAACTTTTCAGCGCCCTTTACGTAGCGACTATTTACATACCTTGTGTATGCAAACAAATAATTTCACTGTGACTTGTCACACGTGACAAAGTATTAATTCATACCAGCTTCTTATTCCAGGTTTCCTCCACTGTCATAAATTCTCATCTCTGGATTAACTGATCAGGTCTCTGGATAATAATTCAGTGATTTAACCATTATGCTTTGGCAACCCTTACCACTTAGCATCAATGAGGTAATAATGACTGAGATCATGATTGTTAATTTGAGAGCAGTCACTCAGCATTGGCTGGAAGTAAAGTCAGAATATTACATGACAAGGAGCTAGAAATTCGAACATTACAGATTTTGAAAAGCTGAAAATGTAAACAAAAATATAATGATAAGTATCAGACCTTTGTCAATAAACGACTATTATCAGAAATTGCTTTATATGGCAACATGCAATTGTACTGCTTTTATACTTTCATCAGATTAGCATGTTTATCAATACATACTCCGATAAGCGTATAAAATATAGAAACAAGGAACTGCAGCTGCTGGTTAACACACAAAAAATAACACAGAGTGCTGGAGTAACTCAACACATCAGGCGGTTTCTCTGGTGAACATGGATAGGCGACATTTTTCATTTGGGATCCATCGTCGCACAGGTCCCAGCCTGAAACGTCACCTATCCATGTTGTCTTGGAATGTTGGCTGACCCGCTGAGTTGCTCCTGCATTTTGTGTCTTCTTTGTAGCATATAAAATATACTAATCTAATGTCCATCTGGAGATTCCTTATTGTAACAAAATTTATCCTTTATTCCTTTATTGCTGCCCTTCTCTCCTGTTTTACACGGTTTAAAGCCTGTCTGAAATACCTGCCAACCCATAAATTACGTGCAAAATCAATTTGGAATAAAATCATATCAGGAGCAAGCGAGCAAGACGAGAGATCAGGGATATTTTTCGGTAAGCAGCTGATAAAAAGGGATAATGCTGTGTCAATAAGCACCTTTTATAAAGGCCAGGATGAGTATTTTATCTGATTAAAGGATAAGCGGTGGTAGGGGGGATCAGAATGGGAACATGAAGCTTCCAATCATGCCAAGATAGACAGCTGATGTATGACATACACTACATGATGTACTGTATGACCAGATCAATATGTTGGTACATTACTTCAAGTCTGGATATGAAGACTAATGGCATGACAGCAGCGTTGTCTGAAAACAGAAAAAAGTTGCTGAGTTAATACAAGGCTAAAGAGAATCAGAAAACAAATCTGAAGATGCAGGAAGAAACAGAAAATACTGGAAATGATGAGCAGGTCAGGTAGCATCCGTGCAAAGAGAAACAGAATTAGTGCTTGATTTCTACGGCCCTTCCTGCAAAGTGAGAAAGAAGAAGGGTCTTGACCCGAAACGTCACCTATTCCTCCTCTCCAGAGATGCTATCAGACCCGCTGAGTTACTCCAGCTTTTTGAGTCTATCTTCAAGAAAGAAACAAGTTGGTCAAGATAACAGAGAAGATGGGAGAGAGAGGAGTTCCAACCCCTCCTTCCACCTCCACACATTCCACCAACCTATCTTATTTGCCCCCTACTCATTCTTGATGAAGGGGGTCATAGAAATGAAGCATTCACTTTGTTTCTCTTCCCGCAGATGCTGCCTGATCTTTTACGTGTTACCTGCATTTTTTGTCTCTTATTCGACAATAGGACAGGAACAGTTGCACAGCTAGCCGAGCCACTGTCCCACAGCCCCGGCGGCCCAAGTCAATCGGGTGCTGTCTGTGTGGAGTCTGGACATTCTCCCTGTGACCATGTGGATTTCCAGTGGGTGCACCAGCTCCTCCCCATGTCCAAAAAGGATTAGAACTAGCCACTGGCTACTAGATTGTTAAGGACTTGGACACACTAGAGGCAGGAAACATGTTCTCGATGTTGGGGGAGTCCAGAACCAGTTTAAGAATAAGGAGTAAGCCATTTAGAACGGAGATGAGGAAACACTTTTTCTCACAGAGAGTGTTGAGTCTGTGGAATTCTCTGCCTCAGAGGGCGGTGGAGGCAGGTTCACTGGATGCTTTCAAGAGAGAGCTAGATAGGGCTCTTAAAAATAGCGCAGTCAGGGGATATGGGGAGAAGGCAGGAGCGGGGTACTGATTGGGGATGATCAGCCATGATCACATTGAGTGGCGGTGCTGGCTCGAATGGCCTACTCCTGCACCTATTGTCTATTGTCTATTGTCTATTGTCTGTAAATAGTGTATGGAGAAGTACAACCTGGGGGAGTAGGCAGGGCTGAGTTGACGAGAACGTGAGGATAACAGAACGTGGGTTTGTTGTGTGATTCATGTGAATGGCTGGTTGATGTTCAACGTGCTCAATGGTCTGAAGACCTGCTTCCCTGTTGTATTGTTCTATGACTCCATGAAAAAGGTTATGGAAATCCACATAAAAAGAAGGTGATTCCAATCTTTGATGACCAGGTTCAAGAATAGCTTCTTCCCAACAACCTCTTGAACACTACGCAAGGCTAACCTCAACGCTGACCTATGGACTGCCGGTGGTTGCATTAAGTACTTTGGGCTTTTTTAAGGTACTTAATTTATTGATTTTTTGGGTTTATTAGATGTTATCTATGAGTATTGTGTTCACAGGCCTGCTATGCTGCTGCAAGTGATAACTTCTTGTTCCATTGTCGATACATATGACAATTCAACAGTCTTGAGTCTTCAGTGATTCATTTGCTTGCGCACGTTGGATTGATTGCATTAATCGAAACAGGGTGGACCACGTGAAGGTTGCAATCTCCTCACTCGTTCCGAGTGGCACAGAGCCAGGAAAGATGCCAACACCAACACAGATGTCATCACAGACCCCACAGTGATACAACCGGGTTTTGACCTCCATCGCAAGCAATGGCTAACCCTGAACAGAATCCGCACCCTCCATGCAAGAACAGCCCATCAGCTACATAAGTGGGGGATGACAGACAGCCCTGCTTGCGACTGCGGACATCCAGACCAGACCATCCCACACATCGTGAATGACTGCCCACTGAGGCTTTTCCCTGGGGGTTTCAAAGTCATCCACCCAGTAACTGATGCTGTCCTGGCCTGGATGTCTACCCTTGATCTACAACTTTAGGCTGTGCACGCCATACGCAAGAAGAAGGAAGTGATTCATTTCAATGATACTTTATTGTCACATGTACCTAGGTACAGGGAAACATTTTTTTTAGCGTGCAACCTGCTAAAATTATACCGCAGACCTGTGGACGGGCACAGTGGCACATCGGTAGAGTTGCTGCCTTACAGCTCTTCCCGAGCCAGAGACCCCAGTGCGATCCCGACTACATGTGCTGTCTGTACGGAGTTTTACGTTCTCCCCGTGACCACGTGGGTTTTCTCAGAGATCTTCGGTTTCCTCCCACACTCCACAGATGTGCAGGTTTGTAGGCTAATTGGCTTGGTATAAATGTGCAATAAATTGTTCCTAGTGCACGTAGAATGGTGTTAATGTGCGGGGATCGCTGGTCGGTGCGGTCTCTGAGGGCTGATAGGCCTGTTTCCACACTGTATCTCTAAACTAAACTAAACTAAACATCACCCAGGCAGTACACAAGAGACGCCACCTTTTTCTGGCGCTGAAAAAGTTAAGAAAAGTTCATCAAACAGTTTTAGCTTCAGGCTATGTTAGGTCCCCCCTTGCTTTTTGGCAGCCCCACAGGGGGACCACCCATCGTTCTTGGCAGTCCTCCGCCAGAACCTCCAAAAGAATGGATCGACTGGACTTATATTCACTGGAATCTAGAAGGATGAAAGGGGATCTTATAGAAACTAATACAATTCTGAAGGGATTGGACAGGGTAGATGAAGGAAAAATGTTCCCCATGTTGGGGGAGTCCAGAACCAGGGGTCACAGTTTAGGATTAAGGGGTAGGCCATTTAGGACACGGATGAGGAAAAACGTTTTCTGTAGTGAATCTGCGGAATTCTCTGCCACAGAAGGCAGTGGAGGCCAATTCACTGGATGTTTTCAAGAGTGAGTTAGATTTAGCTCTTAGGGCTAATGGAATCAAGGGATATGGGGAAAAAGCAGGAACGGGATACTGATTTTGGATGATCAGCCATGATCATGTTGAATGGCGGTGCTGTCTCGAAGGGCCGAATGGCCTACTGCTGAACCTATTTTTCTACGTTTCGATGTTTCGATGTTTCTATGTTTCTTTCCCCACTTTATTCAAGGTAAGCCACCGTCAGGTCCCTACCCCTATCATTCTTGGTTACCCTCTGTGGAGACCCCCATCACATCCCCCATTGTACTCAATAGTCCCCCTGCCTGGGTCCCCCCTTTGTTCTCGGCTTGCCCCCCACTGGGTTCCCCCCTTCGTTCTCCGTAACTCCCCAACAGGACCCCTCGTTCATTCTCGGTGAACCCCCACCGGGTCCCCCCTTCGTTCTTAACGGACCCCCTGCCTGGTCCCCCCCTTTCCCATCTCGGTGCATTCCCTACAGGCTCCCGGATGGAGTGCAACATTTCTTCTGCTCAACTGACAGAAGAATGAGGGCTGGATGGGACTGGGGAACAGTTGGTGTCAGTGGGCGGTGGGACGGAAAGATTTCTGGAAGCATAGAAGTAGAAACATATAAGTTTAAAATGCATCATGGGTTAATGGTTGCATGAAGGAAATAATTGTGTGTTGAGACCATATCGACACTTCCTGACACCTTGGACTGCAGTGTGCACAAGGCGGGTGAGTCTGCTTTAGCAGATAGTCGAAGTTATTTGAATGGATTTGGCGTTATATAACAAATGTTGAAGGCAGTAACAAGTGAGGTTGACGGGTTAATAAAGACTCAGAGATTATACTGCACATCTCTCTTGAGCACTAAGCAAGTAATACAATCCTTTACATCTCTTTTCACCCAATGTTCCTCATCTGATAAAGAGCTTTCTTGCCCACCTATCTCCGTTTGGACAATGATACTGTGCAGGACATGATGACAACGAGTGTCTATTCACTGTGGAGATAGAAGGCAGCTAACTTTATCCAGATGCCCGGGTATCTGCTTTAGGGTTCCAGTGTGGGCTTGATGATCCTTCTTTTATGTTAGGCTTAATCATAATAATTCTGTACCTTTTAAAATGATACAATATTTAATATGCTAAATTATAACTGTGTTACTGTGAGGGGGAAGATCTGTGTGTACATGCTAAAGATAGCTAAAGGGAAATAGCTGGCTTACACAAACTGGTTTAAAAAGAGGACTAATAATTCTTTCAGAAAGCTCTGCAAGGAGAAATGCAAATTGGTTTCAATAGTTTTGCCAGCTATTTTTTTACTTCAAGATGTACATGAAAATTTTATGCATTCAGCTTTCACAAGGCTATTCATCAAATATCCTCACTTCTTTCCTAATATAGAAAAGCTCTCAATTCTGGAAGCTATTCCTTCATGTAATCCTGTCAGCTTGTGAACGTGTGATGTTGACAAACTGGGCAGAAGAAAATTATTCTGCTTAACGTGGTGACAGAGAGAGATAGTTGCATAGATTCGATAGACAATGGACAATAGACAATAGGTGCAGGAGTAGGCCATTCGGCCCGTGGGGCCAGCACTGCCATTCAATGTGATCATGGCTGATCATCCCCAATCAGTACCCCGTTCCTGCCTTCTCCCCATATCCCCTGACTCCATTATCTTTACGAGCCCTATCTTGCATTCTCTTGAAAATATCCAGAGAACCGGCCTCCACCACCCTCTGAGGCAGAGAATTCCACAAACTCACAACTCTGTGTGAAAACGTGTTTCCTCATCTCTGTTCTAAATGGTTTACCCCTTATTCTTAAACTGTGGCCCCTAGTTCTGGACTCCCCCAACATCAGGAACATGTTCCCTGCCTCTAGCGTGTCCAAACCCTTAATAATCTTATATGTTTCAATAAAATCCCCTCTCATCCTTCTAAATTCCAGAGTGTGCAAGCCCAGCTGCTCCATTCTCTCAGCTCATATAAACATAGAAACATAGAAATTAGGTGCAGGAGCAGGCCATTCGGCCCTTCGAGCCTGCACCGCCATTCAATATGATCATGGCTGATCATCCAACTCAATATCCTGTACCTGCCTTCTCTCCATACCCTCTGATCCCTTCAGCCACAAGGGCCACATCCAACTCCCTCTTAAATATGGCCAACGAACTGGCCTCAACTACCTTTGTGGCAGAGAATTCCACAGATTCACCACTCTCTGTGTGAAAAACGATTTTCTCATCTCGGTCCTAAAAGACTTCCCCCTTATCCTTAAACTGTGACCCCTTGTCCTGGACTTCCCCAACATCGGGAACAATCTTCCTGCATCTAGCCTGTCCAACCCCTTAAGAAGTGTGTAAGTCTCTATGAGATCACCCCTCAATCTTCTAGATTCCAGCAAGTACAAGCCGAGTCTATCCAGTCTTTCTTCATCTGGAAGTCGTGCCATCCCAGGAATCAGTCTGGTGAACCTTCTCTGTACTCCCTCTATGGCAAGAATGTCTTTCCTCAGATTAGGAGACCAAAACTGTACGCAATACTCCAGGTGTGGCCTCACCAAGACCCTATACAACTGCAGTAGAACCTCCCTACTCTTGTACTCGAATCATTTTGCTATGAATGCCAACATACCATTCGCTTTCTTCACAGCCTGCTGCACCTTCATGCCTACTTTCAATGACTGGTGTACCATGACACCCAGGTCTCGCTGCATCTCCCCTTTTCCTAATCGGACACCATTCAAATAATAGTCTACCTTCCTGTTTTTGCCACCAAAGTGGATAACCTCAAATTTATCCACATTATACTGCATCTGCCATGCATTTGCCCACTCACCCAGTCTATCCAAGTCATCTTGCAGCCTCCTAGCATCCTCCTCACAGCTAACACTGCCCCCCAGCTTCGTGTCATCCGCAAACTTCGAGATGTTGCATTTAATTCCCTCGTCCAAATCATTAATGTATATTGTAAATAGCTGGGGTCCCAGCACTGAGCCTTGCGGCACCTCACTAGTCACTGTCTGCCATCCTGAAAAGGACCCGTTCACTCCTACTCTTAGCTCAAGGGCTAACATTCCCACTGTATGTCTTAAGCTGCTCTTAAGGATGTCTGTTCCAGAGCAAGCAGCAATGCTCAGGTAATCATCAATAATAGATGGATGAAACTGTATAATTGAGGGAGAGGAGAACAGCTATTTGTGTATATATTTATGTATTTATGTATTATGTATAAAATTATGAGAGGAATAGATTGATTAGATGCACAATGTCTCTTGCCCAGAGCAGGTGAATCGAGGACCAGAGGACATAGGTTTAAGGTAAGGGTGAAAAGATTTAATAGAAATCTGAGGAGTACCTTTTCCACATAAAGGGCAGTGGAACAAGCTGCCAGAGGAGGTAGTTGAGGCTGGGACTATTCCAATATTTAAGAAACAGTTAGACAGGTACATGGATAGGATAGGTTTGGAAGGATATGGACCACACGCGGGCAGGTGGGACTAGAGTAGCTGGGACATGTTGGCCAGTGTGGGCAAGTTGGGCTGAAGGGCCAAAATTTTTAACATGTTGAAAATTCAGCGGCAACCAGAAAGACGCTACGACTATTCGGAGACCTCTCACGACCATAGGAGACCTCACACGACTATACAGGCAACCCATGGTGACATGTCGTGTGTGGCCCTCTCACGAGCATACAGCCTGTATGGTCGTGACAGGTCCCCTATGGTTGTGAGAGGTCTCCAAAGAGTCGTAGCATCTTTCTGGTCATCGCTGAATTTTCAACATGTAGAAAATGTTGGCCACCTATCACGGGTGCCGGCAGTCGTCTGTAACGGTCGCGTAAGTGGGACAGGCCCTTAAGGCAGCAACACTACCACTGCGTCAATGTACCGCCCAGCTCATTATGCTGCCAGTTAGGATTCTTCCTACATTACATCTGTAGACGTTTGTTAGAGTTTTCAGAGACATGCCAAATCTCTTCAAACTTCTAAGAAAGTAGAGTCACTGGCACACTTTCTTCATGATTAAGTCTATGTGCTCAGCCCAGGGCAGTTTATCCGAGATGTCAACATTTAGGGATTTGAAGCTGCTAACTCTCTCCACTGCCAACCCTGCAATGAAAACTTGCATGTGGTCTCCCAACATTCTCTTTCTGAAGTCCATGATTATTTTAAGTTTATTTTACTTCGGAGTCACGTGAGTGACTTCGTGAAGACCCCGCCAGCACGCATGCGCGGCATATCGTCGCGCGCATCTGCAGCGGCAGCTGGGGGGGGGGAGTGCGCTCTCTCCTCCGGCTCCTTCACAAGACCGGCAGGTAAGTATTACCTTTTTCTTCACAGCATGGACAAGGGCCGCAGGACGACGCTGTCGAGGAGCTGAGCTGCGGCCAGCCGACGGCCCTTGTCCCCGGAGCTGCAAGGAACGCCGGCAGCTTCAACGCATGGTGGGGGCAGGAATGCGGAAGTCGGGCGCTCCCGCTGATTCAGGGGCCGACTCACCCGAATGGGTTACCGCTCCGGAGCTGGATGCAACGGATCCAGACTCCGAGCCCCCGTCCCCCAAGAGAAGAAGGGGGTATACAGGTACGTGGCTAGGGGTCTCGCTCTTTACAGGCAACCTCTCCCGAGCTCCAGAAGACCCGAGGGGGCTGGGCCGGGGGACAGCCGCACGACAGGGGAGCCCTGCAATGTGCACATACGTACCACAGCCAGGGAAATCTGCCGTAGTGCAGCCTGGCAACATCACTGCTGCGTCGAGTAGGCCTGCTGGAGCAGATACCGCCGGCAACACACCCCGTCAGGCTGCGGTCAAGGGCGGAGGTGGCAGCAGGAAGCGGTCGGTCAGCTCAGCTCTGGGAGCGGCCGACCATGCGCCTCCACGCTAAAAGATGGGCAAGTGTGGAGGTAAGCCTGCACGGACTCCGGGGAGCCAGGTTCCGGGGGCCGGCGCCGATTCAACTCACCTGCCTTCTTATCAAACAGGTGAGCCGCCACAGTCTGGGAGAAGACAGACTAGCGGAGAGTCCGTGCGGGAGTCGTATGATCCTACTTGGGCTGTAGGTCACGACAACCTGCCATTGGACCCTAGACAGCACCTTATGGCGGTGTGGTCCGATGGTGGAAGCCCCAGTGAGTTCGCAGGGCCTGGGGAAGTCGGCTTGTCTGCTGCGTATAGCAGGGACGGTCGCATAGAGCGGTTGGAGCTCTTAGTGGTGCAACGCCTCCAGCGGGACCGGGAACAAGAAGAGCGGGACTCGCGGGCATCCACTAGCCGTGCAAGGACACCACTCAGCACCTCATCGTCTCCAGCCAGAAGCATTAATGATTGCCCAGCTGCTGTGTTTGAAGACGACCCGGGACAGCCAGTGACCGCTGAGCCAGAGCATGAGGAGGATATGCTGGATGTGGTGAGTGAAGTTTGCCGTTTCCACCCAGACAGGTGAACCCTGCACCACGAATTGGCGGGCGCCATTGATTGCCTAATTACGCACCAACTCCGGAGTCAGGTCCTCAATAATACCTTGGAGAAAGGTTCTCCACGGGCATAACGGCGTTTGCTAGGACCCTGGTCGGGGATAATGTGTCCAGTAAACAGTAAGATGCACTGGCACTCCTATGCAACGCCCAGTATGAGATAACTGCCTGCGTAAGAGCTCCATATAGCCCACACTCAATCCCAAATTCGCGGGGTTGTGCCGACCATTACCGCTCCACCGCCGCATCAGTTGTTTGGAGACCTGTCCAAACAGGTGAAGGGACTGGACAAAGGAGGCCAAAACAGCGGGCCTCATGAAACTCCATCGGCCAGACTTCACACATATCACCGGCAACAGCCTAATACAACCTGTGAACCAAGGCTGCCGGATAGGGCACAAAGATCCTACCTACCTCCATCTCAACAAACACAACGACCTTTTAGGGCAAGGCCAACAGCGGCCTGCATGGAAAATGCGGCCGCCGGCCCGTCATCCTCCATAACGTCCACCCGAAGCACCGTATGTATGGAACCGCCGTTAACCATGGAGGTAAGGGGGTCTGGCTCCTCTCACGCCGTAGTATCCCTCCTGCACGAATAGGTGGGCGATTGCGGGCTTCCTTGGACATATGGGAAAACTGTCACCACAGATGAGTTTATTTTACAAAGTGTTCAAGGGTATATAATTTGTTGGAGGTATAAATTCCCCTACCCAGCATTCGCCTCGTAGGAATTTTACTCTATCCCAAAAAGAGGTGGAGGCAGGGCATGCTGAAATTATACGGCGAGCAGAAAAAGGGGTAATTGGCATAACCAAGCATGAACCTATTGAGTTTGAGTCTAATATGTTCACCAGCAGTAAAAAAGAAGGGGGATGTCGGATTATAATAGATTTAACTGAGTTGAACACTTTTGTACAATATACCCATTTCAAAATGGATACTTTTGGAACAGCTAGGCAGATGCTTTACCCAGAGTACTTTATGGCATGCATCGATTTGAAAGATGCATGCTATACGGTGCCCATCGCTGAGGCTCACAGGGAATTTCTGAAGTTGTCTGGAAGGGTGCATTGCCCAATGGAATCATCACAGCCCTAGGCTGTTTACCAAATTGGTATTTACCTGTATTGGCTCTTCTCCGACAACAAGATTATAGTGATGGCATATTGGATGAAATCCTTATAGTGGGGCAGACCCACCAATTGGCAATTCAAGGAGTGGCTGCAACCAAGGCTCTGCTTGAGAAGCTGGGGTTGTAATCCATCCAGACAAATCAAAACTGCACCCGGTACGGGTTATGGATTATTTGGTGTTCACCCTAGACACCAATTTAATGAAGTTTATCATCCCAACTAATAAAGCTACTGCTATAATAGAAGAGTGCCACAATCTTGCTTGCGCCAGGGTACCGACCATTTGGCAAACAGCAAAAGTTATAGGCAAATTGGTAACTACATTCCCAGCTGCACGATTCGGACCGCTACACTACCGAAATTTACAAAGATCAAAAATCACAGCATTAAAAAACAAATGCTGGCCGCTTTGATCGGCCAATTCGGTTACCACCGGAAGCTAGAAATGAGCTACAATGGTGGGTAGATAATATTAAAGAATGTCATTGACCTATTATAGTGAGCAACCCTGATGCTGTGCTACAAACTGACGCAAGCGCACCAGGCTGGGGAGCAACTGGTACGATGTCCAGTTGTGGTAGCAGATGGAACTCTCGTGAGTCTACATTCCTGGAGTCACATGGGATAAACTATATAGAAATGCTGGGGGCATTTCATGGACTGCGGGCTTACTGTACTAATTCACGGGATTACATGTCCGCTTTCAAATAAATAATGCTACAGTAGTGGCTTACATCAATCATATGGGTGGTATCAGGTCGCTAGTTTGTGATGAATTGGCTAATACAATTTGGCACTGGTGCATTGAAAGAAATATTTGGATTACTGCGACCTATTTGCCTGGGAAGCTTATTTCAGTGGCGGACACCAGGTCACGAGTCTTCAATGACAACATTGAGTGGATGTTGAACCCCCAAATTTTGGAGATATTATAGCTCATTTTGGGACACCAGATATTGACCTATTTGCGTCCAGGCTGAACCATCGAATACCAACGTATGTGTTGTGGGAACCAGACCTTGGGGCAATAGCAATGGATGCGTTTTTATCCATTGGGGGAAATGGTTTGCTACGCATTTCCCCCATTCTGCCTCACCAGTCGGGTATTGCAGAAAATTAAACTAGACTCTGCAATTGGCATATTGATCATTCCCGACTGGCCTACACAACCATGGTACCCGATGGTTGTAGAAATTTCAAAACAACCATGGATGGCGATTGGGAAACATCCCAAATTGATTACTCACCCCATTACGGGGGGGTCAGTCATCCTTGCCATGGTCATTTAAACTTGTTGGCCTGCAGGTTCTGAAAGACCACTCATCCGGGCAGGCATCTTGTTAAGAGCCATAGACCTTATCGCCGCATCATGCCGAGAATCAACTCGGAAACAATACCTCACCCAAATCAGAAAGTGGGAGGCATTCTGTGCTCGGACCAACAAGTCTTCCAACTCGGCAACAATACCTGATGTCCTGGAGTTTCTAGCTGGCCTCCATTTCGATGCTGGCCTCAGCTACAGTGCCATCAACAGCGCCAGGAGTGCGCTGTCCTCATACCTGGATATAGGTGTCGGCTCCAACCACCTGGTGTCTAAACTAATGAGGGGAGTGTTCAACACCAACCCTCCACGACCCAGATATACAGTAACGTGGGATGTGGGGATCGTACTAACCCTACTGAGGAGCTGGGCTCCAATAGATGAGCTACCATTGAAACAGCTCACCCTCAAGGTGGTGATGCTTATGGCACTGACTACAGCCCAACGAGTCCAGACGTTACAGAAACTGCGACTGGACAGCATGGTGGCCACCCCTGGTCAAATAAATTTCTTTGTCAAAGAATTATTAAAACAGCACAGGCCAGGGGCGCATGGGCTGCAGTTGGAATTTCGGGCGTACCCTGTAGATGCCACTCTCTGCATAGTCACCCATCTCCACCACTACATCCGAGTTACTGGAGTTATCAGGATGAAGGAACAGGGGCTCCTCATCAGTCATAAACCTCCGCATCATCGGGTGACTACACAGACTATCGCCAGGTGGCTCAGGGTGGTGCTGGATGCAGCAGGAGTTGCTACTGACATTTTTAAGTCTCATTCCACCAGGGCTGCATCCACATCAGCGGCAAGAGCCATGGAGGTGCCCATGGACCACATTCTCGCCACCGCGGGCTGGGCCAGTGGAAAAACTTTTCAACGGTTCTATAACAAGCCTCTGGCCGCCCCTGCGACATTCGCAGAAGCTATCCTGGGAACCGCTCAGTAAATGTCTGTCCCCGAATTAGGGGGTTTTTGTTGTTTATTTGATTAATAAATTGTGTTGATTTTTCAGCCAGTTTCGACTGAACTCCATTAACAGCCTTCCTCCATCAGACTGGCGGCAGTGTGATAAGCATGGACGTTGTCCAGGGCGTGAAATCACCGAGCTTTGAAATCTTCACAAAGTCACTCACGTGACTCCGAAGTAAAATAGTAAGATTAAACGAGAACGTACCAAGTTTGAAGGTTGATCTGTATTTTACGAGGAGTCGCGGTAAGGGATTTCGTGCCCACCGCTCCCACCCTCTATCATAAGGTCAACCAGGTAGTTCTACGTTTTTCATCTTACTATTTTTTAGTCATGGTTTGGTTCTGTGATTCCACACCGCTGCTTTGAAGGATGCCGCGCATGCGTGCTGGCGGGGTCTTCACGAAATCCCTCACCGCGACTCCTCGTAAAATACAGATCAACCTTCAAACTTGGTAAGTTCTCGTTTAATCTTACTAGTTTAGTTTAGTTCAGTTCAGTTCAGTTTAGTTTGGTTTAGTTTGGTTTAGTTTGGTTTAGTTTGGTTTAGTTTATTCCGCACAGTACCTAGTTGTATTCGTGCATTTGACGATGAACATGACTTGACGCGTCTTGGCTATTCTCATCCTCAGCATTTTAATCACATGCATCGTCTCAGTCTCAATTGTTTCAACTTGAAGTTGGTTCAGTATGATTCAGCAAATACATTTTTTCGTGGTTTCGATTTGGTCATCATGATCAAAATTGCCAGTAGAAATTATTTATATTGTCTTCAATGTTCCTTTAATGTAACTCATTCCAAAAATCAAATCATAAACCGTCATTAACTGGCATCTTTTCAGCTGCATATTGCCCTGAATTTCGAACAACATGGCCATCCCTTCAGCCTTCTGACAATGGCCTCACATCCTTGCTGACAGTAATATAATCTTCTGAAACTTTTCTCTTCTCGGTAATATTTAAGAAAATGAAAGACAAAAATGTGGAGATTACATTTCTCGATTCGAGCATGCCCCAGCATGCTGTTCGAATGTAAAAACATTCCTAGCCCTGGCACCGATTTGCTTCCTGTCATTCGGACTTCTTCTCACTTTCCCAATGCTCTCTACTGCAATGGATTTAAGGGCATTGCAGAGGTAACTACAACTCAAGGTCTATTACAGCGGTGTCTAAAACTAGAGGTCATAAGTTTAGGATTAGAGATGAAAAGTTTAGAAGGGTTCTGAGGAAGAACTTTTTCACCAGACAATCATATGGATAGGTGTCTGATCGTTGGCATGGGTCTGGTGGGTTAAAGGGCCTGTTTCTGTGCTGTATGACTCTAGGACTCTGAAATCCCACCACAAATATGTGAGCAAGAGAACAAAGCAGTAACGTCAGTAGTAACTTCACTTTAAGTGTACTAAATGTCTGTTTGTAATATAAATAGATAATCCGGGAAACACCCAGGGACCTGTTAGCTCTTGTTTGGACAGATGTCAAACTAATGTGGAAATAAGGAACCGTGGACGCTGGTTGACACAAAAGAGACACAAAGCTCTGGAGGAGCTCACTGAGTCAGGCAGTAACTCTGAAGAACATGGTTAGACGATGTTTCGGGTCTGATGGAGTCTGATGAAGGGTCCCAACCTGAAATGTCACCTATCCATGTTCTCCAGAGTTGCTGCCTGACCCGCTGAGCTACTCCAGCACTTTTGTGTAAACCAGAATCTCGATAAAATGTTTTCTATGGCGAATCTGTAGAAGTTGGTGAGAGTTGTTGGGGACATGCCAAACTTCCTTGGCCTATTCTAAGGAAGTAGAGGCGTTGGTCTGCTTTCACGACCATTGCTTCGATATGGCTCATCCAGGACAAGTAGCTGGTAATAATGGAAGAACCAGAATGTGAAACGGTCCCTTCAACCAACTCTTCTCTTGAATTAAATTAAACAACTCAGTTCTTCTTCTTATCGAGTCCACACGCAAGATTAGAAGTTGTTGAGCCAGAGCTGAACACACTTCTCGGCATCTGCAGACAATGGTGTCTGTCTTGTCGCTTCTTGTGCGCGGTGGTGGAAATATTGGTGGAAACAGGGCCGCGACGTGAACGCTCTTGCCTTGACCCCAACAACTCAGTTGAAAGAACCTTTGAAATGATGTCACCCCTGAACCACGTGTTAAAGTTCACTGGTGCAGATATCTAAGTCTGCTGCCTCCAGAAATCTCAATCATCGTATCATTGTCAGTATGAAGGAGATGCAACAATGTGCAGATGCTGGAAGTTGTAGCGACAAACAAGGTGCCTGAGGAACTCAGCGGGCTGAGCAGCATCTGGGAAGGGGAAAGGAATAGTCGATGTGTTGGGTTGATACCCAAATGTCTGCATGGATGGACCATGGGAAGTTGGTCAGAGCCCAGAGGAACTGGAGAGCTGCAGAAAGGGCTGCAGCGGAGATGAGGAAAATGATGGATGGGGATTGGGAAATAGGATTGAGTTTTATGAAACCGTGATCAAAAAGGTCGATGAGGTATAGATGTAGATGTACAAAAAGCTGTAGATGTTGTAGAAAAGCGTTTAAGAAGGAGCTGCAGATGCTGGAAAATCGAAGGTAGACAAAAGTGCTGGAGAAACACAGTGGGTGCAGCTGCATCGATGGAGCGAAGGAAATAGGCAACGTTTCGGGTCGAAACCCTTCTTCAGACTGATGTCAACCTGTAGATGTTGTATATAAGGACCAGTAAAGCATTTAACAAGGTACCTCATGGTAGGCTGCACTGGAAAGTTAGATCTCATGGGATTCAAGGAGAAATAGATGCATGGATAGAAAATTGGCTTCATGGAAGGAAGCAAAGGGTGATGGTGGAAGGTTGCTTCTCGGACTGGAGGCCTGTTTCTAGTGGTGCACCACAGGGTTCGGTGATGGGCCTGTTAATGTTTGTCATCTACATCAATGATTTGGATGAGAACATACATGGCAAGATTAGCAAATTTGCAGATGATACAAAAGTGGGTGGTTTTGCAGATAGTTACGATGATTGTGAAAAATTGCAGCAGGATCTGGATCGATTGGCCAGGTGGGCTTAGAAATGGTTGATGGAATTGAATGCAGAAAATTGTGAGGTGTTGCATTTTGGGAAGTCTAACATGGGTGGGACCTCCACATGAATGATAGGCCTCTGGGTAGTGTTGTAGAGCAGAGTGCGGGTGTATATTTCCCTGAAGGTGGAGTCACAGGTAGATCGGGTGATCAAAAAGGCTTTTGGCACATTGGCCTTCATCACTCAGAGTATTGAGTATAAACATTGGGAGGTCATGTTGCAGTTGTAGAAGACTTTGATGAGGCCGCATTTAGAGTATTGTGTTCTGTTCTGGGCATCATGTTATGGGAAAGATGTTGCCAAGCTGGAAAGGGTGTGGAGAAGATTTACGAGGATGTTGCCAGGACACGAGGATCTGAGCGATAGGCAGAGGTTGAGTAGGCTGGGTCTCTATTCAACGGAGCGCAGGAGGATGAGGGGTGATCTTATAGAGGTGTACAAGATCATGACAGGAATAGATCAGGTAGATCTGTATCTCTCTATGATTCTGTGATTCTTGCCTGGAGTAGGTGAACACGAGGACCAGGGGACAAGTTTAAGGTGAAGGGAAAAAGATTTAATAAGAATCTGAAGGGGTATCTTTTTCACACAAAGGTTGATGGGTATATGGAACAGGAGGTAGTTGAGGCAGGGACTATCCCAGCATTTAAGAAGCAGTTAGACAGGTACATGGGTCGGACAGGTTTGCGGAGATATGATCCAAATGCTGACAGGTGGGACTAGTTGGCCGGTGTGGGCAAGATGGGCCGAAGGGCCTGATTCCGCACTGTGTCACTCTATGATTCTATGACTCCATGTATCTTCAGCTTGTCTGAACAGACCTCACCCCAAGATGTCACACACTGCTCACGTCACAGGCCAACAGATATGACGTCCCTCTCCTGTGGATTTCACATTAAAGCTGCAACAAGCAATGGGACCAGCAGCATTGCTGCCTAAAACAAGATGAGCTAATTAAACTGAGACCAGCAGATGCAAAGAGGAATTAATCAGTGGAAGAATTGAGATCAGTGAAGTCTTGTAACCTTGCCAGCCTGCTGCAGAGTTTGCACAGAGTTTTTCGTGAGATAAATGTCGGTCCCAGACCATACCTTTACCTGTCACATTCCTGTCAGTAAATGCACAAATGTTCATTGCTGATCTTGTAGTGGTGTATCAAATCATGAGGGGAATAGATCAGGTGGACGCACTGAGTCTCTTGCCCAGAGTGGGGGAATCGAGAACCAGAGGGCATAGGATTAAGATGAAGGTGGAAAGATTATATAGGAATCTGAGGGGTAACATTTTCACGCCAAGGGTGGTGGGTGTATGGAATGAGCTGCCGGAGGAGGTAGTTGAGGCAGGGACTATCCCAATGTTTAAGAAGCAATTAGGCAGGTACATGGATTGGACAGGTTTAGAGGTACATGGGCCAAATGCAAGCAGGTGGGATTAGTGTAGTTGGTCAGTGTGGGCAAGTTGGGCCGAAATTCCACACTCTATGCTCTTATGCTGGATTAATGCCAGGCACACCACGTCGCAGCGGCCTCTGCAGTCCGTCTGTCTTTTTAAAATTTTCTTTGTCCCGTTGAGTGTTTTTTTAACTGGGTATGTGTGAGAGGACGAAGGTTGGGGGGCAGGGTGGGGGAAACTTTTTAAAATATTTTCCCTATACGGGGGACCCAACATTTTCTCTGTCGGGTCTTTATTGTCGCTGGGGCCTAGCAACCTGGAGCGGCCTCCAACCGGAACGACCTGGGGGCTCCAGTCGCGGAGCCTGCGGACTCACCATCGTGGGGCTGGCCGAGTTCGGAACGGGAGGAGCTGTTGTGGCGCGCTGCTGCGGCCCGACCCCGGAGCTTCGGAGGCTCCAGCCACAGGCCCGGTGGACGGTAACACCGGGAGCTCGCGGGTCCCTGGTGGGAGACCGCTTTTGGCAACTTCTCCCGCCCGAGTTGCGGGGTTGAAAATGACCTGGAGCGGGGCCTTACATCACCCGGCGCGGCTTTAATGGCCGCGGGGCTTGCTAGCGCCCGCCGGGGGCTCCAACATCAAGACCCAGAGCGCGACCTTGCATTGCCCAGCACAGCCTTAATGGCTGCGGGACATATTTACCATCGCCCGCCGGGGGCTGTGACTTTGACATCGGGAAGAGAATGGGGAGAGCAGGGGAGAGATTAGACTTTGCCTTCCATCACAGTGAGGAGGAGATTCACTGTGATGGATGTTTGTGTCAATTCTGTTGTGTCTTGGTTCTTTTCTTGTTTGTATGACTGCAGAAACCAAATTTCGTTCGAACTTCAATGAGGTTCAAATGACAACAAATAAATTGTATTGTATTGTATTTGTACCAAGGTCAATCGCACCGATAAGTACCAGGGTTGGGTGCCCAGTCCCGAGTTGCAGGATCTATTGTCTCTCTACCATATTTAGCATGGTGGTGATGCCACGCTGTAGCGTCCTGTCACTGAAGATGGCATGTTGTCGCTGAAGATGGGACCACCAACAATGTGGACTGATACATCTGCGACGAGTAGATCAAGCTCGAGGAAAAAGAGTAAATACCCGAGCTAACTTACTGATGGTCACAAATTGACCCCAGAAATCATTGCTGCTCAGAAACCATTGCCGCGTTTGTCCTTTATGTGGTAACATTGTCAGCTGATGTACATGAGACACCTTGTGTAGAGTTGATTGGCCAGTTCCTTGCTGCTGGGCTGATCAGGGCGGTGCAGCGGCACAGCTGCTACCTCACAGCACCGGATAGACGCAGGTTCGATCCCGGCCTCGGGTGCCAGTGTGGAGTGTGGAGTTTGCACGTTCCCCCTGTGAGAGCGGGGGTTTCCTCCAGGGTGCTCCAGTTTCCTCCCACGTCCCAAAGACATGCAGGTTTGTAGGTTCATTGGCCACTGTGACATTGCCCCTGTTGTGTGAGGAGTGGATCAGAAAGTGGGATAACATGGAACTAGTGTGAACGGGTGATCTTTGAAGCTTTTCACTGTGCCTCGGTACACGTGACAATAAACTGAACTGAGGTCGGCGTGGGCTCAGTGGGCCGAAGGGCATGCTTCCATGCTGTACCTTTAAAACCGTTAAAACCAAGCATCAAACAATTACAATGGATCAAAGTCACCATTTGTTGGACCTGCCACAGTTCCACAGGAAACCTAGCAATAGAACATGTTTATAGGACTTTTACAAGCAGTGCTTTGGTGACATACAATCTAATGTCATCACAAAATAGTAAAGCAATTTCCAACCCCATCAGTTTATGTTCCAATCTTTTGCCATAAAGATCAACATATCATTTTGTCTCTTTAATTGCTTGCTGCATCATGTTTACTTCCCGGATCTCATAAATCTACTATCCCATTGCACACAAACACTTACTAGTTTCTCAACAACTTTTTCATTCATCGTCCCTACTTGCGAAAGCAGACATTTGTCCAATTCTACTCTTTTGCTGATCTTGTACGGCTCAATGTCCTGCCTGACTACCGAATGATCGGACCTCATTTCGTAAGGTCATAAGGAATGGGAGTAGAATTAGGCCATTTGGCCCATCAAGTCTACTCCGCCATTCAACCATGGTTGATCTATCTGCCTTTTGCACATTGGCCTTCTTCAGAGTATTGAGTATAGAAGTTGAGAGGTCCTGTTGCAGTTATATAAGACATTTGTGAGGCTGCATTTAGAGTATTGTTTTCAGTTCTGGGCACCATGTTATAGGAAAGATATTGTCCAGTTGGAAAGGGAACAAAGAAGATTTACGAGGTTGTTGCCAGAACCTACGGATCTGAGCTATAGGAAGAGGTTGAATAGGCTGAGACGATTCCTTGGAATGCAGGAGGATGAGGAGTGATCTTATACAGGTGTGTATAAAATGCTGAGAGGAATAGATCAGGTAAATGTACAAAGTCTCTTGCAGTGAGTAGGGGAATCAAGAACCAGAGGACATAGGTTTAAGGTGAATGGGGGAAAGATTTAACAGGAATCTGAGGGGTAACTTTTTCACATAAAGGGTGGTGGGTGTATGGAACGAACTGCCAGAGGAGGTAGCTGAGGCAGTGACTTATGTTATGTTTAAGTCACAATTAGACAGGTACATGGATAGGACAGGTTTCGAGGGATAGGGGCCAAACGCAGGCAATTGGAACTAGTGTAGATGAGGCGGGTTGGTTGGTGAGGGCAAGTTGGGCTGAAGGGCCTGTTTCGACTCTGAAGGACTCTATGACTCTAAGAGGGGTGTGCGGGGAGGGGTAGGGGAAGGAGGGAAAGGGGGGATGGAGAGGGAGAGAGGGTGAGGGGGGTAGGGGAGGGCGGCAAGGGGAGGGGGGAAGGGGGGGAAGGGGGGGAAGGGGGGGTGGTAGGGGATGGTTGTAAATGGGCCGAAGACTGGAGTACGAAGAGAAGGGAGCAGTCGACGACAGTCCTGAGGAAGAAGGCCAGTAGGTAAGTGAACTGGGGTCATACTGTACCTTCCGCACCCTGAATGTCAGTTGCGGGAGGGACCCCCAGAGCAGAAAGACAAGGAGAGGGATGTCAGTTCATTGAACAATCCAGACGACAGTGACGGCTGGAGGCCCTTCAGAAGCTTGGGCCTCGCCTGGACCGGGCAGCGCTCCATAATGCATGGACCAGACATTCAGAATTCAGACTGCAGAATCAATTTATTGGCCAAGTATGTGCACATACAAGGAAATTGACCTGGTAATCTGCTCGAACTTGGTAAAAACACAATATACAGTAGACAATTAAAAAACAGTAAAATTTAAAAAATGTAAAAATAAAGTGCAAGTGTTAAAAGGGGCAGTTTTGTTATATATTGCACATGTACTGTAGATCTCTAAAGAGCACTTGGATAGTTTATAAGTGTTTGGCTTACAGACCAGAATGTAGTGGTGTGGGAACTTTGTTAATGGCGCTAAATCTGGCCACTCGAAAATAAATGTCACTGTGTATTGCACGTGCGGTAATAAAGCACCATTGATCCATTGACGATTGTTCACACGTGATGGAAATATAGTTGACAATAAAGGAAGTTCACAGGAGACCGTGGAGGAAAAGATGGGTGGAGGAAAAGATGGGTGGAAGATTGCAGAAGACCGTCAAAGGTTCATGAGGTCATAAGGTCATAATTCATAGCAGCACAATTAGGCCATTCGGCCCATCAAGTCTGCTCCATCATGGCTGATCTATCTCTCCCTCCTACCCCTACTCTAAGGCCTTCGCCTCATAACCCCTGATACCTGTACTAATCAATAATCTATCTATCTCTGCTTTCAAAAATATCAATTGACTTGGCCTTACAGCCTTCTGTGGCAATGAATTTCACAGATTCACTACCCTCTGACCAAAGAAATTCCTCCTCATTTCTTTCCAAAAAGAACGTCCTTTAATTCTGAGGCTATGACCTCTAGTCCTGGGCTCTTCCACCAGTGGAAACGTCCTCTCCACATCTATCACAGTCTATCCAAGCCTTTCACTATTCCGTATGTTTCAATGAGGTCCCCCCTCATTCTTCTAAACACCAGGTCCAGTGCCGACAAACGCTCATCATGGTTGCCAGGAAAAGATGTTTGCTTCATCCACTGATCCATAACCAGTGTGCATAACATCTGCTGGCTGGAGCAATTCCTACCTCCCTTCAGCTGCCAGTTCACAGGTCCTGGTAACCCTTTGCTGGGGGTGGCAAATGCAAGGCATTCCTTACAGTTTCATGAGGCTATTAATTGCTGATGTAACCGATGCCATGTTCATACTAATCAAGGATCTGCTAATGGTGAGGACATTTCAGGCAACTCAGTCATGCCTTCATTGAAATGGAGACACATGGAACTGCAGATGTTGGAGTCTAGAGCTGGAGGAATTTAAAGGATCAGGTTGAATCTGTGAAGGGAATGGTGGAATGGGCAGGCTAATTTTAGGGTCGCTTGCCATGCCCTCCACAGGCAGAAGCTGCCTGACCTCATGAGTTTAGTCTAGTTTAGTTTAGTTTAGAGATGCAGCATGGAAACAGGTCCTTCGACCCACCGAGTCCGCCCTGACCAGCGATCCCCGCACACAGACGCTATTCTGCACGCACTGGGGAATATCTACATTTATTCCATGCCACCTAAAACCTGTACGTCTTTGGAGTGTTGAGGAAACCGAAGATCTCAGAGAAAACCCACGCAGGTCATGGGGGGAACGTACAAACTCTGCACAGGCAGCTCCCATCGTCAGGATCGAACTCGGGTCTCTGGCGCTGTAACGTCACCCATCCATGTTCTCCAGAGATGTTGCCTGACCCGTTGAGTTGCTGCAGCCCTTTGTGCCCTGTCTGAGGCAGTGGTGGGCAGGATGGTAAACCAGAGATAGGGCCACGAAGGCCAAACTCACATCCTGACCTCACCCGACCTCTTTGCGGGTGTAGATTACGCAGGAGTAACTGATTTGTGGCTGGAAACAGGAAACGTGACTGGTTATCGCTTTGCTTTTACACAGGGGGATTAAGACCAGCTGTGGCTCTCCAGCTATTGTTCTGTGCAAGGGCAGCTGACAATACAGAGACCAGGAAACTGGAGTGTGGGGGATTTCTGGTCTGAATGAATCGCTAACACTCTACGTCATGCATTCATCAATCGAGCCAACTGAGTATTCAATCTTTGCGCGGGGAAGGGGAAGATTAATGGAAGCTAAATTGATTAATGGTTCCATGTGTAGAAAATTAAAAGTTAATTAAGGCTTAGATACTTTATTTCAAGTCTAGTCAACTTTATTTGTCACATACACCAACTAGATGTGCAGTGAAATGAAAGTGGCAATGCTTGTGGATTGGGCAAAAACTACAGAACAGAATAGAACAGAATCAGGATTTACATGTTAGAGATGCATTCTTTGGCACTGAAACAATGGTGGATCTTTTGAAGCAGGCAGGGACCACGGACCTGGCCAGGGAGAGGTTGAATATTGTGGTGAGCACTGGAGCAAGCTGAGTAGCACAAGACTTTAGTACTCGCCCAGATATACCATCTGGACTTACAGCTTTCCTCGTGTTCACATGTGTCAGAGCCCTCCTCACGTCGTGCTCGGACACCGAGAGTGTGTGCACATCCCCAGCGGTGGGCCTCACTCCAGCCTCACTAGCCAGCACGCTGGCGGTGCTGTTGTTAGCCGGCGAGCTAGAGGTGATGTTGCCCGTCTCGAATCGTGCATAGAAAGAGTTCAGGTCATCAGCTAGGGAGGTGCCGGGAGGTTCTGGTTGAGGGGGGAGGGGGGGCATCTCTGGTAGTTACTTATAGTCTGTAGCCCCTGCCAAAGGCGTCTGGTGTCCCGCTGCTCCATCTGCGACTCCATCCTGTCCCTGTACCTCCTTTTTGCGTCCTTCACAGCCCTTCGCAGTCGGTAGGACTCTGCCTTGCATTCGTCCATATTGCCAGATGTCAGGCCGGAGTTGTAAGCAGCAGTGCGAGCATTCAAGGCAACGCGAACGGACCTGTCCACCCAGGGTTTTTGATTAGGAAAGATGCTAACCATTACCGTGGGGACGATGTTATCGGCTATTGTTGCAATGGAGTACGTGACCGCTTCCGCAAACTCACTGGCGTCTCTGGAACATGCTTGGAACATATTCCAGTCGACATCGCTCAGTGCATCTGCAGCATGGCCTCTGTATGGTCAGACCACCGCTTTACGTCCCTCGTCACTGCCGCTGCCCGTACTATCCGTTGTTTATACTCCGGCAGCAGGAAAATGGCAGCGTAGTCAGACTTTCCAAAAGGAGGGAGAGAAATGGCCTTGTAGCCTCTCCTGAACGGCGTGTAGCAGTGGTCCAAAGTTCTTTCCCCCCTGGTGACACACCTGATGTGTTGGCAGAAGTTAGGCATGACCTTTTGGAGATTTGCCTTATTAAAATCTCCAGCCACCACCACAGCCGCATCAGGGTTCTTGTTTTGGTGTCGACATAACACATGGTGATAGTGCCAATTTGGTGTCCGCTAGCGGTCACCGAATGTAGACGGCTGTGATGATCACTGAGCTGAACTCCCGGGGAAGCGTCTTAATATTCCCAGCCTTGCACCAGTTTTTGTTGGTCGTGAAGCAAACTCCTCAACCCTTGGGTTTCCTGGATTCCTCCGTTCTGTCCGCGCGGAAAACAGTGAAGGACCTGGTTGGGCAGATTACCTGAATCGGCACCAGAGGGGTCGGCCAAGTCTCATTTGAACTGAGATACGAGCTAGGAAGCCTCTCTGGAGACCACGTTGTTCGCGATGAATTTGACACATCATATTATTAAACATGTAACCTTAGAAGATGATTACACAATAGATGACCATTTGGCCCATCCCCTCGATGCTGGCCCAAAGTAGATTGTAAATTAATCCCACGTCCCACATCCTGATCCAGTCTGAAGAAGGGTCTGGACCCGAAAAACGTCACCCATTCCTTCTCTCCAGAGATGCTGCCTGAATTACTCCAGCATATTGTGTCTATCTTCGGTTTAAACCAGCATCTGCAGTTCCTTCCTAGTACACACATTTGCTCCATATCACGTGGGTTAAGATTCTTTGAAGTTGTCATCCACTTGCTACTGAAATGCTCAGTCTGAAGAAGGCTTCCTTCTTCAGGTCACCGTCCTTTTTCTACAGAGACTCCCTGAGTTACTCCAGCATTTTTCTAGTCTATCTTAAACACAATGAAGGCTTCCGCCTCAAACTTTCTTTCAGATACCAAGCTTCTATTCACTGCGTGAAAAAAAGCATGTCCTCAACTCCCCTCTCGTTGTTTTATTAATTAGCTCGCATCCATACCCGGCACGGGTATGGATGCGGCTGTAAGTTCTGCAAGGCTCCGTGTGTTATTTCATAAACAAAAACTGGGTTTTGTTTTTAACCTTGAACTCAGAACAAAAAGAGGAAGGAAGGTGGATAGCAGCATGCGGAAGACGAAGGGATATTACTATTATTTCCAAAGGGCATGCCTGCAATATCCTGATTGTGCAGTTAAACTTTAATTCTATTGCCACTAACTCTCAGGGTGAAGCAGCAACAATTGAGGTGTGCGTTCAATCATTAATGAGACACTACACACAGAAGCAAGAAAAGCAGTATTTCTTTGAGGGAAAAAAACTGACAGCTGTAACAGTCACCACGGGGTGTATTAGTCAGAGAGCTAACGCAAGCACTGCCAGTAAGTTATAGACTTGACCTCAATATGACTTGAGTAGTTTTAATTTTCCTTAACTATACATTCAACGCCGGTGTTTTAAGAGCAACGTGGCAGGTTGATATATGGCAGGAATGCTTTCAAATTAATTTGGTTTCAATTTAACAATTCTGCTCCACGTCCTTTTTCGGATTGTTTTATGGGTGACGTTTAGTTTTACACCGTAACTTTAAGCAGACAAGGAGGTGTGCCAATGACTGGATAACTGATTGGTGAGTGTAGATTTTACTCACCAATCAGCCTGCATCAGTTTCAAATTCAAATTTCAAATTCAATTTTCAAATTGAAAAACCTGTTTTATTTTTGCTTCATTCAATAGTAAGGTTTAAATATGCGCAAATTTCTGACAAGGCGATACTTGAAATAGCAAAGGCCATAATGGACGTATATTTAGCATGGTGAAATGAAAGTTGTTTGTGTTGTCACCGTAAACCACACAGTTATTATTTTAAATCATGACAGTCAGAATGTTTTGTCCACTGTCACTCACTCTATAAATACCAATTCCATAATTATCATTCAACAATCTGACTGCCGAGAAGTTGGGAGTTCATTTTATCTGCGTGTAATCCCGCATTTAGCAGAGATTGCTTGCATCAGTTAGATTTAGCTCTTAGGGCTAAAGGAATGAAGGGATATGGGGAAAAAGCAGGAACGGGGTACTGATTTTAGACTTTAAGACTTTTGCCTTCCATCACAGCGAGGAGGTGCCTGGTAGACTCACTGTGGTGGATGTTAAATCTGTGTTCATTGTGTGTTTTGTTATTTTATTCTATGTTTTGACTGCAAGGCACGAAATTTTGTTCAGACTGAAAAGTCTGAATGACAACAAAGGATACTTTGCCTTTGAGATGATCAGCCATGATCATATTGAATGGCGGTGCTGGCTCAAAGGGCCGAATGGCCTGCTCCTGCCCCTATTTTTCTATGTTTCCATGTTTCTATGAGACTGAATGGCAGGAAATGAACTGTTTGTTCACCTGCCCTCATGACTATAGTTCCCGATGACTCACGAATGCCACAGCTGGCCGGGCCGCCTAGTTTCATGTTCACGTAGCATTAGGCCATTCAGCCCATGGAATCCATTCTGCCATTCAATCATGGCTGATCTCTGCCTCCTAATCCCATTTTTCCTACATTCTCCCCATAACTCTTGACACCCGTTCTAATCCAGAATTTGTCGATCTCTGCCTTAGTTTGCCAGTGGTAGGGAGGCAGTGGGATGAGCAAAGAACGGGCACCAGAGCTGGCAGAGTGGCCACGAAGAGTTTAGTTTAGGAATACAGCGCGAAAACAGGCCCTTCAGCCCACCGAGTCTCAGGCTGACCCTGATCCCCCGCGCACTAGTTCGGCGTGAGACCATTTTCGCATCCTGCACACTGGGGCCAATTCACAGCGGCCAATCTGCTGACGAACACGCACTTCTTTGGAATGTGGGAGGAAACCGGAAAACGCGGAGAAAACCCACGCGGTCACAGGCAGAACATATGAACTCCGTAGAGCCAGCACCCGTAGTCAGGGTCGAACCCGGGTCCCTGACGCTGTAAGGCAGCAACTCCACCGCTCCACCACTGTGCGGCCCTGAGAGTATTTGGCATAATCACCCTGTGAATTAAAGGCAGGATAAGGCCTGTAGTGGGTTTATGGAATGTACTTTATCGAGAAGAGCTCAAATGACTAATGGCTCTGCCACTAAGTCAGGGGAGGAGGCGGGCGTATAAAAGGTCGGGGGGAAATGGACCAGACCTTTAGTTAAAACTTTGCAGCTGAAGAGGAGCGATCTCACTCGGCCTCAAGCGGAGACGTCCTTGGCTTGCTGACATCATGACATTCTCAGCCATCGAGGAAAGCAACAATGGCGTCTTTCATGAGGCCACAACGATCTCTTGGCATTTGTTGTTGAGGGGTAGGATGGTGTGCATGGAGCATCTGACCCCAGTGCACAAACAACAGTTATATATAAAAATGTTGGTGGATAAAATGTCCCAAAAAAGCATTCAGAATGATTCATCTCGTGCAACCTCCTGTTTCCTCCCTTTCTGCCATGACTCATGCAGGGATAACGTTGCAGAGATATATTGGTTCCCTTATCATTCCTCTGGTGCGACCTTCAAATGGGACATCTGCTTGCAAGTCAGTATTCAGGGAAATGACACCTAAATTTAGTCATGTGCTTCCACATACAACCCAGCAGAGATCAGGACCAAAAATGATAGTTGATTACTTTTACTGACCTATCCTTAGCCCAGCTATATTCAGATTAAATGTTCTAGATTTATTCCCTCATTGTATGTAGACATCGCGAGCAAAGACAGATGTTGGGTATCAAATCATGAGAGAAATAGATCAGGTAGATGCACAAAGTCTCTTGCCCAGAGCAGGTGAATCGAAGACCAGAGGACTAAGGTTTAACTTGAAAGGGGAAAAGATTTAATAGGATTCTGAGGGGTAACTTTTTCATACAAAGAATGGTGGATGTATGGAACAAGCTGCCAGAGGAGGTAGTTGAGGCTGGGGTTATCCCAACATTTAAGGAACAGTTAGACAGGCACGTGGATAGGACAGATTTGGAGGGATATGGACCAAATGCGGGCAGGTGGGACTAGTGTAGCTGGGACATATTGGCCAGTGTGGGCAAGATGGGCTGAAGGGTCTATGCTGTATCACTCTGCGACTCTTAGTTATTGCCCATCCCTTGATGTACTTGAATTCTGCTGTGCTGGGATATGAACTCTTGTCCATTAATACAGTGGTTTTGCTGTTGCACTCATTTAATTCCCCAAAATAGATCAATAATACTTTATTCGTCCCATGTGCAACTGCATAGTGAAATTCATATTGCATATGTTACACATGTTTTGACGCCATTATTCAAGGTTCAAAGTCCGGTCGGCTCGATGTACTGGAGCAGTTCCGCGAACCGACATCCCTCTCCTCGCCCGGCCATCTTTGTGTCCTGGGGTCGCCTCCTCTAGCTGACCCTGGAGGCATTACCCCGGTTCACCCTCCCACCGGGCCTCGCTCCTAATGTCCAACGTCTCCAGCTCCCTCCCGGTTACGCCGTCAGACGGGTCTTCAGGGCGAGCTCCCGGTCCCACCGACCAACGAGTCCTCAGGCGGGTCGCCCCGACCCGAAAAGCCACCCGAGTAGGGACCCTTCTTACCCTACATGTAATGCTGATCAGATATGGTGCCATAATCAGCAGTACCTGCATCAGCTAATCTATTGAGAGACTGCTACGTTCGATATAATTAATTTATGCTCCAATAAAGCATCTGGCAAATGCAGTCTATAGCAGCATCAGATCCACGAGAACAGGTCCTCTTAATGCTGCTGCCTTGCTTGATTACTTCAATGGCACAAATTCAAATGTTTCCAGTAAGTGCTATATTTATCCCTCTCATTGCTTAGTAGGCACGGTAGATTTTTTGATGGTTCAAAAAATTCCTTTCAACACAGATAACCCGAGACAGCCAAGTAAATTACAATAACCTTGTACTTCTATAATTTCATCCGATTGCTTTCTTTCGCACAAAAGACTGGATTTCTCAATTCCAGATCAAATCACAGTGCCTATTTGTGTTCTAGAGGACAGGCGAGTGGGAGATTCTGTTGCCGTGTGCCTTTGTGCAGCATATCATGTTTGCGGAGTGCAAGGGAAGTCTGATTCATGTACGCTGCACATTCACTTTAATACAGCGTTTCCTTCCAGCCAATCTCCTTGTCAATTTTAGGTCACTGCGATGAATTTAAAATCGCCCAGCCAGTCATATCCTTGTTCTTGGTCTGACTTTCGAGTAGCAGCAACATTGCTAAGTGGATTGCCAGAATGTTACCTATATATTGAATTATAGTCTGGTGAGAACAGACAATGCTCTTTCCTGCATCTTTGAAACCCTGAAATGTCACATCTATTTATTACCCGCGTGTAATGCACTGTTGACATTATTTAAGAAGGTACGTTTAGATGACATTGTACATTTGCAGCATTGGCGGAGAGTGACTCACCTTGAATGCTATTACAATGGCAGAGGGAACAATATGGGACTATTATCGTGGACTCCATTGCAGATGACACAAAGGTGGGTGGCAGTGTGAGCTTGCAGAGGATGCCATGAAGGTGACTTGAATAGGTTGGGCGAGTGGGCAGATGCATGGCAGATGTAGTATAATGTGGATAAATGTGAGGTTACCCCAATTTGGTGGCAAGAACAGGAAGGCAGATTATTATCTGAATGGCATCAGATTAGGAAAAGAGGAGGTGCAACGAGACCTGGGTGTCCTTGTACATCAGTCACTGAAAGTAAGCATGCAGGTAGAGCAGGCAGTGAAGAAAGCTAAAGGCATGTTGGCCTTCATTGCGAGAGGATTTGAGTTTAGGAGCAACGAGGGCTTACTGCAGGTGTACAGGGCCCTGGTGGGACCACACCTGGAGTATTGTGTGCAGTTTTGGTCTCCTAATTTGAGGAAGGACATTCTGGCTAATGAGGGAGTGCTGCGTAGGTTCACCAGGTTAATTCCCGGGATGGTGAGACTGACATATGAGGAAAGAATGGGCTTGTATTCACTGGAATTTAGAAGGATGAGAGGGGATCTTATAGAAACATATAAAACTCTTAAGGGATTGGACAGGCTCGATGCAGAAAAAATGTTCCCCATGTTGGGGGAGTCCAGAACCAGGGGTTACAGTCAAAGAATAAGGAGTAGGCAATTTAGGACTGAGATGAGGAAACCTTTTTTCACCTAGAAAGTTGTGAATCTGTGGAATTCTCTGCCACAGAAGGCAGTGGAGGCCAATTCACTGGATGGTTTCAAGAGAGAGTTAGATTTAGCACATAGGGCTAATGGAATCAAGGTATATGGGAAGAAAGCAGGAATGGGGTACTGATTTTGGATGATCAGCCACGATCATATTGAATGGCGGTGCTGGTTCAAAGGGCCGAATGGCCTACTCCTGCGCCTTTTATCTATGTTTCTTTGTTTCTATTAATCATTTGAGCCAAGTAGAACATAATCAGATTGCTTCCTGTCACTACCCCCTTTGAGAGAATGGGAATGACACAAGGGATGTGACTGTATTAGAGGTGGTGCAAAGGAGATTCATCAGGACATTGCTCGGATTGGAACATTTCGTTTTTCAGGAGAGACTGGATAGGTTTCCCTGCAGCGGAGAATAGGGTGAAGTGATGGAGACGGATGAGATTATGAGAGAGATTGTTGTTGCAGTTGATAAAAAAAATCTGTTTTTCCCATGATGATGGGGTCTCTAAAAAGACATTGGTTTAGAGTGAGGGATAACAGGTTTAGTAGGGATCTGAGGGGGATTCTTCCACATGGAGAGTGTTAACCAAAGAGGCAGATACTCTCATGAGATTTAAGAAGCATTTATATAAGTATTTGAATCACCAATGTATACAAGGCTAACACTGGTAAAGGAAGTAAAGGGGCTGTCCCACAGCGGCGACCTAATCCGCGAGTTCAGACAAGTTTGCCCTTGACTCGTACTCGCAGTATGGTCAACACGAGATCCTAGGAGGCCTTTGTAACTCTCCCTCATGCTCGAGAGTAGCCCCCGTACTCGAGGCCTCAGCTAGGTCGCGGCGTATTTTTCAACATGTTGAAAAATGCCCGCTAGTAAAAAAAGGTCGCCATGGAAAACATCGATACTTTTTTAACTTGTAGGTTTAGTCGAAGTAGGTCGTAGTAGGTCGGCATGTTATTCGAGGGTAGTCGAAGGAAGTCAAAAGTAGTCGAAGGTAGTTGTAGATAGTCTTCAACATAGTTGAAGGGAGGTCGAACGGAGGTCGAAGGTGAACGAAGGAGGTCGAGGCTAGTCTTCAACATAGTCGAAGGAGGTCGAAGGAGGTCTTCTACATAGTCGAAGGAGGTCTTCAACATGCCATTTTTTCAAACTCTTCTAAACTCGCAAATTAGGTCGCCGCAATGGGACAGCCCTTAAGTGCAGATAGGTAAAACAGATAGTGAGGACACGGTGGGATAAATAGTCTGTTTCTGTGTTGTAGGAAGGAACTGCAGAAGCTGGTTGATACCGGAGATAGACACAAAGTGCTGGATCAACTCGACGGGTCAGGCAGCGTCTCTGGAGAAAAGGAACAGGTGAGGAGAAAGGGAAAGGACTCGGGCTGAAGAAGGGTTCTGACCCGAAGCATCACCTGTTCCTCTTCTCCAGAGATGCTGCCTGACCCGCAGAGTTGCTCCAGCACTTTGTGTCTATCTTCTGTTTCTCTGCGGCACAGTTCTCTGAATCTAGGGCACCAGGGCCCCCAAAGATCATGGTCTCTGCCACAGCAATTAGACAAAGCAGAACAATTCCTTTCACTCTCCCACTCGGGTCAGTAGGTCAGGGAGAAAGGTGCAGCTATTTTGTGTTGGTAAGAAAGAGGGGGGGGGGGGGGGGGTGGGCAGGAGCCACCTATGCCTAAGCTATTACACGAGAATAAATGCCTTGCTAAAATATTGCAATGTTAAGATGTGCAACGATGTTTGCAGTAAGCACTTGACATTTAATGTGAATGATTGCACGAGAATTTGGTAATTCAGGGGGAAATAAATAGCGAGAATATCCTCGCAGTGTAGAAGATGATTATTTGGGCTGTTGGAGGGCTAGACGTATAAATGAGCAGCAGAATCTGCGGTAGCAATAAAGCACCCAACGTCTGGGGACATCAAGAGGAGATGTGCGAGGATCGTTGGTCAGCAGGGACCCGGTGGGCCGAAGGGCCTGTTTCCGCACTGTGTCTCTAGACTAAAACCAAACTAAAATCAAGCGTCAGTGGGACAGGCTGGGAGATGGTTTTTTGTAGCTAGGTGCAGTTATGCAATGAAGATGGTGTGCAAAGTGAAATGGAGATGGAGACATCAGAGTGTGTGCAGAGAAAGGCACCCATCATTTTCTTTTCGAGATTAGAGATAAAGAGCGGAAACAGGTCACTCGTCCCACCGAGTCCATGCCGACCAGCGATCACCCCCACACACCAGCACTGTCCTACACGTTAGGGACAATTTACAATTTGACCAAAGCCAATTAACTGCGTGCCAACACCCATAAGTCAGACGTTCCACAGCTGCAGCTTCTTGCTCTTTGATTACTCTCCTTTTTTTAAAAATCTTTGCCTATTATATTATTTATGGAATAGCATTTTTGCAAACCTGTTGTGCTGCTGCTGCAAGTAAGAATGTCATTGTGCCGTGTTGGTGCATAAGGCAATAAAACACTCTTGAATCTACGGCTGTGAAATTCTATCCCAAAACGGAAACAATTTAGGAATGGACTTTTGAGGATAGGCGCAAAATGCTGGAGTAACTCAGCAGGGCAGGCAGCAACAAAAAACCTTTTCACTGTACCTCGGTACACGTGACAATAAACTAAACTGAAACTGATGGAAGGAATGGATGACCTTACACTTCCTTATCACCGTGTCCTCCTCTCCATTGACTCTCAGTCTGAAAAAAAGGTCTCAACCTGAAACGTCACCCATTAGTTTTATCCAAAGATGCTGCCTGTCCTGCCGAGTTACTCCAGCAATTTGTGTCTATCTTTGGTGTAAACCAGCATCTGCACCTCCTTCCTGCTCAAAACAATAGGTTTGTATACAGAAACGTATTGGAACCTGGAATGATAACATACATCTAAACAACTGTCGAAAATAGGATTAAACACTAAACTGTAAAATTTGTGTCAAACCCCTTGAATAGTTACCCCAACCCCCCCCCCCCCCCCCCCCCCCCACCCCCACCCCCACCCCCACCCCCACAAGGCTTCTAATTAGAGGCAGTTTCTGTTTCTGAGAATAAACTGTTACTATTCTGAAAAGAAAAACATTATTTCCAGATATTCTGAAGTGAGGTACTTTTAGAATGGCCACAGTATTAGACAAAGGAAAATAATGACTACAAAATGTGTTTTCACTCAGTCCATTCTTATGCGCGCTAGGACTTCCAGTGTGGGTTACAAGACTTCTTTCATCATTCCCACGAAAGTGCCGGAATGCTGACCACGGCATTTGCGAGAAAGGTTTTAGTTCCAGGCAGCAACTTTCTTATGAAGAAGTGTTTCGGTACAAGTTGGGCATTTCAATCAGGGGTCAGGGGAGCGATTGCCAACTCTCATCTGTAAAGGGTGTCCTCCCAGACCAACTCTTGATTGGAGTCAAGACCACATTGGCTTTTAGTTGCATTCAGACGAAGAATTGGACCAAATCTGCAGGAGCTCCCGGACACTGGCAGTGAATAATTGGATCCTGTGGATCTCAACCATGTGGTCTGCTCTGAAAGAGAAAATCTCATTTCCATAATTTCTGAGGGGGTGTCAGGGTGGGTGGGTGGGAGGTTGTGTGGAGGCACTTTCAGAATGGCCTGAGCAATTCCAAAATGTGATTCCAAAAAAAAGTGGATTCCTTTTTATGTTTTCAATGCTTAAGCAAAATCAAAGAAAGTTCTTAAAGGGTGAATTTAGACTTTAGAGATACAGTGCAAAGTGTGAAGGGTGATCTTATTGAACGATAAGATTCTTAGAAAGAAACAGAAGGGTAGTTGTTGAGGAAATGTGTAGGAAGGAACGGCAGATGCAGGTTTATACCGAAGATAGACACAAAATGCTGGAGTAACTCAGCGGGTCAGGCAGCATCTCTGGATAGAAGGCATGGGTGACATTTCGAGTCGAGACTTTTCTTCAGACTGAGTCAGGGGAGCGGAAGTCGCAGAGATAAGGAAGGGGAAGGTGTGAAAATGAGACATCAAAGGGGATAGAGATCAAGGAACATGTAGAATGGTTCGTCGTTAGCTGTGGGTAGGTGACAATGAAGCATACAGAGATCAAATTTAATCGGGGGACAGTCAGACTGGTTGGAGAACTAGGATGGGGAGGGATGGAGAGAGAGAGGGAATTCAAGGGTTACTTGAAGTTAGAGAAGTCAATATTCATACCGCTGGGGTGTAAGCTGCTCAAGCAAAATATGAAGGCTATATGCAATTGGCATGGGGAAGGAGTGTGAGGATGAGCCATGATCATATCAAATGGCGGGCAGGGTTGAGGGTATAGATAGCCTTCTCTAGTCTTGCTGTCTTGTGCTTTGAGCGTTTGTAGGTTCTCGACATTTCTGAATAAAACTGGCTCTAGGGCAGATGAGGCTGAAGGTGGTTTGCTCCTTGATTAGGCATGTGAGTGCCTCCCATTGGGCACAACATGCATTAAATATACTATTAGAAGCTACAGAACTTTAATTCACAGTTTTCCTCCTGTGTTTACAACACATGCAACGATGCAGAGAATAATTAGGGAGAAAGACACATTAGAAATGAATGTTTTACTCAGTGTTCTACTATCAACACAAGTTCAGAACTACATATAATATCCCTTCATGTAATTTACAGTGTCGAAATGGCCGAGTTGCTGTCTAACAGCCAGAGAGACCCGTGTTCGATTCCTGACGACAGGTGCTGTTTGTACGTTTCCCCCGTGACAAAGTGGGTTTTCTCCAGGTGCTCCGGCTTCCTCCAAACACTCCAAAGACTTGCAGGTCAATTGGCTTTGCTAAATTGTCCCTGGTATGTAGGAAGGTGTTGGTGTACGGGGTGATCGCTGGTCGGCGTAGACTCGGTGGGCCGAAGGGCCTGTTTCCGCGCTGTATTTCAAAACTAAACTAAACAAAAAATACAAAAAACCTGATTTGGAAATCTCAGGGAAAAAAAAAACCAGCCTGGCATTCCCCAAAGCAATTTACCTTTACCTTGAACAAAAGAAAAATCACTTCTAACATGTTAGCTCGCCATTTCCAATGTTTGATTTATTTCCTGTCCTTACTATATTGAACAGTTCACAGACTGCAGTGACCGTTTGCCAATCCAAGCAGTATTCATTAGGACTTCAGCACAAAGAAAAGCAAGGTCAATATCCCTTTATTATTAGTGCCCTGGGGATGCAATATTTATGCTTCCTTTTACATCGACTTGGTTTCTTCTAATAGACAACCACTGAGCACAGGCTGCCACTGTTTGGCCTTTCAAACCTGTCAGCTCATTTCCAGAGTTATTCAATCAGTCCAACTGTCCTTGCCTCAGCCACAGCCCTACATATTACTTTGCCCTTTAAGCATACAGCCACTTTGAAAATTACTACTGATCCTATTTCCACCACCGTACAGTCTGAAGGAGGATTTCGGCCCGAAATGTTGCCTATTTCCTTCGCTCCTTAGATGCTGCCTCACCCGTTGAGTTTCTCCAGCACTTTTTGTCTACCTTCAATTTTCCAGCATCTGCAGCTCCTTCTTAACCAGCTTCAAAGTCGTCTTGTTGAGTCTCATTGTCTGTACTCATTCTCACCTAACAAGCAGATAACACATTCCTTGTATGTGAATACTAGGCCAATAAACTTACTTACAATGTTCTGTTTCCTTTATCATCGTTATTTTTTTTCATATCTTTCATTAGAAACATAGAAAATAGGTGTAGGAGTAGGCCATTCGGCCCTTTCAGCCAACACCGCCATTCAATACGATCTTCCAAAATTAGTACCCGTTCTGGCTTTTTCCCCATATTTCTTGATTCCCTTAGCCCCAAGAGCTAAATCTCTCTTGAAAGCATCCAGTGAATTGGCCTCCACTGCTTTCTGTGGCAGAGAATTCCACAGATTCACAGCTCTCTGGGTGAAAAAGTTTTTCCTCATCTCAGTCCTAAATATCCTACCCCTTATTCTTAAACTGTGACCCCTGGTTCTGTACTCCCCCAACATCGGGAATATTTTTCCTGCATCTACCCTGTTCAATCCTCTAAGAATTGTATATGTTTCTATAAGATCCCCTCTAATCCTTCTAAATTCCAGTGAATACACGCCCAGTCGACCAAATCTTTGATCATACGTCAGACGCACCATCCCGGGAATTAACCAGGTGAACCTACACTGCATTCCCTCAGTAGAAATAATGTCCTTCCTCAAATTAGGATACTAAAATTGCACACAATACCTCAGGTGCGGTCTCGCCAGGGCCCTGTACAACTGCAGTAGGACCTCGTTGCTCCTAAACACAAATCCTCTCACAATGAAGGCCAACATGCCATTGGCTTTCTTCACTGCCTGCTGTACCTGCACGCTTACTTTCAGTGACTGATGTACAAGCACACCCAGGTTTCGTTGCACCTCCCCTTCTCCTAATCTGACACCATTCAGATAATAATTTGCCTTCCTGTTCTTGCCAATAAAGTGGATTACCTTGCATTTATCCACATTAATTGCATCTGCCATGCTTCTGCCCTCTCACCCCACCTATCCAAGTTACCCTGCAGCCTCATAGTCAAGTCAAGTCAAGAGTCAAGAGAGTTTACTGTCACGTGTCCCAGATAGGACAATGAAATTCTTGCTTCAAGAGCTTTGTGTCATCTGCAAACTTAAGAGATATTACATTTAATTCCCTCGTCTAAATCGTTTATATATATTGTAAACAACTGGGGTCCCAGCAACGAGCCTTGTGGCACCCCACTTGTCACTGCCTGCCATTCTGAAAAGGACCTGTTAATTCCTACTCTTTGCTTCCTGTCTGCCAAGCAGTTCTCTATCCATGTCATTACCCTACCCCCAATACCTCTAATTTTGCACACTAATCTCTCATGTGGGATCATGTCAAAGGACTTTTGAAAGTCCAGATACACCACATTCACTGGTTCTCCCTTATCCATTCTACTTGTTATATCCTCAAAAAAAATTCCAGAAGATTAGTCAAGCATGATTTCCCATTCATAAATCCATGCTGACTTTGACCAATCCTGTCGCTGCTTTCCAAATGCGCTGCTATAACTTATTTAATAATCGACTCAAGCATCTTCCCCACTAACGATGTCAGGCTAACTGTTCTATAATTCTCTGCTTTCTCTCCCACCTTTCTTAAAAAAAAGTGGAGTTACATTTACTACCCTCCAGTCCACAGGAACTGATCCAGAATCGAGAGAACATTGAAAAATGATCACCAATGCATCCACAATTTCTAGGGCCACCTCCTTGAGTACTCTGAGCTGCAGACCATCAGGCCCTGGGGATTTATCTTCCTTCAGTCCCAACAGTTTATCTAACACCATTTTCTGACTAATGTGGATTTCCTTCAGTTCCTCCCTCCCACTAGTTCCACGGTCCCCTAGTATTTCCAGATTGCTTGTGTCTTCCTTAGTGAAGACAGAACCAAAGTACTTGTTTAACTGTTCTGCCATTTCCTTGTTTCCCAGTATAAATTCACCTGTCTCGGATTGTAAGGGACCTAATCTTCACTAATCTTTTTCTTTTTACATACCTAAAGAAACTTTTGTAGTATTTTTTTAGTCCCCACAAGCTTCCTTTCATGCTCTTTTCCCTCCTCTTAATTAACCCCTTTGTCCCCGTCTGTTGAGTTCTAAATTTCTCCCAGTCCTCTGGTTTGCTGCTTCATCTGACCAATTTATATGCCTCTTCCTTGGCTTTAACGCTATCCTCGACTTCCCTTGTCAGCCACAGTTGAGCCGTCTTCCCAGTTTTATTTTCTCGCCAGACAGGGATGAACAATTTCTGGAGTTCATCCATGCTGTCATTAAATTTTCACATTTGCATTTCCACTGTCAACCCTTTAAGTATAATTTGCCAGTCTACCCTCGCCAATTCCCGCCTCATGCCTTCAAAAGGGAAGAAGTTTGAACTTTATTGCCTTTCATCAAAGTGAGGGATGTGCGGAATCCATTGTGGTGAATGCTTATGTTAACTTTTATGTGGTTGTGTGCCTTGTTGCTTTTCACTTACCGTTAGTATGGCAACTCAAATTTCACTATACCTTAATAGGTACATGTGACAATAAACTGACCTTGAAAGTCTCCTTTAGTCAAATTCAGGACCATAGTCTCTGGATTAACCTTGTCACTCTCCATCCCAATGCAAAATTCCACCATTGCCCAACAAGATCGCTAACTAATCCTTCCTCATTACACAATACCCAGTCTAGGATGGCCTGCCCTCTAGTCCGTTCCTCTACATATTGGTCTAAAAACCCATCCCGTATACATTCCAAGAAATCCTCCTCCACCAATGTCTCAGCACATAGTTTTTATTTCCTTTTTAAGATTAACTTTCAGAATACCTTTTTTTGCAAGGTTGCAAAAGTTGTGGTCATCATTGACAGAGCAAATAATGACCTGACTATTTTATTCCACCACTGGCTTTCTCCTTCAGTGTCAGAAAAAAAAAAGCAGTCACTGAGTATCACGGCAGAATAAAGAACAGTTTAAACCAGATCATGCTGAAACTAGCTTAATTCTATGAATTATTCCTCTTGTTCATCTTTTATTCCTTTACATAGATTTGCATAATGCAATCAAGAATGCATCACGTCAGTACTTAAAAGGAACTTGCTGAAATGACAAAAATATCTCCGAGCAAGTCGGCAATGAGAAATAGAAGCAAATGTATTCTGACTGATTACTGTCGACAGCACCACACTAAAGTGAAGAAAACACTCTGCCAGCATTAAAGCATTATCAATTAGGCTTCAAAAGTGCTGATCTGTCCTGGCCATACCTGCTTTCTCATTAAATGGATTCCATATATTATGGGAGGAATTCTCATTTTCAAATGTGTCAGCAGAAAGCTTTCATAATGCTGCCTGGAAGCCAAAATCGAACCAACCCTCTTTTCACCTGCAGCCCTCAGTAAACTTACTGTTTCATGCATCACCAGTTCCAAGCGGCTCTGATGCACGTTTGTGAGCCGGGCTGGAAATTGGATCTGTTCCAGTTGTTTTCCTTCTTTTTATTTTCTGGCAGGGGAAGACTGGGAAAAAAAAAATCACCTCAGCGTGCCTTCAGTAAGTGACAAAATACTGACACATTGAGAATTGTTTGAATCTTGTGCTTGCATTGCTTTGGAAGTCAATCCTTGATCTCCACTAAAGGAGCTCAGCTAACAGAGACATTAATGCAGTGGTATGATTGCAATCAGACGCTCACTATGCAAACGATCGAGAAATGTCAAACCAAGATCCTGCCGCTCCACTTTGCTGGCTGCTCAATGTCCTATCGGTACTCCATCAATGTGGCATCACTCAGGATGCTGGCCTGGGCTTATGCTGAATTATTAAACGACACATGCGCCAAGGTTAAAATTGCAAATCAGACAGATTGATGGTGGCTAAGAGGAGGACCAGGTTAAAATAAATATGAAATTAAACGAGCTCAAAAGATCAAAGAGACCAAGGAAGAAACGAAGCAAGACGGGTGCACTCTGTTAAGAATTTTCCATTGTTTTACAATAAAAAATACATTCATACAGAAATATAACAATCTTGCAAAAAACAATTTCAAATAAAACCTTGTAAAAAGATTTCAAATAACAAAATTTTACAAAGAGGTTGGAGATAAACAGGGCTTTTAAAAAGAAATGTGAAACATCAATAATAACAATTTTAATTGCAACCCAAGGTCATATGGTTTCATTAAGGCTCCATTATCCACAGAACAGTGCAGACACTGTTCATTGGCTAGTTAATAGAAAAATAGTACATGGCCTAACCTTTCTTCCAGTGAATTCAACCATATTTTTTATACATATTGCATTAAAAAGCACAAGCTGATTCAAGTTTTGTTTTACTTTCTGTCAATGGCATTCATATCTAGTGGCTTGTTACAACTAGGTAGAGCACTGCATACACATGCCGAGTTTTTTTTTAAAAAAATGCTGTAAATTGTCTTCAAAAAGCAGCTGCCTCTATGGTTTTTGGCAAATAAAAAAAATGCATAGAAGGGAAAGTTTGCATGTCTCTGCCCTCAAAAACCATGTGTTTGTGTAAACATTTATAGTACGTAACATCCATCCCACCCCCCCCACCCTCCTAATTCCTCTCCATCAGCACCACTAAAGTCCACACGGAATCCAACAATTTAATCAGCAGCAGCTCCTGATGTTCAAGGACTTTTGTGCGTTTTTAAAAAACACCCAGGCGATTAAAATTCAGTCAGCGTTTTTTTTTCTCGTCAGCCTTCACAACTGTGAAACACAATGGCTTTCCGACTATATTTGCAACCCCAGCAATCGCATTTCACTTGCCTGCCGAAATGCATCTCAGCCGGCCCATTGGGTCAAATTAAGATATTGCAGTCCACAGACAGCTCAATATCTAATGTGCTGAATCAGCAGGCTAACAAAAGGAAATTAATGCTAGCAAAGGGCCCAATGAGCCACTTTATCTGATTCATCCCATGCTGGACTCCCTCCAATGTCACTGTTAACCATTATAAATCTTTCATTTTACTACATTAGGGTTAAAGTGAAGATGCTTTTTCAGAATTAACAGTGCTTTACAGCCAAGCGATTTATCATGGTCATCTTTTAAGCTCAAGAGTACTAGGAATGTGTTTCCTTGACAGCACATCAATATAATTATTTTTTTTAATATAATATAAAAAGAACACCTTCAATGAAATTACTATATACTCAATAGATCATTTTAATACATTATATTCAGTCAAAAATAAAAAAATAAAACTAATATTTAATACTTGGGTAGACAAAAATTGGCATTTTGTACTCAGAAAATTAAAGAAAAGTATTTTTTTATTATTGTTTCCATGTCAAAGACAGAAAGAGGCATAGAATACAAGATCACGTGATAGGGAGCCTTAATGGAGCCCACGTCACCCACACCCCCCTGTCTGGTGACCCACATGAGATTGCTACACTTACTGCAGCAAGGTCACTTTCATAAGGCACCATTATTTCATGTCAACAGTGCATTAACATTTAGAAACCAGAAATTAGTCCTCAGGCATAAATAAAAAGACCAAAATTAGCTGCTTAAGTAAATCAGTTGCTAAGCTATAGTGGTATTCAACCAAAAAATGTCGAGGCTTCCTTTACTCTATGTAACATTCGCCCAGGCCGATCTTTTTTTTTTTTCTCCGCTAAACTGCACATCATTGGAATCAAATTGCAGTCCCCAATTACAAAGAAAGAAAAGTGTACAATCCCCAGAATCATGCAACACCTTTCTGTTTATCATGAAAGTTATAGTTGTGTTATATTCTTAATACACAGCTTATACAATGGATTACAAATTAGCTTTTTTTTTTTGTAGCAAGTGAACAAGGCTACTCGACACATTGCACATTTATCAGCTGCACCAGACACCAAAAGCTCCTCTCACACGGGAAAGGGGTGGGTCTCCTGTCCAGATTCAGTGCCTTGCTTAAGGCATGGAACAGCGAAGACATTTGGCAGTTATCCCATCTCCAGGCACGTCCCTCTCTTGACTTTTCGCTATCGTTCGCTCTCTCTCGCTCTCACACACACTCATCCAGCCCACTTTAAAGCACGCTTACCTCACCACAAGAAAATAATCATTGGTTTCCTCATCATACAATCAACCCTAGTCAACCATGTTCTCAGTGCACATGCTCACAGCAGGGGGCTCGGGCAGCCACTCGCAAGGTTAGGTGCCAATGTATGCATCCAGGAAGGTTAACCAGATGCCGTCCGTCACAGTCGCTATGCTGCCTCTCACTCTCACGGTCTCTGAGAACACCCTGACAAAATAAGATCCTGGAGGATACTGGGTAGGGTGCAAAATGGCATGCTTTGGCTGGAGCATACGTTCCTCCTCGTGTGGCAGTCCAATAGTGAAGCTGAATCGCCATCCGACTTGTACTCTGGACTCTCTCAGATGTGTCTCTTCATATGAAGGGCCAAGTGGTCAGACCTGGAGAAACACCTTGGGGGTGGGTGGGGTGGTCAGGAGAAAAGAGCAACAGGAGAGAAGTTACTTCCACGAAAAAAAAACGTTCTATATTCTGAAACTTTATATGAACTGAAACTTTATTCCAAAGGATTAATCTGCGTTAATTTTGAGTCAAGCCCAAATATGTTCTCATAGCAACCAAGCACATTGCTTCATGAACATATGGCATCTACCGATTCAGAAATAAATGAAGAAAATACTGGAAGTACTCAGGTCAATGCCACATCTACGGCAGAGAAAGGAGCGTTAATGTTTTCAACACGAGGCTTGAACTCTCGTTTCTCTACCCACACATGCAGGCCAACATGCTGAGCCATTTCCAGCATCTGCAGTTTCTTTTGTTTGATTTCCATGGGCATACATGGCTTCAGGGTTGCATCAACATCTTGCTATTCGGTGCAAAGAAGCATATATTTCATCTGACTACCAATTTTTCCCTCAAATGATCCACACTTTAAAAGCACATTCTTTCCCAATCCACCCACCTATTGAAACACACAGTGTGTTACACTGGGCGGGATCAAATAAATTGTCCAGCGCACACACACACTGGGCTCCATTCCTAAAATCACAATTGTTTCCCCCACCAGAACTTAATTTAACATATCTGGCACACAAATGAAAGATATCTTCAGAACACTCCTCAGTATCAGGCTGTTCCTCACTTTATAATACTTAGAAAAATAAATACGTAAAAATAGGTAAATATGTAAATAAATACACATTATATATTAATGTATGCATGTGATATAATATCTAAATATACTATATATAAATTATATACAAATGTTATATCTAAATATACATATAATAACAAAATATATATATCTAAATATAGATGTAATATAATATACCTAAATATATACACAACACAAATATATATTCTATGTAAATATATACATATAAATGTATATTACATATAAATATACATACATATAATATATAATAATATCAAAACTTTATTAGCAAGATCAACTTCAAGGATGGTAAACTGAAATCGTTAAGCTATGAAACTATCTTCATTGACTAGAGGGGCTGCACTCTTAACATCTATTGTGTTCCTAGCAGAAAGTGCCTGTCTGGTAATGAAGGCAAGTGATGTGTAACGGGATAACTGTGTGAGCCCACAGCATTTAATGCCATCTATTTGACATTTCACTGTTGACCATTAAAATTTCTTTTTTATTTGCTACAATTGCTTCACATTTCATTCAGAGCTTCACCATTATATAATCGGCATCTGTAACCTCACATTGAGGTTGGCCAGGTTCTCCGATTTTGCCTCCTAAACGCAATCTTGTACACTTTTGCTTTCAAAGAATCATGAATCAATAACAAGGACAAACTCTTTGGAGATTTCTTTCCTCCCCCTCCCTCCCAGCAGCTCAGGAAAATTCCTATCAGCTTTAAATAAAAGCGACAAATGCCCAGTGCAGTAGGAGATTTAAAAAATGCCATGAAGAAAATTACAAAACTTTAACATTTTATTGGGCTTCCAGATTATACGTTGTGCATTATCCGAGTGTAACTGCACTGCTGAAATTGCAGTAACAATTCCTCTGACATCTGTAATCGGTAATTTGTAGTGATGCCTGGAAGATTGTTTGCGAATAGCAACAGGCTATGCCTGGGAACCAGCACTTAAAATGGTCCTCCTGTGTATTGGCATCAATTTTTTTTTTATTATTGTTTTGATGATCGAGAAAGCTGGTGTTTTGTTTCCAAGGTACACAAAAGGCTGGAGACACTCAGCGGGTGCAGCAGCATCTAAGGAGTGAAGGAGATAGGCGACGTTTCGGGTCGAGACCCTTCTTCTGAAGAAGGGTCTCAACCCGAAACGTCGCCTATCTCCTTCGCTCCTTAGATGCTGCTGCACCCGCTGAGTTTCTCCAGCCTTTTGTGTACCCTCGATTCTCCAGCATCTGCAGTTCCTTCTTTAACACAAATGTTTTGTTTCCAAGTTCTTTTATACCACCTGACTCCATCTGTCTGTCAACCCCTACTCATCTACATCCACCTATCACTTGCCAACCTTTGTCCCACCCCATCAGCTCATTTCACTGGCTTTCTCCCCTCTATTCTTTCAATCCACAAAGAGTTCTCAGCCCAAAATGCTCAATATATTTGGCCAACCTGAACGATACATATTCTGAAGATAGTCACAAAAAGCTGGAGTAACTCAGCGGGACAGGCAGCATCTCTGGAGATAAGGACCGGGTAATGTTTCGGGTCGAGACCCTTCTTCAGACTCTAGATTCTGCCTGGCAAGCAGAGTTCCTCCAGCAGTTTGTTGGTTTTTTTGCTCCAGATTTCAGCATCTGTAATCTCTCTGGTTTCTCTTTTATCGTTTATATTCCTCACCACTTCTAAAAACTCATGTAAAGCAACATTTGCTTCTTTTGACTTAGCCACGAACACCCCCCCCCCCCCCCCCCCCCCCCCCCCCACCTCCCCTTTCTATTTCTTCCTGGAATAAATAAAGTTCAATCATTTTGTTTCGTGTTAAAGCACAGTAAAGCTTTTCACTGTACCTCGGTACACGTGGCAATAAACTAGCATGATAAACTGATTTAGTTTCCATAGCAGCAACTCTTGTAAATGACTAAGATTTCAAATCACAGGGAATCACACAAAGGTGTAATTGCTTTCTGGCTTAGTTTTGTTTATTGTCATCATTGTAAACCGAGGTACACTGAAACCCGGATACTTTGTAACTTTGCTAGCGCCTTTTAAGTGACGTCTATTTACATACCTTGGGTATGCAAGCAAAGAATTTCATTGTGACTTGTCACATGGTGACAATAAGGTATTAATGAATTCATTTAAGTCAGTGGTAAGTCCCTGTTTAACATGAAGAGCAGCAAAATTAGTAGGATGTTTCCACTGGTGGGAGAGTTTAGGACCAGAGGTCATTGCCTCCGAATTAAAGGGTGCTCTTTTTGAAAGGAGGAGGAGGAGGAACCTCTTTAGTCAGAGGGCAGTTAATCTGTGGAACTCATTGCCACACAGGGCTGTGGAGGCCAAGTCAGTCGATACTTTTAAGGCAGAGATAGACAAATTCTGGATTAGAACGGGTGTCAATGGTTATGGGGAGAAGGCAGGAAAATGGGATTAGGAGACACAGCGATCAGCCATGACTGAATGGCAGAGTGGACTCGCTGGGCCGATTGGTCTAATTCTACTCCTATAACTTGTGAACGTGTGTGATAATTTAACACCGACAGGAAGCTGAACCCATGTGGATTGAAAGCTTGCAGCGTGCCCATACCTGTCACAATGAGTACATTTAAACGGTTTCGCCCCAGTGTGTTTCCTGAAGTGCCTTGTAAGCTCGTCGCTCCGTGCAAATCGCCATTCACAGCCTTCCCACGAACACCTGTAAGGCTTTTCACCTGCGGAAATTGAACAGGGGCATGTCAAACAGCCGAACGCAACTTGAACCCGGCTCAGAAACTGGCAGCATGCGCAACGTCAAACAATACAAAACCTTTTACATAATATAGGACCCCCACTGGCACTCTGAGATACATGTCATTAATACAAGCTGATGTTATCATTGCGCCCTGTGATTTGCCAAAAAAAAAAAAAAAAAAAAAAAAATTGGAGATGCTACATCTTGCGTACCACCCAGCTGATATTCAAATTTCAGCTAGCAATTAATAGTTGTGGTTTTCCAGGAACCAGCTGCAGTCATAAATACTAGTCCTTATTGAGAGAGGGCAAAAGAGAACAACAGATTGAAAGACAAAGTGAAAGAGAAAGAGGGCAAGGTCACTGGGTTTACAGAATCTAGTCATGCAAGCCATGCTGTTGGCTCTGGTTATTCTTTAACAATTGCCAGTTAATCACAGAAACACTTGAGCGACAATATTTGCCATTCCACCTTTTACTTCAAGAGTGCAAACACAGTGAATTACATTAGAGTGCTGTACATATTAAAGGCCTGATGCGCAAACTATTCACAGAATGTTAATAAGCATGTCTGGTTAAGGACTGCCAGCCACATAGCAAGCCACTGGCAGGGGTATTACTATTGAGTGCTTTGATTTAACGTAATGACAGCAGAACACGATTCCCCTATGCCACCACATACATGGCTGTGACAAGGACACAGAGAAGCAAAGGGAACCGGAACACAGCAAGTAGACAACGCAATGTTATTCCATTGATTATGTAATAACACGGCTTCAGAGGTTGCCAATTACTGTACGGAAATAGAAAACATTAATTAAACCAATTTCTGAGTATTATATATATATATATATATATTTTAAATAGATTCAATCAACAGTCCAACAACATTTCAATTGATTGGCAGTGTATCTCAACTAACATCATTTCGAATTTCCTACTGTTGTGTTTCCTGAGCAATCAGAGGGGCATTTAAAATCTGTTACAATATTTCCAAGCTTTCCAACGTTTTAAATCCCTATTATGTGTCAGCTTCATGTCCCACACAGGAACCAGAGCTCAGCCCATTTCCTCGTTCCTTCTGCATTGTTGTATCCTTCCGTGTGAACTGTCTAAGAACAGGGTTACATTGACTTTAATGGATCAAGGCCAGCATACAGCAGATTGTATCCAGAGAATTCATTGTAACATTCTTGACAAGAGTAAGGTTTTCAGAAAAGACCCTTGCTCCCGAGTCATTGCATTCACAGCTTCAGTGGCTCAAGTTAAAGCTAAATTCACACATTGTATTTTCGGGAAGGTAACTAATTCTAGCCTTCACTTGAGTTAAAGGGGGCACAGTATTTACAGTGAGGATTAAAAAAAAAAAATAGGCTGCAACCTATTCTAAAGCAGGCCAGGCAAGTTATGCATGGGGTTGTTAGAAAGATCTGAACAATACATCACTAATTTGATTACTTTGATTAAAAATGATCACACAATAGTGACCCTCGTGAACAATTGCTTTCATGTGATCAAAAGAATCAGCAGATATTGCCTTCTGCAGTATTTTTGACACAGATGACCAGGACCGAGTATCTATCATATTTTCCAGCACCTTGAATGTTACTGAAAAGTATAATAACATGCTTTTTTATTTAAATGGGTAGCCCAAGGCCGAGAGAACAATCACCCTCCTTTATCCATTTATGAAGGGAGCATCTGCAGTATGGATTACCAAATCAGGTCAGCAATAGATTTCATGGCAAAGGGTCTTCTTCATCAATAATCTTGCACGCAACCCCCTCCCCCCCTGACAGCTCAAACAGAAGAAATATCTATTCCTTTTCAGCAGTTGCATCTTGAAAAGCAGAAAAAAAAAATTATATCAAGCTGACTTGCGACAAACATGGTCCTGTAAATGATTTGAAAGTGGGATTGGGTAAAGTTTGGTTCTGGTGTTTGTAAAGTTGCATGTCAAAGAGGCTGCAGATGATCACATCCTTTCCTAATTTGCTTTCAGATCCCATATGACCACAGATTCTCTTTCTAGGGGGAGAAGAATTGCTGATCAAATGCTCCCTGACTTGCTTGATATTCCAAGTGATTTAGACTTGATGCAACAACCCATGCATTTGCTAAATCACTTTTGCTAAAAAAAAAACTCTCCATCAATTTGCTTAACATTCTTCCTAGAAAGAGGATTGCCAAGTTTAAATGTCATAGCATGCTGGAATTCACACGTGGGCCCTTTATCAGACTGCCCAACACTTCAATTATACGCCTCCACGACTGCCGTTCCATACCATGCAAAACAACAACACCAGAACAATCATTTTCAGGAGGCTCTGTCTGGGTTTGAGCTGTTTCGAGTCAAACAGAAGAGGCCTAACTCAGCTTTTGCAGGAAAACTACCCAAAGTGTCATAGAGTTACACCACATGGAAAGAGGCCAGTCAGCCCATCACATCTATGCCAACCCCTTGAAGGAATCTATGCAAGCAGTCCTACTTGTCCAGGTGGCTGTGCAAACATGTTATTGAACATAAGCTGGGCATGCTCATTAATATTCTGCAAGCACCTTCAGACTCAGACATTAAAGATGAACTGCATTTAATGCAACCCATTTTTTTTAAAATGGTTGAACCAAAAGGTGACCAAACAAAATGTTGATTTTTTTTTTTTTTTAAAAAGGAAACATCAACTAACACCAATTGCCGGATCGGCACCTCTGGATCCACACAAAAGCATCTACTAACCTGTGTGAGTACGCTGATGTGCTTTTAGATGTGAACTTTTGGTGTAAACTTTCATACATCCATTGAACTGACACCAATGGACCCTTCTCCTGCCATCGGGTGATGCCTCGCCATTAACCGGGCTAGATTTTTCCAAGGATTTTGTAGCGTTTCCACCACGAATTTTAACTGTGTTCAGCTCAGGAATGTTTGCTGGCGGGTTGCTCCAGGGCTGGGGAGAAGACTCCTTGGCTGGTTCTGGGGACGAGGGAGGAGTGGAAAGAACTGGAGAGTTTACATTTTCAGAGTTCACCAGGGCCGTATTCAAGGGATTTGAGGTATAGGTTACCGTGGGCGAAAGTTCCTCTGAGCTGTCCAGAGATTCGCTGCTTACATCTGAGCTCAAGCTGTTCGTCTCCAGGTTCTGACTTTCCTGGGTCTCTTCCTCCAACAAGTTTCCACTCTTCTTGTCCGTTTCATCCTTGTCCCCACAGACCATCATGATTTTGCTCAAGAGATCATCCTGTCCATCAAATCTGAACTCAGAAGCTGAAACATAGGGCTCACTTTGAAGGTACCGTTCCAACTCCAGGCAAGTCTGAAAGGTAGAAACATGGGGAAGTTACCAAAAGGACACAGTCTACTCAAAGGTTTTGCCCCAAGCCCTGGAGTCAATAATGGTGACACATCCCAGCTACCAGAGTTAGTGTGATATTCTCGTATCATTTTTATGTATTTATTTATTTCTCACACACACACACACTCTCATTGGGCTAATGGAATCAAGGGATATGGGGAAAAAGCAGGATTTTCTACGTTTTTATTTCATCAACTGGGATCTTTTAACTTTAAACCTAGCACAACATCCCAGACGCTGGGTGCCTAGAACAAGGGGGCATGATCTCCACAAAAAGAGCTGACCATTCACGAAAGAAATGAGAAAGACATTTCTTCACTCACGGGTTATGGGGAGAAGGCAGGAGAATGGGGTTAGGAGGGAAAGATAGATCGGCCATGATTGAATGGCGGAGTAGAGTTGATGGGCCGAATGGTCCACTTCTGCTCCCATCATTTATGACCTTACGAGTTGAATCGTCATTCAAAAAAGGTTATTGGGCTTCTGTCATAGACATATTCAAGACAGGGGTCAATAGGTTTTTGCATGTTAAGAGATGTTAGTTTACCATAGAAAAGTGATGTTAAAAAAATAAAAGTTGAAGCACGATCATTTTGAATGGAATAACAGGAAGAAGGGATCAAATGGTGTACTGTTTCTATTCATTAAATTACAAAGAAGAAAACGCTCTTTAAATCGTGTTAATTAAACGCACAGCGACCAAGCACTTTCATTTTCATTGTTTACAAGAACTATTTGGCACTGGTGCACCACCTAAAAATGTGCTGAGCGGCTTTGCTGAGATCACTAACTACAATTCAAATTAATTTGAAAAAAAAGTTACAGGGAGGTTCCTCTTGGTGGTAGCCGACTTGCCATTAATAACAACATTTTTATTCCAATGTATCTTTAAATAAACAAGACGACATTTATGTCAGTCTGGTCAAATGAAAAGCAGAACTGGGGTGTTTTGTATCTCCCCCCCCCCCCCCCAATAACCTGTTTGAACCAACTTTCTGTTGACTGTTGTAACTGACAACAGCTAGCCATATTTAGTAAGGCTGGCACGCATACTGTAGTAGATTCAATCCTACAGGGCCGTTGGATAGACGACCAAACAACCGCAGCTTCCTGTATGTGTGTGTGAGAGAGAGAGAGAGGGGAGGGAGAGAACGTGACCCATCAGCTATTTCAAAAGAATTTCGTGCTCAGGAGTGGGTCTCAGCGGCTAACAGTCGAACTGTAAACGCCTGGGTCTGTGTGTGTTGAATAAAATACAATTTCTTTTTTTTTTTTTTTAAAAAGCAACGACGGAAAGTAGCGCTCAACAGGATGCAACAGAGGAAATTACTCTGGAATGCTCTTGGGAAGTCCCACAGTGCAAAACATTTTCCTCCCCTCTCCCTCGGTATCTTTGGCAAACAAGGCTACGAGGCAAATCTGCGTGAGTCACCACGCTGTTTCTCCAGTCTAAAGAATACTTCCTTTGCCTTTCAACCATCTGCACGAGTTCTTCTCTCTTAAAAAAAAAATTACGAGGAGGGGAGGGGGGGCAGAATGGCGTGAGCAACGCTGTTTTTTCTTAATCAGTTTTTTTTTTACACCGCAAGTTGCTTGCCTCAGCATTTATCAACCGTGTTCACAGCATCCAATGAATCAAAGCCAGAAACTCAAAAAGAAAAAGAAAAAAACATGAAACGCATGTTGTTTTGCATTTGAAAATGTGGCTGCAATTGATGAGTCCACAGATGAAAACTGAACACCTTATGCACTTTTAATTAAAATTTCAGATTAAAAAATTGTGAATTTTTAGTTTTTAATGTCTACTTTGTTTGTGCGGTTTAATTCGTATTATTGTCTGTTATTATTATTATTGGTATTATTATTATTAAAGTAAAAATATATTTTCTACAAAAAAAAACATTTTTACGGTTAAGTGCAGATTAATTGTGAATAAATATTTTTTTTCATATGATTCTGATAATTTATGTTCCCCATTTCGTATTTCACAATACTTCATCGGAAATTGGCATCGAATCTGAGTGAGGAAGTTTGTGCATTACTGACGATTGTTCCGTGTGTTTGTTAAGCTGGTGAAGGCCGTTAATGTTAAGATATTATTTTCAGAGAACACGGTTTCAAATCGAAACGTTACAGGTCGCGTTCAACGTTTCTGTCTCCTCCCCTTAACCAAACCTTCCAGTAAACACATTAGCTGCAAGACCGAACTGTTTTTTTTCTGTAGTAAAAATGCCTCTCAAGGCTAAGCGAAGACGAGTTTGGCCGCCTGCCCAAATCCCAAATGCCTGAAGGAAACTACTTGGATCAATTTCAATCACGTACTGAATGTTTCAGCTTCTTTTGAAGAACAGGGGGTGGGAGAGAGAGAGGGGGGGGGGGGGGGGGGGAGAGGGTGGGGGGGGGGGGGGGGGGGGACGCATGCAATTACACAACGCAAGGGCTTTAAACAAACTGCATGAATTTCGCCGCTGTTCAAACCATCCCGTCTTCGACAAATATGATGAGCATTTGAACTGGGTTTATCTTAGCTATTCTTATGGTAATTTGTGTTATCTCGAGGGAAACATTACAGCGAGCTACTTCAAACAACATTCCTTTCAACTACATTCTGTAAATGGCGATTAAAACCACCGGGATACGACAGTCAGATATTCATGGTTGGCATCTCTTGCTTAAGGAAAATATTTTAAAGTACAAAATAGCATTAAATGTAGCTCTGAGATTGTTTAGCGTGCCCCTAATGTATTTGGCAGACTCGATGAGCTGACAATAGTCAATATAGTGCTCAAGTTTTTTTTTACTGTTGGCAATTTGACAGTTGCTGCAACTGGCAAATTTGAGTCAGAGCACTGGAGTTCGCTACAAGTATCCCAAGAGCAATTTTGTTTTCTGTTTCGCAGCAGCTAATCCAGCGATGAACCTTAGCTCGGTCCATCCAGCAGAGAGAGAGAGAGAGACAGTGAAAGAGAGATGCGTGGAATAACAGTGAAAGGGAAACAAAATAACGTTGAACATTGCAAATCGTGAAGTGGCCTCAAAAGAGATAAAGACGACAGTCAGACATGTCACTGTGCACGGCGCCCAAACACACACAAAACCTTCCTTCAAAATAACTAACATTCACCTGCTGCCAATATTCTTCAAGTGATGCCAGTCCTGAAAAGTAGCCCGTGTCGTGCACAATCTGAAGCTCTTGGAAAATGCTGCATCTCGGTAGAACATCCATGCTGACTGGTTGTGACCGTAATTGTTCAGAATGTCCCTTTATCTTTTTTTTGTTTTTGCCAAAAAAAAAAAGATATAGAGTACGATGCAGGCGAGAAAGTTTCCCAGCACAAATATTGCAGGAGGACAGAAGAAAAGAGGGTCAAGTCAAGCCGAGCCGGAGCAGCCAGGAGGAGATAGAGTGAGAGCCCCGTCTTGTCTCTCACTCACTTCATATACATGGACACAGCGAAGGCAGTCAAACGCAGCGCTTCCCTATTGAGAGTTAGAACGTAGCCCGGACGGGCGGGGGGGCGGGGCGGGCGGGAGGCCCCGCCCCCACCACCACTCGGCCCCGCCCCCTCCCACCACCGCCAGCGGCACGTGACCGCCCGCCTCACCAGCCCCGCCCCCCGATCCCCTCCCCGCCCCGCCCCGCCTGTGATGTCATGGGGGGCCAATGGCAGCGCACGTCGCGCCGGGCCGGTCGGGTGTGAGGCCGCCTCCCATTGGCCGGGCGCGGGGGGGGCCGACCGCGCTCCGTGTGCCGCCCGCCGATTGGCGCGGGGGCCGGCGGGCTATTTTTAGCAGCGTATATATAAAGGCTGGAGCGGCGGGGGTTGCAACATTGCAGCGCCGGGCTGCAGGTTGGCTGCGCTCTTACGCTGCTGGCAGGCAACACGTTTGCAAACATTAAGCATGTATATATGTTTAAAAAAAAAGGGCAGACTATAAACACTCTTGCCAAACAACAGACACAAAATGCTGGAGTAATCAGCGGGACAGGCAGAGAAGGAATGGGTGACATGAGGCGCTTCTTCAGACTCCTTCTATCACCCCCCTTGCCAACTCTCCAAAAGCTCTGCTGCCTTTTTAAAAAAAAAACAGCAAACTTTGCAGCCAGATGTTTTGATGGCCGCTGAGCCGAAAATGGCTTTTCTTTTTAACCCTCTGCTTCCTGTCCCCTGCCTCAAAATTATCCTTGGTCGGACTCTGCTGGCTTTACCTTGCCCCAAACGTTATTATTCCCTGCTCTCGGGAAGATTCATGCTATGCACAATAAATGGATCGATTGTAATCAATGTATTGTCTTTCAGCTGACTGGTCAGCTGGCAACAACAAAAAGCTTTTCGCTGTACCTCGGCACATGTGACAATAAATTAAACTAAATTGACTTCAAAGATGTTCTGTCACCCAGCACTGGAGTTCAATTAGCACAGTTCACCTCTTCAAATAAATGTTTTTTTTTATCCACGCATTCACAACTGATATGACACTTCATGAAACGTTGCCAAAGGTATCCAGTGGCCTCTTTGTTTTTCACGTCCATGACCACAAGTGTTTTACATCATTTTATATTTTATTATAATGTTCTAGTCAATATTGGACATGCCCATAAACTTTCAATGAAGCCAAAAGATGGCAATTTTGATCAAATATTTGCAGTTGGAAGGTTGAAAGTGTTATTATCTTCTACAATCTTTGCAGTTCAAGTACTGTGCTTCTTTAAAAACAACTATTTGTTTCGTCTTGAGGTTCTTCAGGAGGGGGAGGAGAGAAGAAATGATCAAATTTTCTTTTTTTTAATGTTGAGTAAGCCTGCAAAGCATCAAGCAAAACCATTATTGTGACTAATGTAATGTGCATCTGCTCATTACTTCCTCTGTAAGTGGCCAAGTGACTTTGACTTTACTGTAAATGGCGTAACCTGCACCAGAGGGGGAGCCATCCCTTCAATTACTTATCATCAGAACCAATTGTTCAACGTTATTGCCTGAAGTGATGTTGCGTGTTGCAATGTCGAGCTAAATATGGGATACATATTGTAATTGCATGCAAATCATTGAATGACTTCATATGATGCAATTTGTTTAACCATTTCTGGTCCTCTCTGTGGCTGTGGAGTATTGTGAGGAAAAGATAACATGTATCATGGGTAGGTTGGTCACCAACAATGTGCTCATTTTGTATCTTTACAATGTAAAGTACTGTGTGCGTGTTTCAAAAGGATACTTATCAAACCAAGGCAGAAAGTGCTGGAGAAAGAGCAGAAGACGTGTGCAGTATTAGGCCATTCGGCCCATCGAGATGACTGCGCCATCCATTCATGGCTGATTTATTTTTCCCTCTCAACCCCATTCTCATGCCTTCACCCTGTAAAGTTTGACACCCTTGCCAATCAACAACCTATCAACCTCCACTTTAAAAATACCCAATGACTTGGCTTCCGCAGCCAACTGTGGCAATTAATCCACAAATTTACCATCATCAGCAGGTCAGGCAGCATTTCTGGAGAAACATAGAAAATAGGTGCAGAAGTAGGCCATTTGGCCTTTCAATATGGTCATGGCTGATCACAACATGGATAGGTGTCCTTTTGGCATGAACAAACAAAAGTTGATGCTGAATTATATAAGGAGATACTAGTAAAGGTGAACAAAAGCTTGGACAGAAGACGTGAAGTGTAGTGAAACAAGAGATTTGGGGAATTACAGAGTTTCGGACCTTGCAAGAGAAGATTACGAGCAGCTAAATCTGGGCGTGCTGTGGAGGCCAGAATTGGAGCAGTTTAGGAGACTTGCAGAATTGGTGAACATGTCATCGAGGATTTGCACTATAGAAAATAATGATACAAGAGCCAGGAGCAATTGTTGGGCATGTGAGAAAGAATATGTTGCAGTGGTGTATAGTAATAAAGAGAAGGGTTATTGTTAGGCAGGTAGCTTTCCCGGAGGAGGATAAGGGAATAAGCTAGGTAAGTCAGTCCCACAACCCTGCTCCCATCATTCGAATGCTGCAGGCCATTTCTGGCTCTACCATGGGCTTGCTTTCTAATAGCGTTTTTGCACAAATGTCTAGTTATTTTTTTGCACAGTCTTTTTCCTTACACTGTCTTGTAGAATGTATATATAATTAAGTATAGATAATGTGCAATGTATATTAATGTAATTCATGTATGATTTGTGCTTTTGAGTGTTGTCTCTGTGCCCGTGGTGCTGCAGCAAGCAAGATTTGTATTGTGTCTGTACCTCACCGTATTTGTGCATGTGACAATGAACTTGAGTTGACTCGGCTGGGTCACGGTTGACCTGCTCCTTTCTCATGAACCCTTGACGCCTTGTCTAGTGGTTTAAATTCCTCTCATCTCTGCCTCAGATATATTCAATGATTTCACCTCCATAGCTCTCCGGAGAAGACAATTTTAAAGTGTCATAACACTCTGAGCAAAGACGTTTCGAATTGTCCCCGCTGCATCGGCTCTCAAGTCCAGGATATTCAACATGTCCTCCTTATTCAGGAAATATAGCTTCCCTTCTATTGTAGTAGGTTCAGTTCTGCCTTGTGATTTCCTCTGTATTGCAGACTTCTGCTCTCACCACACCTCCTTGCAGACAGAACAGGGGTGGCACGGTGGCGCAGCAGTCAGAGACCCGGGTTCAATCCTGACTATGGGTGCTGTTTGTACGGAGTAGTACGTTCTCCCTGTGTCATGCGTGGGTGTTCTCCGCGATCTCCGGTTTCCTCCCACACTGCAAAGGCGCACAGGTTTGCAAGTTATTTGACTTGGTGGAATTGTAAATTGCCCCTGGTTTGAAGGATAGTATTCGTGTACGGGGATTGCTGGTTGCCGATGGTCGGAGCGGACTCGGTGGGCTGAAGCGCCTGTTTCCACACTGCATCTCTAAACTAAACTCATCACTCCCAGCACGTCCTTCCCTGACTTCTGGCACAATTCCTTGCAACCTCAGGAGATGCAACACATGTTCTTACGCTTCTGTCCCCATCACCTGGGATCTAACCAGCCCTTCCAGGTGAGGCAAAGATTAATGTGCTCCTCTTCCAAATTAAAAGCCTGACTCAGGATTTCCAGACCATTTCTTCCGCAGATTGTTTGTTGCTCTAGATTCCAGCATCTACAGTCGCTTGATTCTCCTCTTCAATTGAAACCTGTCATTCTCCCCTCAGAATCATAGTTGGGTTACCTCTCATTCTTTTTATACCCCAGCAAGAATAGAGAAACCACTTTGCACATCCTCCATTGCAATCCCATTCTTCCTTTAAATAAGAAAGTAAAACTGTACTCCAAATGCATTCTCAGCAGCTCTTTGTAAACTTGCACCAAAACATTGCTACCTTTATACTCAGTTCCACTTACATGGAGAGCCAACATAAATCAAATTTATCGGACTTTATCTTGCACTAAATGATTTGCTCTTCAACTTGTATATGTACACTGCAGGTGGCTTGATTGTAATCATGTATAGTCTTATCGTCCACTGGATAGAATGCAACGAAAAGCTTAATACTGTACCTCGGTACATGTGATAATAATAAGCTAAACTCAACTAAATTTAACTACACTATACAAAACATTTTATTAACCTTCTTAACGACTTGCTACACCTTCATGCTAATGTTTTGTGTTCTATGTTTTGTGGTCTCGTGTTGCATTACAAGGTCTATCCAGATCTTGTAATGCAAAAAATTATAGTTTCACATCTACTCAACTATTATAGTTCAAATAATAATTTACCTTGTCAGCTTTAATCAAAGGGCAGCACGATGGTGCAGAAGTAGAGGCCTTACAGTGCCTGCAGAGCCTGAGACCCAGGTTCGATCCTGACTACGGGTGCTGTCTGTACTGAGTTTGTACGTTGTCCCCGTGGCCTGCGTGGGTTTTCTCTGAGATCTTCGGTTTCCTCCCACACTCCAAAGGCGTACAGCTTTGTCGGTGAATTGGCTTTGGTAAAATTGTAAATTGTCCCTAGCATAGTGTACGTGTGCGGAGATCACTGGTCAGTGCAGACTCGGTGGGCCAAAGGGTGTGTTTCCGCGCTGTATCTCTGAACTAAACATATCATTAAAAGGTGGATAATGTAGATTTTCCCACATTATATTCTATCTACTCACTCATTTAACCTATATTCTTTTGCAGTATCAGTTCATCCTCACAACTCGCTAACACACATCTTTGTAGTCAGCAGATTTGACTGCAACACACTTAATTCTCATTCTAGTCATCAGTATGGATTATAACCAGTTGATGTCACAGCAGTTAATCTTATGGGACCAGAAAATGACCCAACTCTTAATTTTCTATTCTCCATCCATAACAATGTGCTCTCCTAAACCTGTGCACACTTTTCCGTGCAGTGCCTTTTATGAAATGACTTCTGCAAACAAAAATACATCAGATTTTTCAGTTCCACTTTATCCGCTTTATCCACCACAGATTTTAAAATGGAGACATTGTTTAAGCAGAAAGCATCACAGGACACCTAGTCTCGATGTTATTGGGGCTTAGGTGTGTGTTAAAATACAGGCGGTGGAGATTTAGATGTTCTTATTTACTGAAATGAGTATGTTGGAAAGCTGGCTGGAATTGCATTGGAAGAAGTGACTGGAATTGCTTCCTCCGTCTGAGGAACTGTCCCGACCTGAAAACGGATCTCTTCCTTTTAGTTTAGTTTAGTTTGGTTTAGTTTAGTTTAGGTTAGAGATGCATTGCGGAAACAGGCCCTTCGGACCACTGAGTCCGCACCGACCAGCGATCCCCGTGCATTGACACTAACCTACCCACACTAGGGACAATTTTACATTTATACCAAGCCAATTCACCAAGGCACAGCACTTCTTTAATTACCGTAGGCCTTAGGTTTTGGATTTCTCTAGTTATTCCTCGATGTCTGCACCTTTCTGAGGATATTTGCAAAGCCCTTTGTCCTCCTTCCTATGCCATTGTGACACCTAGGAAATTAATATATGTTCAAGAGTCAACGGAAATGCAGGATTTTATTAAAAAAATCTGAATGATCTGGTGTTGTTTCTGAGAAGTAAGATTAAGGGAGTATAGACTCTGGATTCTCACCGGAAGAAATAGGAAACATATCAAAAAGGAATTATAACATGTGATGCTGCCTGAAAAAATAGCCGCTGAGCTAGAGATAACAGTATCCTTTAAATATAAAATGTGGTAAGTATTTCAAAAATAAGAATTTGCTGGAGGATGAATTGAAATGATAGAAGGAAGAAATGAGAAGGGAGAAACAAAATGCTGGAGTAACTCAACACATCTCTCATGCTGCCTGGCCTATTGAGTCACTCCAGCATTTTGTGTCTATCTTCGGTGTAAACCAGCATCTGCAGTTCCTTTCTACTCAAAGAGATAAGAAGATGGTTTATCTAGAAAGGAGCCAAAGATAAAATGGGATTTCTCTAACTTCGTAACCCCTGCATTCCCTCACTCTCCATCCCCCCCCACCCAATTCGCGCCAGCTTCAAAGTCATCTTGTTGAGTCTCATTGTCTGCACTCGTTCTCAGCTAACAACAGCTAACAATAACCTGTTTCCATTATCATCGGTACTTTCTTGCATATCTTACATCATTTGTTCTATATCTCTCTACATCACCACATATATCACTCATTTCCCTTTCACCGGACTCTCAGTCTGTAGAAGGGTCACGACCCGAAACGTCGCCTATTTCTTTCCTCCAGAGATGCTGTCTGATCTGCTGAGTTACTCCAGCTTTTTGTGTCTATCTTTAGTAAAATGGGGCTCCATGCCTTCCTCTTATTTGGTAAATGCGTGGCTTAAAATCATCAGTGAAGGGTGCTGAAAGATTCAGAGCTGTTATTGGTATTGGCATCGGTTTATTATTGTCAGGTGTGCAAAGATAGAGTGGAAAACTGCTTTGTGTGCTATCCAGGCAACACATGGCTAGCTTATACCATACATGAGTAAATGTAATGCAGTCACGAGGATCACAGTGTTTTGGCAGAACAGCTTTCGGAACTAGACATTTAGAAAGGTGATGGATTGGAAAACATTTAGGCAGTATGGTGGCCCAGTGGTTGAGCTGCTGCCTTATAGCGTCAGTAACCCGGGTTCGATCCTGACTACGGATGCTTGTCTGTACAGAGTTTGTACGTTCCCCCTGTGACCTGCGTGGGTTTCCTCCGAGATCCTCGGTTTCGTCCCACACTCCAAAGATGTACAGGTTTGTAGGTTAATTGGCTTGGTATAAATGTAAAATTGTCCCTAGTGTGTGTCGGGTTGTGTTAATGTTTGGGGATCGCTGGTCAGTGTGGACTCGGTGGGCGGAATGGCCTGTTCCCGCGCTGCATCCCCAGACTAAACAAAAAAAGATGCAGATTTTAGCAGAACCTTGAGTTTCAGTAGTAGTTGTAAAAGTTAAAATGTTTAGCCTGTTAAATGAAAGTAGCATGTGGCACATATTGTTGTTGTTTTAGTTTTAATTTTAGTTACAGTATGCAAAGTGGCCCTTCGACCCACCGAGTCCATGCTGACCATCAACCAGTCTGAAGAAGGGTCTCGACCCAAAACGCCACCTAAACCAATTTTACTGATGTCTTTATTTGGAATGCACCTTTTTTTTTTTCTCCAGGATTCCTTTAAATTAGAGGCTTCTAAATTAATAGGGTGAATGTTAATGCAGTCCAAATGATCTTGTAACGTTCTAGTGCATGAATCACAAAGAGTTATTGGGCCGGTCCAACAAGTAGTTAAGGAGACAAATGGCATGATGGATTTATTGCACAGGGGTCGGAGTGTAAGAATAGGGAGATTTTGTTACAGTTGCACAAGGTGTTCGTGAGGCCACACCTGGAACACTATGTGCAGTTTTAGTTCCCTTACCTAAAAAGGGTAGCAGAGACATTACGAAGACAAGTATGTAGGAAAGAACTGCAGATGCTGGTTTAAACTGAAGACAGACACAAAATGCTGATAGACTGTTATAGCACTGAAAGATCTTTCATCAAAGTGCAAAATGGTATTGTATGTGACTGAAACTACTGCCCTCCTGCACTACTCCACCTGCTACAGCCTTGCCTCCTTCATTGTCCAATTGTAAGGGACTTGATGTAGTCTAGCTGGGAGATACAACATGGAAATAGGCCCTGTTGGCCCACCGAGTCCAGGCCGACCACGGAAACTGGAGTGCCCGGAGGAAGCCCACGCAGTCACAGGGAGAACGTGCAAACTCCACACCAACAGCACCTGAGGTCAGGATCGAACCCACCAGGCCCCTCAAGCCCACCCCCTATTCATTACGATTGTGCTGATCTATGCTGGTCTCGGTTCCGCTTCTATGCTGGTTTGACTGCCCCCCTATTTTGCATCTATGTCCCTTTGTTTGAGACTCACCCATAAAGGGGCTGTCCCACTGCGGCGACCTAATTGGCGAGTTTAGAAGAGTTTAGGAGGGTTTGAAAAAGTGTCATGTTGAAGACCTCCTTCGACTATGTTGAAGACTAGCTTTGACTAGCTTCGGGAAAATTGGACACTGAATAGTGGAGAGCGAAGACGACCTCCTTCTATCTCCCTTCGACTATGTTGAAGACTATCTACGACTACCTTCGACTACCCTCGATTACCTACGACTAACATGCCGACCTACTACGACCTACTTCGACTAAACCTACGAGTAAAAAATATATCGATTTTTTCCATGGCAACCTTTTTTTACTCGCGGGCATTTTTCAACGTTGCAAAATACGCCGCGACCTAGCTGAGGCCTCGAGTACCCGGGGACTACTCTTGAGCATGAAGGAGAGTTACAAAGGCCTCCTAGGACCTCATGTCGACCACACTGTGAGTATGAGTCGAGGGGAAACTCTTCTGAACTTGCGGATTAGGTCGCCGCAGCGGGACAGCCCCTTAACTCTCTGACACAGTCGTGAGGCAGTACTTCTACTTTTCTGACCTTATCTGTCACAGCCAAAGAGCCTCTTGTAATATTGTTTGTCTCTCTTCTCCTGCGCGTTTGCTTACAGAGCCTATCAACGCTGCCTTCCTCCTTCTTTGCCATCTGAAAATACAATGTTAGATTCCACAGTGGTGACGCCCTTTTGGCATCACTGGCTTCTCTGCAAAGTTTGTGCCATTGACACATCATCCGGCATTCAAGATCAGATGAGCAAATTGTCATTGTCTTTGATAACTCCCTCAAACACATTTGTTCCTAGCCACGTACAGGTTTGTAGGCTAATTGGCTTGATATAATTGTAAATTGGCAACTGTCCATAGTACTGTGCCTTCTTTTTTTTCTTGCGTATGGCATGCACAGCCTAAAGTTGTAGCACTGTGTGTGCGGACGATAGTGTTAGTGTCCGGGGACCGCTGGTCGGCTCCAACCTCGGTGAGCCAAAAGGCCTGTTTCGGCGCAGAAGCTCCAAGCTAAACTAGGAAATCTATCCACTCCTTACTAAAGGCCTTGCACCAGAGCCATTGTTTTAGATGAACAATGGACTGCGGTCAAGATTTTACCGCAGTCGCTGCCTCAAAAAGGCTGGCAGTATCATCAAAGACCCACACCATCCTGGCCACACACTCATCTCCCTGCTACCTTCAGGTAGAAGGTACAGGAGCCTGAAGACTGCAACGACCAGGTTCAGGAATAGCTACTTCCCCACAGCCATCAGGCTATTAAACCTGGCTCGGACAAAACTCTGATAACTAATAACCCATTATCTGTTATTTGCACTTTATTCGTTTATTTATTCATGTGTGTATATATTTATATATGGGGACAGGAAGTAGGGGTATGAGGGGGACACTTCTTTACTGACTGTTTGAGCTGCAGAGGTGGTGGAGGCAGGATCGAGTAATAATGCCTTCTATGTTCTGTGTGCATCTGCAAAGCAAGAATTTCATTGTCCTATCAGGGACACATGACAATAAACTCACTTGAACTTGAACTTGAACCAGTCTAACAGCTAGTGTCATAAGGAATTGCAGATGCTGGTTTAAACCGAAGATAGACACAAAAAGCTGGAGTAACTCAACGGTCAGACAGCATCAATGGAGAAAAGGAATAGATGAGGTTTCGGGTCGAGACCCTTCTTCTCGACCCGAAACGTAACCTGTTCCCTTTCTTCAGAGATGCTGTCTGACCCGCAGAGTTACTCGAGCACTTTTGTGTCTATTTTCAGTCTGATGGTGTCCAATTTGACCCAAAGCTGTGATTCATGCCACGGTTCCAAACCCCATCTGCACGACCAAATTATTTTGCCTGTTGAAAACCTTCCATCTATGTCCGCAAACATGGGGGCTTGATTGTCTGATACTCTGCAAGCTAGCTTCCCAAATTATACCTTCAAATCATTAGAGCTCATTCAAAATTCTGTAATTTCTGTGAAATCCTTCCCTAAGTTTCATTCATTCATCCCGATAGTATCTCTTGACCTATATTGGCTATTGGTTTGATAGCTGACGCATCATTTAAAATCCTCGTCCTTTCAACACGGATGTTGAAATTCTATTAAATAAATAACCGATCCAATTATATCCAGCTCTTTTCAAGGTTGAATTGTTTAGTTTTTTAAAAAAAAATCACTTTCTGTCAGCTAATTTCTGTTTTGTAATGACAAACATTGACGGATGCACGGTGGGAGGGGTGGATGAGTACAGTTTTCAATTCACACTGTCATTAACATGGATGTCAATTTCTAATATGCATAGGCGAGAATCCAGACTCAATCATTAATGCAGGAATGGAAGGCATTCTGTATTTGTAAAAGAATAATGAGCATCATTTTAATCTATAATTATAAGATGTTACAGGCTTTGCTGAATTAACCCAGGTCACTGAATTAGAGTCCATTTAATCTTCTCCTTAAGGCTTTGTTCTGCAAAAATGAATGCGTGTAAAAAATAAGTGGGGTAAAGGTGCAGCAATTAATAAATTGAAGTTTTATTGGGCAATGACTTTTTGAAAAGACTTAATGGAATACGCCAGTCACCATTTCAAATCAATGTTTTAAACATTGGTTGTGATGTGGTTTAAAAACATTGCGTAGATTTTTAAATTCTATTTTAGTCCCCCAGAAAAGGAAAATTCACAGATGTTAACTCTGGCTACGATCAACAAGTTTCTAACTACAATTTTACCAAATCTGCCAGAAAATAAAGTGATTGTGTTCAAATTGTATTGAGTCTGCCTCCAGAGAATGGCAATAATATAAGGGACTTTCATTTTGGGTTATCTTTACTGAAAATATTTGCCAAGAGATATTTCTCTCTGCGATATTCACGATGACTGATGAGGAAAGCTTCCACTATTGCATTTTGCTTGCTTGATATGTTTGTGATGAATTCATTGCAGACACTCCAGGTGCTACAGACACATCACTCACAATGGCCCTGTTTACGTTGTTCTTGAGTGGGAAGTACCACTGGTGATATTGTGTAACAAGGGGCTCCAACTAAAACTGACTGACACATCTCAATAGGTTGTGTAGGAAAGAGCTGAAGATGCTGGTTTAAATCGAAGATAGATACAAAATGCTGGAGTAACTCAGCTGGACAGGCAGCATCCCTGAAGAGAAGGAATGGGTGATGTTTCGGGTCGAGACCCTTCTTCAGACTTCAAACGTCACCCATTGCTTCTCTCCGGAGATGCTGCCTGTCCCGCTGAGTTACTCCGGCATTTTGTGTCTATCTTCGATGTCACTAGGTTATCAGACAGTCTAACTGAGTGGTCGGTTACAAAATGGTGACCTCCAAGCAGATAAAAGTCGACATTGCCATACCATAATGTCATAAATGGGAAATAAATGATTTTGGAAGCTCAGGTTTAAAGAGAGAACAAAAAAGATGCATTTCGAACAAGTTCACGCCCACTTTGTTCCAGCAAGAATAAAGTTTAACGGTTGCAACTGTTTCAAAAGTAATTTTACGTAACCATGGCAATAACCGGACGCTTGCTGCAAATTAAACCCTCCAGTTGAAAACTTGGTAAGTCCTGGAGAATTCCAGCAGGATGCTCAGCTCCTGGCTTGTGGGAATGAAGGGCATTGCGACAATTACAACAGCAAGCAAAGCATCACTTTTTGAGTGATGGTTTAGCAAGGTTTTCTTTGACTGCTTATAAAACCAGCATACATCACCAAGATAGAAGACAAGCCTAGATCTGCAGGCAATTGTCAATATATTGATGTTGGAAAGTACCTTCAGAGAGAAAGAGTAAATATTACACATTATTACCTATATAAGCTAGTTTTTCTGAGGTATGCTTTTTACGAAATTGTATTCCCTTCCTTTTTACTGCCAGCAGGGGTAACAGGGGAATATTTTCTTATATTCCCTTTCTAGCGAACGCCTATGGACTTTACCTGTTTAAACAGCGGGGAATATAGTCTTATATTCCCCTGGTCTCCCATCCGGGAACTTGGCAACGTGACGCTGCGTGACGGCAACGTGACGCTGCGTGCGAAATTTAAAATTTATTCTCAAAACAAACAAAATGGCAGCCGGTTGCGAGAAGAAGTTCGCGATTTAAAAGTTCGACCTTCACATTGTCACATAAATGAATTACATAAATTACATAAATGAAACATAAATGTTACATTGTTTTAGTACCCTTATTTACAATGTTGCAATGGTTTTAGTACCCTTATTTACAATGTTGCAATGCATATTGCAAAATGTATAGATACATTCATATCATATGAGATGTTCAGATTTTCCTCTAGATGTCTGATAATGGGTAATAATAACAATATTGACTGTCCTCTTTCGGGAGATACGACATATATTGCCCTCACTAGATCCATATTGCCCTCGTCTTCGACTCGGGCAATATGAATCTACTTCAGGCAATATATGTCGTATCCCCCTCAAGGCCAGTCAATATTCTATTATTATTACCTATATAAGGTAGTTTTACTGGGCAATATTAGTTGGTATTTTGATTGGTCAAAAAACGCGCAGTTTCCAGCGGGCAATATTACTTGGTATTTTTCTTCTTCCGGGTTTCGCCATTGACTTTACGTAGAAAAACTGCGGTCAATCACAAAGATGAAATATTACATCCGGCGTACATCCGGGACACGAACCCGGCCAAAGTTCACCGCGAAGAATCAGGTCACGGCATCTAAACAAACATGGCAGCCTCCAGCAGTGCGAGATTCGCGTCTCTTGACGACGACGGAATTATTTTAATTTACGTGGGGATAGGTAATAATTATAATATTGACTGGCTTCTTTCGGGAGACACCAGGAAATATTGCCCGCACTGAAATCATATTGCCCTCGTCTTCGACTCGGGCAATATGATTTCAGTTTGGGCAATATTCCTGGTGTCTCCCTCAAGGCCAGTCAATATTATATAATTATGGGAGGGCACGATAGGTGTCGCGCAATGCTGGCCCGTCTCATATTCCTGTTCTTCCCAATAAACACAATATCATTTGACAAGATACACACACACAGTAGGTTTGTTCACAAATGTCTTCCTCTTTCTCCACACTGCCCAGCAAAACTCTTGATATTTATTACAATTCCTTTTGTTGTTGTTGTTGTTGTCGTTGGTTCAGCACAGTTGGCTTCAGTGACCCGGGGTTGAGGAAAGGAATATTCAATCAAAGCCACCAATCCTTAAGTTTAAGGTGGACAAAAGTGCTGGAGAAACTCAGCGGACGAGGCAGCTTCTATGGAGCGAAGGAAATAGGCAACGTTTCGGGTCGAGACCCTTCTTCAGACCCGAAACGTCGCCTATTTCCTTCGCTCCATAGATGCCGCCTCACCCGCTGAGTTTCTCCAGCATTTTCGTCTACCTTCGATTTTCCAGCACCTGCAGTTCCTTCTCAATCCTTAAGTTCAGTTTAGTTTAGTTTATGTCACGTGTACCGAGGTACTGTGAAAAGCTTTTTTGCAGCTGGTGATAACCAGTCAGCAGAAAGACAATGCATTATTGCAATCGATCAATTTACGGTGTACAGGTACATGATAAGGGTATAAGAAGATCATAGTTAAAGTAAGAAATGTTGCTGTAGGAATAGAGATTTAAGAGTGTGGAGCAATTGTAATATGAATTTGCATGCTTCTGAGGCTAGCAGCAAATAATCGCCTGTGTAGGCCGCCATCTTGCAATCCATTCTTTGAGTGGTGTAACATTTTTGGATGTTAAGTGTAAGTTATATTTTGACTGTCATGTCCTTTGGAATGGAAATAGTTTCTAAGAAGTACTGACCAGATTTATGGGTGCGAAAAAAATTGGAGTTAGTACTTCACGTGTATTCACGTTTCTGTGCACTTTATTGGATTTTCACTTTCGAAACCCTGGAAACAGCTGTATTCATACAATAAAATTGCTTTCCTAATGTCCCGAGGTAATATTTCAGGATGTCAGTCAATTTTGTGGGAATTGCAAGGGGCTTTTGGTAATAGCCTAAATAAAACTTGCCAAAATGTGTCGTTGACTGCCTGGTTTCCTCCACCAGCTGCATTGCAGCAAGGGTAATTGCAGGAAACCAGATTTGGAAAGGATTTCTTCTGTGACTTTAATGGCTAAAACAGAGCTGTGATGTGCAGAACATTATTTTAATCAAATTACGTAGAAATGTTAGTGCTTATTTTCCAGGTTTGCTTCTTCGAGGTAAGAAAATACCGCTTTCAAAGTTATTAACTAGGTGTGTTAATAAAACTCCTTTCGTCTTTTCGTCCCATCTTTTTCAACCCCCTGCCCGCTAAAAAATGCTTCAAAGCTTTGACTTTCCATCACAGAAGATCATCCCGTGTCATATTGTCGTAGTTTGGGTCAGCTATAACCAACATAAGATTCAAAGAAGACGAAAACTCACAGTTTATACAGCGCTGCCTTCGTTTTGTTTTAAATCACGAATGACTTTTGACCTATCCCATGATTCCTTGCGTTTGTCGAGATACCAAACTCACTTATTCTTCTATGATTGTATTGTTAAGTGCCCGCTAATTCTACAATACGATGAGGCCCAACTTAATCATGGCATGCCTGGCATGTTCAGCAAGAGGTAGGTATGCGAACTCCAGAGTGAATCATCCCTTAGGCTGGTTTGGGCTCTACTTTGAAATGATGCATTCTTCCTCCTGAAGTCAATTGACTCAGGAATCTAACCTAGTTTCATTCTGCTGCTTTCAATTACATAGCAAGCATACTTATGGCATGCCGTGCTCTGGGAATTTACCCAACCCATCCACCCATCCCCCCCAACCCCCCCCCCCCCCCCCCCCCCCCACCCCCCCCCCCCACCCCCCACTCCTTACGACCGAAGGTGTTGACTGCACAGCGAGAGGAAGCAGCAGTTCAGTTTAGTTTAATTTAGAGATACAAGGCGGAAACAGGCCCTTCAGCCTGTAAGGCAGCAACTCTGCCTCTGCGCCACCGTGCCGTGCCACTGTTGTTCACTTCTCCACAATGACATGAATGTTTCTCAACATAGGAAGTACAATTGTGTTCAGATCAAACTTTGCATGCCAGAAAGACGGAGTAGCGTTCGAAACGTAGGCCATCCTTTATGGGTCCGGCTATTCATACAAAACACTGAAAGCATTTCTTAGCTTTTTTGTGATGTTCCGATATAAAGAGTGTTACCGGTTATTGGACAGAAGAATTTTGTTCTTCACCAGTCATCACAAGATTTATTGTGAGAATGGCCAATGCTATCAGCTTGGCTAGGAATCGCTCACACTTCACCGAGCTAACTGCTGAGAACTGGAAAAAACACAATTCCTGAAAAATGATAAGAAGTACACAGCCCTTACACTACAATGTAATTGTACATAGGGATAAAAAGGTGGAGTAACTCAGCAACCTTTTCACACACAGACTGGTGAGTTACTCCAGCTTTTTGTGTCTATCTTTGGTTTAAACCAGCATCTGCAGTTCCTTCCTACACAGTAATTGTACACCCTCCCTGAAAGCAGATTATTTGGAAAATTACTCCCTGTGAGTATACTGCTCAAAGCTGTTTAATTTTTTTCCCTAATTATAGCCAAAAGGCACTTATTGAACATCTTCAATACCATCAGGCATGTCAGTAGGATCATGACACATACTCTGAAGTGAAGTAAGGACTGCATGACAAGAGAGTAGTTGGGAACAGTGGCCAGCAAGATAAATATTTATCAGGTTATTAGAAACATAGGAAATAGGTGCAGAAGTAGGCCATTCGGCCCTTCGAGCCACCACCACCATTCAATAAGATCATGGCTGAACATCCAAAATCAGTACCCCCGTTCCTGCTTTCTCCCCATATCCTTTGGTTCCGTTAGCCCGAAGAGCTAAATCTAACTCTCTCTTGAAAACAAATTGGGCCGAAGTGTCTATGATATTATGAATGATATTGTCTTTTTTGTCTGGCAGAGGCATGATGGAGTAAATGGTCCTCCACTCTGATGTAAGTTTTCGACGATTCTACGGAGAAAGGGAACGCGAATGGCAGAGTTCACATCCAACTCGGCGATCAAAATAGCAAACAAATGCAGATGTCTATCAATAAAACACACTCAGTTCCTGACCTAACTTGCTCCTGACACTACTAAGTTGCTGCTATGCTGAGGTGGATTTTATTTCTAATTCATTGCTTCAGACCACTCTAGGTGTCTGTCTGTCTGTCTGTCTGTCTGTCTGTCTGTCTGTCTGTCTGTCTGTCTGTCTGTCTGAATCTGAATGTCTGTCTCTCTCTTCTCTCTCTCCTTCCCTCCTTCTCCCTCCCTCTCTTTTTTTTTCCATTCCAAGGACTTTATTCAGCAATTGCATATTACAGTGTACCAAAAGTACATAAACAATATATCAAGCAGTCATTAGAATACAATGGTACAATCATTATTTACAATGCTCTCGACCCCCACCCCTCCCGGCGACCAGTGTTCACGGAAGGCCTCCAGAGTCCCCGTGAACACCGTGTCTTCCCTCTCCAGCTCGGACATCGGCCCAGAAGAGGAGCAGGCAGACGACGCTACTGTGACCATCCCCCGCGAATGGCCATCTTGGCAAACCGACTGGGAGATCCCAACACCACCGCTCTGGGCAACACTCTCCACCCCAGGTCGCCAATGTAAAGGGGACGACTCCCTTGTAGAGAGACCTCCACTGGGGACCGCCTTCAGATGTTAACACGGACCGCCAAGGCGTGTCCGGACAGAAGACGAAGGCAAGGGGGTGCAGAATATGCAGGAGCATTGTGTACAGTATGTGTCTCCCCGCATCATGAGACGGCACGCTGGGCATCTCGGAAAGGCGGCTCGTGTTGTGTGGGGCCGGCGCCCGAGAAATATCCCGGAGCCTGGGCCCGATGAGAAAATCCGACAGAGCGGGGCTAAGCTTAGCCAGAACCACTCCAAGCACACGCCTCTCCTCGACACCCGCCATGACAGGATGAGGACCGGCCCCCCTCGCAGTTACAAAACCCCCCCTCCCCTCGTGGAGCAACACTCTGGCAGAAAACAACGAAATTACCCACTCTCAACACATCACGATAGAAACTAGGCAGACCCCGTGTGGCAAGTCGACTGATGCCCGCCACCCGGAGTCGCAAAAACCCCCCTTAGGCAAAGGCCCCGGCGGAAATAATACATGGCCAGAGCGTGCCATCTGGGAGGGTCCTGAGATGGGGAGCCGCCACCTGGGTATGCACGCATGCCAAGGAATGACCACCTCTGTGCTCTCTCTCTCTCTCCCTCGCTCTCTCTCTCTTAATTTTTTTCTCTCTCTCCCTCTCTCCCTCTCCCTCCCTCCCTCCCTCTCTCCCACCCTCTCTCTCTCTCCCCACTCTCTCTCCCCACTCTCTCTCTTTTTTTTTCAAAAACTTTATTCGACACAGTTATATGATACAACACATCAAAACATAATCAGAAATTACACTATAACAAATAATTATTATAGTGCAACAGTGTATTAATTGTTTACAATACTCTCAACCCCACGTGGTGACCAGCGCCCACGGAAGGCCTCCAGAGTCCCCGTGGACACCGCGTGTTCCCTCTCCAGGGACACACGTGAACGGACGTAGGCCCGAAAGAGGAGAAGGCAGCCGACTCTCCATAACTAACTCTCTCTATCTCTCTCGCTCTCTCTCTCTGTCTCTCTCCCTCCTCTTATTCTCTCTCTCTCTCAGTCTCTCTCCCGTCTTATTCTCTCTCTCTCTCTCTCTCTCTCTCTCTCTCTCTCTCTCTCTCTCTCTCTCGTCCTCCTCTCTCTCTCTCCCTCCCTCTCTCCTCTCTCTCTCTCTCTTTATCTTTCTCTCTCTCGCTCTCCCTTCCTCCGTCTCTCTCTCCCCCTCTCTCTCTCTCTCTATCTTGTGCGTACCAGGCATACATGCAGGCCAACCGGTACACAGATACAGGGAATGAAACCCCCTGAGATCTGTGCATACTTACAAAGAAATGCTTCAGTACAACAGTAACACTTCCAATGAAATATGTTTCATAAGGGGTCTATTTTTATTTAAACTGGCACTGCAATGCTTCAAGAACCAATCTTGTCGCAGCAACCATCCTCTAAATCTGAACCCACTCCAACGTACCAATCAGAATTAGAATGGTTTACATTTCTAAAGCCTGACCGAAATTACTCATAATGTCTTCCAGCTTACTGCCTATTTTATTTCACATTTTCCAGTTTGCAGTCTCGCTCTGCACGGTCAACGCAAAGCGGCAGCATCCCGTGCGTTCGGTCACAATGAGCTTTTGGAGCATCCAAAATTATGCCCATCCTCTTTCATGCGCCGTTCCGCCCTTGCCAACGTTTCGGCGCCCGTCAGATGCCAATTTAAACCAGATTCTGCTGCAATTTGGCCAAAGAAAGATCTGCCAAAGTATTTTCTAACAAAATAACATGAACAAATATGGTGGCAGCTGATAATGTGCTTCAATTTGACGTGCTGAGAGCAATGAGCAACAGCCTGATTCCTTTTTTTTTTCCTAATGCTTCTCACTGCTTGTTATCAACACTTCACAGGCTGGGAGCTGCGGATGGGCGATGAATAGTGGGAGCCTTGCTGTGGAATATTTCTTTCAATACTTGTGAGAAACTTCAGAATTTGATTGTTTGAAATTTAAAAAAAAAAAAAAAAATTGTTAAAAATGGAAAGTAATGTTGGAACCAGCACTTGATATGACCACTCGTGTGCAGCTGATTTGGGATTATGTCCAGAAAGATTACAGGATTTCAGGCATGTTGGCACAATGGCTAGCGCTGCTGCCTCATGGCTCCAAAGACATACAGCGCCAGAGTCCCAGGTTCGACCCTGACCACGGGTGCTCTCTGTACGGTGTTTTGTCCGTTCTTCCCGTGACCGCGTGGGCTTTCCCCGTGTGCTCCGGTTTCCTCCTCCGACGTCTCCAGAGACGTACAGGTTTGTAGGTTAATTGGCTTCGGTAAAGATTTGTAATTTGACCCCAGTGTGCAGGATAGTGCTATTGTGCGGGTATCGTTGGTCGGCGCGGACTCGGAGGACCAAAGGGCCTGTTTCCGCGCGGTAGCTCTGAACGAAACTGAATGAAACGTTGTGTCAATTCGCAACCTTGCGTGCTATTTTGTGTGGAGTGTTTTGCAAATTCTCCCCAATGGCCACGTGGGCTTCCTCCCACAATCCAAAGTTCTGCAAGCTGCAGTCACTCACTCCAGAGGTGGTGAGTGAGAGCAGATGTGGAGCGAGTGGGTATTTGTGAAAACACAGGGAAATACTGTAGGTGGGAGTATGTAATTGGTTTCTTGGCAGACATAGAGTCAGTGGGCCAAGTGGCCTCTCTCAATGTTACCAGGGACTAGGAAATCGACATTTAGAATGAAAGTGACCTAGAATGTGATTGTGCTTGCCAATTTATTCCTTTTTTAATTCCTGTTTCCAATCCTGGCCTGGGGCTCTAACCATACTGTTATCCCCTTTGCTCCAAGGAAAACATAGAAACATAGAAACATAGAAATTAGGTGCAGGAGTAGGCCATTCGGCCCTTCGAGCCTGCACCGCCATTCAATATGATCATGGCTGATCATCAAACTCAGTATCCCGTACCTGCCTTCTCTCCATACCCTCTGATCCCCTTAGCCACAAGGGCCACATCTAACTCCCTCTTAAATATAGCCAATGAACTGGCCTCAACTACCCTCTGTGGCAGAGAGAGTTCCAGAGACTCACCACTCTCTGTGTGAAAAAAATCTTTCTCATCTCGGTCTTAAAGGATTTCCCCCTAGCCGATCCAATCTCACCCCATAACTAAACTAAACTAAACTTGGCGGCACGGTGATGCAGGGGTAGAGTTGCTGCCTTATAGTACTTGCAGCGCCAGAGACTGGGTTCGATCCTGGTCACGGGTGCTTTCTGTATGGAGTTTGTACGTTCTCCCCGTGACCTGCGCGGGTTTTCTCCAAGAACTTCGGTTTCCTCCCGCACTGTGCAGACGTACAGTTTTGTCGGACAATTGGCTTGGCGTAAGTGTAAAAATGGCGCCTAGTTTTGGATAGTGTCAATGTGCGGCGATCGCTGGTCGGCGCGGACTCGGTGGGCCGAAGGGCCTGTTTCCGCGCTGCATCTCTAAACTAAACTGTCCAATCCAGACAACATCCTGGTGAATCGCCTTTGCGTGAGCTCCAATGCAATCCCACCCTATCCATGACATGGTGACCAGAATGGCTCACGATATTTCAGATGCAGTCTTCCCAGTGTTTAGTGAGTCCAATATGAAGTCCAAACGTCTATATTCTCAGCTTCAGTCTATGACGGCAAGTGTGCCACATGCTGTATGTCCTCCTCACCACCCTATCTACCTATATTGCTACATTCAGGGAACTATAACTTGAGCCTCAAGGTTCCTCTGTTCATAACTTTTCATTGGCACCCTACCATTCACTGCATAAGTCTCACCCATATTCGAGTTGTCAAAATGCATCACGTCACACTTGGCAAGATTACATTTAATTTGTCTCTGTTCCGCATAAGATTCCATCTGAGTCAGAGGAAAAGTCCCGACTCGAAACGTCGTCTATCCATTTCTTCCACAGATGCTGCCTGACCCGCTGAGTTCCTCCAGCACTTTGTGTTTCGCCTAAGGCTCCAGCATCTATAGTTCCTGTGATTCCATGTGATCCAAATCTCCAGCAAAGAACGAACTGCTGGAGGAGCTCAGTGGGGCAGGCAATACCAACGGGGTAGTGGGGGATGTCGATGATTTGAGTCAAGATTCTGCATCAGGACTGAAAGAGCAAAGGGGCTGTCCCACTTGGGCGACCTAATCCGCGAGTTCTGGCAAGTTTGCCCTCGACTCATACTCGCAGCATGGTCGACACGTGGTCGTAGGAGGTCTTCGTAACTCTCCTTCATGCTCGAGAGTGGTCCCCGTGTACTCGAGGCCTCAGCTAGGTCGCAGCATTTTTTTGCAATATGTTCAAAAATGCCCGCGAGTAAAAAAAGGTCGCCATGGAAAAAATCGATACTTTTTTTACTCGTAGGTTTAGTCGTAGTAGGTCGTAGTAGGTTGGCATGTTATTCGTAGGGTAGTCAAAGGTAGTCAAAGATAGTCGTAGATAGTCTTCATCATAGTCAAAGGGAGGTCGAAGGAGGTCGTCTTCACTCTCCACTATTCGGTGTCCAATTTTCCCGAAGTTAGTCGTAGCTAGTCGAAGCTAGTCTTTAAACATAGTCGAAGGAGGTCGAAGGAGGTCTTCTACATAGTCGAAGGAGGTCTTCAACATGTCATTTTTTCAAACTCTTCTAAACTTGCCAATTAGGTCGCCCAAGTGGGACAGCCCCTTAAAGGGGAGATGGGCAGTATAGAGAGAGGGAGGAGGGGGAGGAGGGGTGGGGCAAGATGTGGCAATTGTTTAGTTCAGTACAGTGAAAAGGTTTTTTGTTGCGTGCCAACCAGTCAGCAGAAAGAGAATACAAGATTACAATCGATCCATTTACAGCGTATAGATACATGATAAGTGAATAACGTTTAATGCAAGGTAAAGCCAGCAAAGTCCCATCAAGGATAGTCCAAGGGTCATCAAATAGGTAGGTAGTCGTTCAGCACTGCGCTCTGGTTGTGGTAGGATGATTCAGTTGCCTGATAACAGCTGGGAAGAAACTGTCCCTGAATCTGGAGGTGTCCAGGTGAGGAGGAATGATGGGGCCAGGTGGAGGAGGGAGGGAGAGAGGGAGGGAGGGGTGGAGATAGAAGCTGGGAGGAGAAAAGAGGAGGCAACAAAGTTTATGGAATCTGATAAGAAAGGAAAGTCATGGGTTGAAATCTGATGAGAGAGAATGGTGGACAGACAGGAACAGTAGAGGATTGGGGGGGCGAGGGGGCAGATGGGGGGGGGGGTTGGGGACAGAGTGGGTGCGACATGTTAATTGCTGCTTTACTGTTCTTCTTGCAAGCATTAGGGTGATGTGTTTCAATTTTGAAATTAGCTCTCATTGTCAGTTTATCTTCCCTAACTATTTGAGTTTATGCTTCTGCTTGTTGAGGTCACAAGGTCATAAGACGCGGGAGAAATAAAGAGGAAGAAGGTTGGACTATTTTGCCTTCCATCACAGTGAGGAATGTGGGGAATCCGCTGTGGTGGATGTTTATGTCAACTTTTATGTATTTGTGTGTCTTGTTGTGTTTTTTTTCGTATGGCTGCAAGGTAATTCGCATATCTGTACCTTAATTGGTACACGTGACAATAAAAGTCCTTTGAACCTTTTGATGTGATAGGACCAGAATTAGGCCATTCGGCCCATCAATGATGGCTGACCGATCTGTCTCCCCTACTCTCTCTCCTAACCTCATTCTCCTGCCTTCTCCCCATAACCACAGACACCTGTACTAATCAAGAATCTATCTATTTCTGCCTTAAAAATATCCACTGACTTGTCCTCCACCGCCTTCTGTGGCAAATAATTTCCCAGATTCACCACCCTCTGACTAAATAAATTTCTCCTCATCTCCTTCCAAAAGGAACGTCCTTTAATTCTGAGGCTATGAAGTCTAGTCCTAGACTCTCCCACCAGTGGAAACATCCACTCCACATCCACTCTATCCAAACTTTTCACTATTCGTTACATTTCAAAGAGGTCCCCCCCTCATCTTTCTAAACTCCTGCAGAGTACAGGTCCAGTGCCGACAAACGCTCATCATAGGTTAACCCGCTCATTCCTGGGATAATTCTTGTAAACCTCCTCTGGACCCTCTCCAGAGCCAGCACATCCTTCCTCAGACTTATTCCAATATTCCAAATGCGACCTGACCAGCGCCTTATAGAGCCTCAACATTACATCCCTGGTTTTGTATACAGGCCCTTTTGAAATAAATGCTAGCATTGAGTTAGTTTTCTTTACCACCGACTCGACTTGCAGATTAACTTTTTGGGAATTCTGCACCAGCACTCCCAAGTCCCTTTGCATCTCCAATTTCAGGATTCTCTCCCCATTTAGAAAATAGTCTACGCCTTTATTCCTACGACCAAAATGCATGACGCCACATTTTGCTGCACTATATTCCATTTGCCACTTCTCTGCCCACTCTCCCATCCTGTCCAAGTCCAACCTGTCCGTGGTGTTTTACTGTTCTGCTTGCAAGCATTATCTTGGGTTATTTGTTTCAATTTTGAATTTAGCTTTCATTGTCAGTTTACCTTGTCTAACTATTTGAGTTTATGCTTATGCTTATTGAACTGATTGTGAATGTTTGTTGAACACCAAATGCTTACTTTCAACAATATTACATCTATTATTCCTTATATTTTGTCCATTTACAGTCGAAAGGTATATTCAGGCACTGAACAAGGTTTGATTTCCCCAAAGTCAATAGCAATTTACTTTTTAATAAATTGGAAATAATGGTTTTGTAGCTTTTAATTCTCATCAGAGAACAACATTGTCAGGGGCATTGGCTGTCACTGTCTGCAATGACATTTGATCATAACAAAGCAGATGGATCAAATCTGAAAATAAAAATCCAATAAAGGAATATAGTCCTTGTTGTGTGGAAGGTAAGAGTTATTTGAATTTTCAATGATTCACAGTGAAGTGAATAGATGGGATGATAAAGCATAAAAGATAGACCTTTGGCCCTTTGTGCCTGTGTTCATTCTTTGAGAGTTAAGCCAATTAGCCTCATTTCATTACTCATTTTCCATTGCACGGCAAAATATTCCTTTTCAAAGAGGCGCTCAATACCCATTTGTATTGAATTTATCAGCACTCTCGTTTCAGTTTGCACCGAGCTCTCCGACAAGACTTTCAGTTACCAACATCTCTCAACATGACTCAGTGTTATGGCTTTCTAATAAGGCATTGCTGAAGTGCCTTTTATTGCCGAAGTTACTATCCAAGTAATTAAAAATATGCTCTATAGCTGCATAACTACACAAAGTCCAGATACGACCTTGGTAAGGCCATCAAAAAGGCCAAAAGGGAGTTCTGCTCCAAGCTGGATGATGAGACAGATGTTCGGCAGCTGTGGCGGGGACTGAATGCAATCACCTCCTACAAGGCGAAACCAGGAGGCAGCTCGGATGTCGGCGATACATCACTCCCTGATGAGCTCAATGCATTTTACGCACACTTTGATAGGGAGAACACCGATGTGCCTTCCCGAGCCCCCATTCGCTGTGATGGTATTTCAGTCTCAGTCACAGAGGCCGACGTCAGGAAATCCTTCAGAGGGGTGAACCCTCGATAAAGCGCCTGGACCTGATGGCAATACCTGGTCGTTTTCTAAAAACCTGTGCGGACCAACTGGCTGGAATTTTTACGGACATTTTCAACCTGTCACTTCTGAGGTCTGAGGTTCCCACCTGCTTCAAAAGGGCATCAATAATACCGGTGCCCAAGAAGAGCAAGGTGACGTGCCTCAATGACTATCGACCTGTGGCACTAACGCCTGTGGTGATGAAGTGCTTCGAGAGGTTGATCATGGCGCAAATCAACTCCTACCTCGACAAAAACCTGGACCCACTGCAGTTCGCTTACCGCCACAACAGATCAACGGTGGATGCGATCTCGCTGGCTCTCCACTCCACTCTGGACCACTTGGACAATTACAACTCATATGTCAGGCTGTTATTCATTGACTACAGCTCGGCATTTAACACAATCATCCCCTCCAAGCTGGTTACCAAACTCGCAGAACTGGGTCTCTGCGCATCCCTCTGCAATTGGATCCTCGACTTCCTCATTCACAGACCACAGTCTGTTCGTATTGGTGGAAATGTGTCAGACTCGATAACAATCAGCACGGGAGCAGCTCAAGGCTGCGTGCTCAGCCCCCTGCTGTACTCTCTCTATACTCAGGACTGCGTAGACGGTCATAGTGCGAACTCCATCATCAAGTTCGCTGACGACACCACTGTTGTGGGACGTATCACTGATGGGGATGAGTCGGAGTACAGAAGAGAGATCGAGCAACTGTCCATATGGTGCCAGCACAATAACCTGGCCCTCAACACCAGCAAAACCAAGGAACTGATTGTGGACTTTGAAAGGAGTAGGATGGGGACCCACAGTCCTGTTTATATCAAAAGATGGTCGAAAGGGACAAGAGCTTCAAATTCCTGGGCGTGCACATCTGTGAAGATCTTTCCTGGTCCAAGAACACAGATGCAATTATTAAGAAAGCTCATCAGCGCCTCTACTTCCTGAGAATATTACAGAGAGTCGGTATGTCAAGGAGGACTCTCTCTACCTTCTACAGGTGCACAGTAGAGAGCATGCTGACCAGTTGCATCGTGGCTTGGTTCGGCAACTTGAGCGGCCTGGAGAGGAAAAGACTACAAAAAGTAGTAAACACTGCCCAGTCCATCATCGGCTCTGACCTTCCTTCCATCGAGGGGATCCACCACAGTCGCTGCCTCAAAAAGGCTGGCAGCATCATCAAGGACCCACACCACCCTGGCCACACACTCATCTCCCTGCTACCTTCAGGTAGAAGGTACAGGAGCCTGAGAACTGCAACGACCCGGTTCAGGAATAGCTACTTCCCCACAGCCATCAGGCTATTAAACCTGGCTCGGACAAAACTCTGAACATTAATACCCCTTCATCTGTTATTTGCACTTTATCAATTTATTAATTAATGTGTGTATTTAAGTATATAATTGCAGTCAATGCCTACTATGTTCTGTTGTGCTATGCAAAGAAAGAATTTCATTGTCCTGTCAGGGACACATGACAATAAACTCTTTTGACTTTGACTTTGACATATGAAGGCAGTCAACAGCGGGACCCATTGGTCAAGAAGGTGAATAGTCAGTACTAGATATTCATCATATCCGTTGTAAAAGGGAATATTTTATTTTTACAATCTCATTTGCAGCGTAGAGTTGTTGAATTGTACTGGAGAGGTTGGAGAATCTGAAATAATAGCAACATGTTGCAAATACATAGCAGGTCAGGGAATGTCTACGTGGGAAACTGTGTGGGAGAGGGAATAATGTTTCAGGTTTATTTTCACTCTATAGGTGTTGTGAGGTGAGTGTTTCTTAAGGGCCTGTCCCACTTAGGCGATTTTTCAACAGACTTCTGGCGACTGTCAAGTTCGCGGCACTCGCCTGAAAAATCGGGAACTGGGAACGCGACTGTCAGAGTGGAACAAACGCACACACACACACACACACACAAACACATCGCTAAGGCGGGGGCCAGGGAAAGCGGGGAAGATCTGTCTGAAATTCACATGGTACAAAGTCAAGGTGATAGAGACACACACGGCGATGAACAGGAAGGTTAAGATGGCTAGCACAGTGTACGGTAAGTCCTTTAAAAGAGGGGGGAAGGGGGGAGGGGAGAAGGGGGGGAAGAAGGGGGGAAGAAGGGGGGAGAAGGAGGGGAGAAGGGGGGAGAAGGAGTGGAGAAACTTTTAAGAACCAGACAACTTTTAATAAGCCAGAGATACACAGCTGTGAAGTTTGGCGGGTATTTAACATTACCGGGCGGTTCTCCTTGGTTCAGAAAACTCGTGCTTACGTTTTTTTTCCCCCAATGACCCAATGAAAATGCCCGGTCAGCAAAGGTGATTAACTAAAACTACCTACGTCTAGCTCGACTACCTACAACTACATGGCGACCCCACTACAACTGTGCCTATGACCACAAAAGCATTGTTTTTCTCCATGGCGGCCAATTTTTGGTCACAGAAAATCTTCCGACATTCCCAGAATGCGGGAACTCCTCGCGACCATGAAGGAGACTCACCAGAGACCACCAGCGAACATGTGGCGACCATGTGGCGAGCGCAGAGTCTCCTGCACTCGCCTAAAAAGTTGCCTAAGTGGGACAGGCCCTAAACAATTTCTGTTTATAATCTTGGTAAGGTTTTGGATTATTGGATCTGTCACAGATTGCAAATTTGGTGTGGTAACTCCTCGAGCCATGAACTAGTAGACGGAACGACAGAGGCATTGAGTGTAAGAAGTTGTGATGTTACTCTGTGAGGTTTTGGTTAGGCCGCATTTCGAGCAATGCATGCAGTTCAGATTGCCCCAGTCCAGGGGCAAATAAAGTGTGCAGAAGAGGTTGACCAGAATGCTGCCTGCATTAGGGGAATTAGCTGTGAGGAGAGGTTGGACAAACCTGGATTGTTTTCTCTGGAGCACCATAGGTTGAGGGGAGGCGTGGTGATAAAATTAAATGAAGTTATGCGAGGCATAGGTATGGTGGACAGTCAGAACACACTGCCAGGGATGGAGGGGGAGGCAGACACATTGGGGCATTTCAAAGGCTTTTAGATGGGCATATAGATACGCAGCAAATGGAATGATATGGATCATGTGCAGACGTCAAATATGGCATAGACTTTGTGGGCAGAAGGGCCTGTTCCTGTGCTGTACTCTTCCAGGTCCCACGTTCTACGTTCTAAAGATCAGCAGTGAATATTCGCTTACCTTCTGGTCGATATCATTCAGAGATTTCCGAAAACTAAATATAAAGACAGCTATCGCTTCTGACTGTTTGACCCACTGTTCAAGAAGGTGAATAGTCACCGCAAGATATTTATTGTACCCTTCTATTTAGTTTTGTTTTAGAGAAGCAGCGCGGAAACGGGCCCTTCGGCTCACCGTGTCCGCGCCGATCATCGATCCCCGCACATTAACACGATCGTACACACACTAGGGACAATTTACCATTTTTAAACAAGCCAATTAACCTACAAACACGTACGTCTTTGGTGTGTGGGATGAAACCGGAGCTCTCGGGGAAAGCCCACCGGGTTTTCTATTACTTTAAAAACCTTTTGCAAATTGATTGAAACAATAACAGTGAGTTTTGAAAGCAAATTCCATTTTTTTTTGTAGCGGATCGTTCATTACATGCTAGGGCAAATAAGTCTTTAGGCTTTAGACTTTAGAGATACAGCATATAAACAGGCCGTTCAGCCTAACGAGTCCGCGCTGCCCAGCGATCACCATGTATACTAGCACTATCCTACACACAAGGAACAATTTACAATTTAAAGAAGTCAATTAACCTGTACGTCTTTGGAGTGTGGGAGGAAAATAGAGCACCCAGAGAAAACGTGCATGGTCGCAGGGAGAACGTACAAACTCCATACAGACATCACCTGTATTCAGACCGAACCCAGGTCTCTGGTGCTGTAGTGTAGCAACACTACCGCTGCATCCTAAAAAGTTCATTAATATAATAAAGATCCAAGCCTGTTAAGTTTCCTTTTACTTGGAACAGAACTCAGATATGCTGCATATGTGGATGTTGTGGGTTTTCAATCAGTTGGTGCTTGATGATATCCTCATTGTGTGATTGGTTTTGTGTCATAGAGCTGTATAGCACAGAAACAGGGCCTTCGCCCACCTTGTCCATGCTGATCAAGTTGGCATTCAGGGCTAGTCCCATTGGCATGCATTTCAAATGCAATTCAATGGTAAACAAGAAATGTGAAGGTTACACAAAAGGCTGGAGAAACTCAGCGGGTGCAGCAGCATCTAAGGAGCGAAGGAGATAGGCGACGTTTCGGGTCGACACCCTTCTTCAGACCCATATGTGAAATAATGTTTCCAGCAGATGAAGAGTTTGGGATCAGAGGGCAAAGCCGCAGAATAAAAGGATGTACCTTTAGAATAGAGATGTGGAGGAATTTCTTTCGCCAGTGGATAGTGAATCTGTGAAATACATTGCCACAGATGACCGTGGGCTCCAAATCATAGTCCAAAACATACTCTGTTGTGTTGCTGCAAAAGTAAGAATTTCATTGTTCTATCTGGGACACACGACAATAAAACACTCTTCACTATTTTAAAGTGGTGATTGATAGCTTTGTGATTAGTAAGGGCGTCATAGATTAAACAGGAGGAAGGGGTTGAGAGGGAAAAATAGTCCAACCACGATGGAATGCCGGGGCAGAGTAGATGGGCCAAATGGCCTAATTCTGCTCCTATGTCTTATGATTGTATCATCTTATGATACAATTCTTCATTTCCCCAAACTGTAACACTGAATGAATTGTGGGTAATGATTGCAACCAGATTTCCCATAAACGTAGTGAGAGTGTTGCAATGAAATTGCTGCGGACTTTGTGTAAATTCACAGAGTGACACGGCGCGGAAACAGGCCCTTCACCCCAACTCATCAATGCTGACCAAGATGCCTTTCTAAGCTAATCACATTTGTCTGCATTTCGTCCATATCCCTCTAAAGGTTTCATATTGCAAGATTGCTGAGATCCAAGATTGGTCAATAAATGCAAAGATGGAATAGAAGGAAAGACTGTTTGGTAACAACAATTCGTTCAAATTTTCTTTTTTGAATGACAAACAAATTCAATTCCATTCATTTCAATTCAAAACTATTGTCTTTTCTATTCATCCTCAGTCAGAGCTGATGACGTTTGTTAGACCTCAATTCATTTTTGCATTATTGGATCGAGACTAGTTGAGTTTCTGCTTTGGATGCAAACAATAATTTGGGTGCAAGTTGTACCCATTTTGAAGATGTTTTTTCTATTGAGTTTCCATTCATTCAGTCTAAAGAAAAAAATAAATGACTTTCAAATTATTCCTTGTTTTAGAAAGAACTGCAGATGGTGGGAAAAATCAAAGGTAGACAAAAAAGCTGGAGAAACTCAGCGGGTGAGGCAGCATCTATTTGGATTTCTCCAGCTTTTTTGTCTACCTTTGATTTTCCTTCAAATTATTCCTTGATAGGTTTAAAAATAGAAACTTGTAAAAATGTGATTAACATTGATATCACACACCAAAAAAAATACATTCACTGTCCATGAACAAACTGACTTTAAATCAATGAACTAAAATATGGACACCATTATCTTTAAGTTATGTGCTATGCTGTAATTTTCACAACCTTTCCATGCATACCATTTATACGTTTGTTCCACCACGTTAAATTTTTTGCAACCTGATTTTAATGCCTGATTCTAATTAGACCATCAGGCAGAAACTCCAAATGGCCATTACATTTTACCAGGCTATGGTCATTTTCATTGGAAGGGACATTCTGCTCATATAAACACTGTTGTCCAAAATACAAATTAAGGTCATAAGTGATAGGAGCAATATTTGGCCAGTCGGCCCATTTGGTCTTCCCCGCCATTCAATCATGGCTGACCAATCTCTCCCTCATAACCCCATTCTCCTGCCTTCTCCCCATATCCTTACTAATCAAGAATCTATCTCTGCCTTAAAAATATCCACTGACTTGACCTCCTCAACTTCCTGTGGCAAGGAATTCCACAGATTCACCACCCTCTGAATAAAATTATATTCACTGTATCAATCATTCACCAAACCAATACCAACACAAATAAAATAAGTATATATTGCAGAAAGTTATATTGAATTGAGCATAAAATGCAATTATAATTCTACTGTGAGTGCACTGCAGGTTTAAAAACCACTGCACCACAACAATGCAGATGCTGGAATCTCGAGCAAAAATCGAAGTGCAGGAGGAACTCTACAAGTCAGGCTAAATCTGTGGAAGGAAACGGATAGATTCAGGTCTGGACTTTTCTTCATCCTGATGGGAGAGCAAAGAAAAAGATGGTAAAGAGAGATCAGAAAATGCAAAGTAGTTGAGCAAGGATTCCAGAACTCAACTCTGCTTTTTGTTTAAACTGAAACTGAAGATTTACAGATAAACCTCAAAACAAGGAAAGTTTAACTTGAAAGATTTATAAGTATCATTTAACTGTTTATAATTCCAAACCTATTGTCAAGAAATTCTATTACATATAAATTGTGTTTATATGTGTATTATGTGATAGAATTTAAATGAAAAAAAAGAATTCTTCTTACTTGTTGCATTGACCTCAAAGGTTGACTTTTTCTTTCACTTTTGTTTTATTGGGTTCTCGCTATGAATAATGCAGCAGTGCATGGAAGTGGCTAAACACACAGTGTTTTTAAATATTCTTAGAGATGTTGCTGACATGACGAAGGGACTCGATCCAAAACATCGCCTATTCCTTCTCTGTAGAGATGCTGCCTGTCCCGCTGAGTTACTCCAGCATTTTGTGTCTATCTTAGTTGCTTACATGAAACCCAATTGTGAATAGTGTGCACCAATTATTGTGGGGGGTGGGGGGGGGGGGGGGGGTAGAGGGGGGTGGGGGGTTCCAATGGAGGTGCCTCTACATGGGAGTCCTCCCATTTACATCACTGGTATGGGGTGGTGAGTGTTGCACAGAGCAACAGGTTCTTAAATTAGTTCATGGACATCAAAGGCAACTGTCGCCAGTATCTATGTCCCGGAGGGATCTGAAATACATGTATATGTGTAATTTGAGAAGGTGCATCACCTCCTTGAGTACTTGAGAAAATTGCCTCTCATCTTTGCACTTGTGATTAGCATTTGACGGCACTGGGCCTGTGTTCGCTGCGGTTTAGAAGAATGAGGGAGGACCTCATTGAAACTTACAGAATAGTGAAAGGCTTGGAAAGAGTAGATGTGGAGAGGATGTTTCCACTAGTGGGAGAGTATAGGACCAGAGGTCATAGCCTCAGAATTAAAGGTTATTCATTTAGAAAGAAGATGAGGAGGAGTGTCTTTGGTCAGAGGGTGTGAAATTATTTGCCACCGAAGGCTGTGGAGGCAGTCAGTGGATATATTTAAGGCAGAGATTGATAGATTCTTGATTAGTATGGGTGTCAGAGTTGGGGACAAGGCAGGAGAATGGGGTTATGAGGAGGAGATAGATCAGCCATGATTGAATGGTGGAGTAGATGTGATCGGTTAAATGGCCTAATTCTACTCCTATCACTCCTATGAACTTATGTTCATGTTATAGTTGCACTTAGCCCCATTCTCCTAATCTTTGGGATCTGTCGCAGAGAGGAACAAGTCAGTCAGAAGGTCTCTTTCGTCTGCGCTTGGGCCTGGTCTAAGGGACATCGGGCAGAAGGAACAGGAGCTTGAAAGTGGGCACCAGCAAACTCAGGAACAGGTTCTGCCCCTCTGCTATCAGGCTTCTGAATAGTCCTTCCATAAGCTAGGGTGATGACTGGTTTACCTCTACCCCCATTGCAGTCATTGGGCTTCACCTACGGAACTGCTGCGCTACAACAGTGAGAACTTTATTCTGCACTCTGTGCCTTTCCCTTTGCTCTACCTCTTGTACCTGTGTTTGACCCGATTGCCTTGATGTGTGGTATAATCTGAGTGGATAGTGTGCAACACAAAGCTTTTCACTGTACCGCGGTACATGTGACATTAAACCTGAACCTAAACCTGAACTAGAGCACATTCAAGAAGCAGCCCAGGTTGACTCCACATCTATTTCTTGCACCTGACTTTGCACCATCCTTGGGATCACCTGAACAAGCACATCTCTTAGAGACATTGCCCTCGCCCTGTACCTGCCTTGTTTCAGAAGCACGGAGACTCAAGCAACTGCTGTGAGCCTTGAGCAAATCACAAATCGCTGGAGGAACTCAACGGGTCAGGCAGCATCTGTGAAGGGTATGAATAGCTTTGGGTCTGAAGAAGTGCCCTAACCCAAAATGTCGCCTAGTAAATTTCCTCCACAGATGCTGCCGGACCTGATTAGTTGTGGAGGAAGGAACTGCAGATGCTGATTTAAGCTGAAGATAGACACAGAATGCTGGAGTAATTCAGCGGGACACGCAGCATCTCTGGAGAGAAGGAATGGATGACGTTTCAGGTCGAGACCCTCCTTCAGTCTGAAGGGTCTGTTTCCGAGAAGTATCTCTAAACTAAACTCAACTAAACTAAACTAAATAGCCTGCATACAAGGTGAAATAATTTCTGCCTGACACAATTCCTCTGGGTCTGGCACTAATGTGTTACTAATCCTCTGACAGACCATAACAGGAAATAGGAAAAGTCATGGATGATGTAATGGGATTGGGATTAGTGATTTCCCATCCAGACTGGTTGCAACTTGCACAGACAATCACTGGAAGATAGATTTGAGGGAATTTAAAAAAAATGTAGATTGATACAAGCCTTAAATATATCCCTAATCGAAAGCTGTCACTCTAACACACAGAAAACCTATCAGATTTCCCGGTTGCTAAACAATTTAACTTTCTCTCCCATTGCTTCCCACACTGACCTTTCTGTCCTGGGCCTCCTCCACTGTCAGCGTGAGGCCCAGCGCAAATTGGACGAACAGCACCTCATATTTTTCTTGGGTAGCTCACACCCCAGCGGTATGAACATTGACTTCTCTGACTTTCCGTAGCCCTTGCTTTCCCTCTCTCTCTATCCCCTCCCCCTTCTCAGTTCCTCAACCAGTCTCACTGTCTCCGACTACATTCTATCTCTGTACCGCCCACTCCGCTGACATCAGTCTGAAGAAGGGTCTCGACCCGAAACGTCACCCATTCCTTCTCTCCAGAGATGCTGCCTGTCCTGCAGGGTTACTCCAGCATTTAGTATCTATCTTCAATTTAAACCAGCATCCGCAGTTTTTTTCGACACAGAAAACTATGCTCATAAAGAAAAAAAAGCTACATCTGGTGTTTACAAGCTCCTTCTGAGCTTTATTGAAACTACTTGATGGCGTGCGTGCCCGCAGATTGGCGGTCAGTCATTTGATACCATTCCCTTTGGAAACCTAGACAATGAAGGCATGCTTGGAAGTTAGATTTCACCTTTAACTAGAACTGACTATTGCGCTTACACCCACTCAGTTTCCCTGTGTGGTAAAAAAAAAAACCCACACGAAAAAATTGGCCAAGAAAGGCATTGTAGCTTGCTTCAGGGTAGTTTACACTCAGCAACATGAACTAAACTGGGCCCACATGTCCCAATGGGATCTTGCCCAAGTTGGCACCGTTGCTGACATGTTCCCTAGAGGCAATTGAAGAGAGGCGTCAGATCTTAAAGGCACAGTCCCTGTCACGATGAGGCAGCACCAACCTACATAAGGTCATAAGTGATAGGAACGAATTAGGCCATTTGGCCCATCAAGTCCACTCTGCCATTCGATCATGGCTGATCTATCTCTCCCTCCTATCCCAATTCTCCTGCCTTCTCCCCATAACCCCTGACACCTGTGCTAACCAAAAATATATCTATCTTTGCCATAAAAATATCCACTGACTTGGCCTCTACAGCCTTCTGCAGTGGCATAGAATTTCACAGATTCACCACCGTCTGACTAAGGGAATTCCTCCTCATCTCCTTCCTAAAAGAACGTCCTTGAATTCTAAGGCTATGACCTCTAGTCCTGGACTCTCCTACTTGTGGAAACATCCTCTCCACATCCACTCTATCCAAGAAAGATACAGAGGCTGCAGTGGGCACATAAACGTCCGCCAGGTTTAGTGAGGGTGATCTGGACATCCTCACTGGTGAAACAAGTACCGGGAATGAGGTCCTGGACGCAAGGAGGTAAGAGGGGTAGGGGATGGAATTCCCGCTTGGATTAACATCGGAAAAGTATGATGGATAGTGGCCCCGTCACCCTGACCCTCAACACTGCTGCCCCTCAGAGACATGTGTTCGGTCCCTTGCTCTGATCCCCATGCTCCCATGATTACGTGCCCAGATGCATTGACAAATCAGTCTTTAAGTTGCTGAAGATTCACTACCACTGCTGTCAGGCGAATCACCACCAATGTTGAGATGTCTGAGAAGATTCGCCATGTTCTTGGATTGTCTCAAATGTCTACAGACGCACAGCAGGAAGTATTCTTTCATCTAAGGCAGGCACATCAACTGCTCTGCTCTTGGCTGCTCTTGACTTCCTGAACTTGCAGCAGAAAGTGGTGAACATAGCACAGTCCATCACAGGTTTGTCACTTGTTCCCATCCAGTCCATCTTCGCTGTGCGTGGCATCAGGAAAGCTGGAATTATCGTCAGGGATGCCTGCGACCATGGCCACTTCCTTATTTTACTCCTACCTACTGTCCCAACTGCTACCAAATTCCAAAATCAATCACCTCGTCAACGCCCCCATCCAGAGATGCTGCCATATATTCTCACTCTTACCTCAATCTCATTATCTCCATTATTGTACTTTAAATATTTTTAGTATGCTCTACTTCAGATTGCACTACAGTCTTGCATCCTATGGCAGTTTTGCACTTGCCGATGTAGTTATTGTTGGATTTGTCATTAGTGCGCCTACTCTGTTTATCTTGTGAGCTTCATGTCAACAAGAAATCTCAAATCACCTTGGTACGCATGACCATAACCTTACCCGATCTAGAAGCCATGCAGACTGGTGGAATAATTAGCTACTGTAATTTGCCTTGGTGCAGAATGAGTAGCAGGGAATGGAGGTGTGTGGGGGGAAAGGAAGCTTGTGAGGGCCTGGGTTTGCGTAAATAGGGGTTTGGTGGTGGGCATGGATGCACAAGGTTGAAGGGTCTGTTACCATATTCCATCTAAGATAGACACAAAAAGCTGGAGTAACTGAGCGGGACAGGCGGCATCTTTGGAGAGAAGGAATGGGCAATGTTTCGGGTCGAGACCCTTCTTCAGACTGGTTGGGATAAGGGAAACAAGAAATAAAGACGGCGATGTGGAGAGATAGAGAACAATGAATTAAAGATATGTAAATATGTAATGATGATAAAGAAAACATTGTTAGCTGTTTGTAGGGTGAAAACGAGAAGCTAGTGCAACTTGGGTGGGGAAGGATGGAGAGAGAGGGAATGCCGGGGCTACCTGAAGTGAGAGATCATATTCTACCTATTTCCTTCTTGTTTAAAATCATGAGGGATAGGGATAGGGTGAATGCACAGAGTCTTTTACCCAAGGTAGGAGAATCAAGAGCCAGAGGTCATGGGTTTAAGATGAGAGTGGCAAGATTTAATAGGAATCTGAGGAGCAACTTTTTCACACAGAAGGTTGAGGGTACATACAACCAGCTGCCAGTGGAGATAAATGAGGGTGGCCTCATAACAGGATTCAAAAGACACTTGGACAAGTGCATGAATAGGAAAGATTTAGAGACAGATGGGCCAAATGTGGGCAAATGGGATTAGCTTGGATGGGGCATCTTGGTCTGCATGGACAGCTTGGGCCACAGGGCCTGTTTCTGTGCTGTATGATTCAATGACTTCAAATTAACCTCTGCTACCATTGCATCCTTATGGTTTTGCCCAGGTCTGAAGTAAAAAATAGCCTTCAGTTTATTTGAAACAACTGACCGCGAAACTGATAGTTTGTTGTAAAAACTGACCTGATCCAGTTGTGTTTAGAGTTGCAGCGCGGAAACAGGCTCTTTGGCCCACCGAGTCCGCACCGACCAGCGATTCCTGCACACTAACACAATATCCTCCACCAGGGACAATTTTGTGTTAACATTTATACCAAGTCAATTAACCTTCAAACCGGTACGTCTTTGGAGTGTGGGAGGAAACCGAAGATCTCGGAGACAGCCCGCGCGGTCACGCGGAGAACGTACAAACTCCGTACAGACTCTGCACCCGTAGCTAGGATTGAACCCGGATCTCTGACGCTGTGCCGCTGTGGTCAGGTCTGGCCTTAGTGTGACTGCAGAATTGTAACAATGTGGTTGACTATTAACTTTCTTCCAAGTAGAGTGTATGCAACTGTGTTCAGATGACGGATGGACAATGCATGCTGGCGCTGACAGCGATACTTGCGTTCTTTAAAATAATTCATAAAAAGACCTACCATGACGATGTTCAAAAATATAATCTGGCATACGTCTATAGCAAAGCTATTTCCTGCATATTTTCTGCAGTTGCGATTCAGGAGCACATTAATTCTGATTTGACCTAAAAACTGAATGTGATGTTAATGGCCTTTTAACATACTTTGTTGCAATATTAATTTCCTGTGAACAGTATAGCTTGATTCCAGATATCACTAATGCCTGGCTTATTTAATAAATTATGAAAGTGACAAGCATATTCATGCAAAATAATTAATCGTCTGCTCAGAGCATCGTGACTGTGACAGTAAAAAATGGCTGTAAAAATTCTGCGGTCTTCAATGAATTGTTTCCCTTATTGCCGTTTGCTCGTTTCACCCTGACATAGCTTCGGAGCAATCACAATGATGTGGGTCTGAAGAAGGGTCTCGACCCGAAACATCACCCATTCCTTCTCTCCAGAGATGCTGCCGATCCCGCTGAGTTACTCTATCTATGATGTAGTCAATGTCCGTATGACATTTCTCCGCTGAAAGACCCAATCACATAACAATGGGATTTCCCACCACGCTGTCTTTATAATGTGCGTGAGCAGACAGAAGTGGGACTCTTTAATTCTAACTCACCGTTGAATCGTTCTAATTTATGATTTTTCCATTTTGCTTTGCTTCCCACAATTAGGTTTATGTCTCTTTATCTCCCCACTTATATTTTGTCTTAACTTGCTCCTGCCATGTTTCATCCCACTCTAATTTGCATGTGCCTAAGTCATAAGAATGCTCTTTATTAATGACTTCATGATTTTTCTGCATAAAATTAACAGGGAAATTCTTCTGGCTAATGCTATGCTCTTAACTGCAAAGGTTCTTAGTTTGCATAGTGGCGGAACCGGTACTTTTCCCTGCCTCACTATATTTACAGTAGGGCCGGTATTTGATTTATCACCAGTTATGCGTAAGTCCTTGCAAAGGGATTTAATAATATAGAGTATTGCGTTCAATTTTGGGCACCATGTCACAGGAAAGATATTGTCAAGCTGAAAAGGGTGCAGAGAAGATTTGCGAGGATGTTGTCAGGACTCGAAGGCCTGTGCTATAGGGAGAGGTTGAGCAGGCTGGGGCTCTTATTTCTTGGAGTGCAGGAGGATGAGGGGCGATCCTATACAGTAGGCATGTACAAAATCATGAGAGGAATAGGTTGGGTAGACGTGCAGAGTCTCCTGCCCAGAGCATGGGAATCGAGAACCAGAGGACATACATTTAAGGTGAAGGGGGAGAGATTTAATAGGAACCTGAGGGGTAACTTTTTCATGCAGAGGGAACAAGCTGCAGGAGGAGGTAGTTGAGGCAGATAGTATCCCAATGTTTAAGAAACATTTAGGCAGGTACATGGATAAGTCAAGTTTGGAGGGATATAGGTCAAATGCAGGCAGGTGAGACCAGTGTAGATGGGACACGTTGGCTGGTGTTGGCAAGTTGGGCCGAAGGTCCTGTTTCCACGCTGTAAGACTCTATGACTTCAATAAATAATAAACATTTAGAATGTTGTATTCTGTCAAGAAGTATCTTTTCTTGAGGTTGAGGAATTTCAGTAACTCGAATGTGAATATCAAAACAAAAGATCACATAAAATGCTGGAAATACTCAGCATGTCAGGCAGTTGTGGAAAGTAAAACAGAGTTAAATTTCAGATCAAGACCCTTCAGAGATGCTGCCTGTCCTGCTGAGTTACTACCAGCATTTTGTGTCTATCTTCGATTTAAACCAGCATCTGCAGTTTCTTCCTATACATACAGTATATTTTAGTTAGTGTGCAGTTCTGATCTCCTTACCTAAGAAAGGATACAACTGTTATGGAAGGAGTGCACTGCATGTTCACAGCTGACAGGTTTGAGGAGAGATTGAGTAGACTACACCAGCAGAGTTTAGTTTAGTTTAGAGATACACTGAGTCTGCGCTGACCAGTGATCCCCGCACATTAACACTATCCTACACACACTAGGGATAATTTACATTTATACCAAGCCAATTAACCTACGAACCTGTTCGTCTTTGGAGTGTGGGGGGAAACCGAGTGATCTCGGAGAAAGCCCACTCAGGTCACGGGGAGAAGGTTCAAACTCCGTACAGACAGCACCCATAGTCAGGATGGAACCCGGGTCTCTGGCGCTGGAAGGCAGCAACTCTACCTCTGCGCCACCGTGCCGCCCAGAGATCACGTCAAAACCTGTAACCTTATCACCCGCTCAACGGGCTGGATGCAGAAAGGATGGTTGTTCTGGCCGGGGACTCTGAAACCAGGGGCCAGCCTCAGGCTGTTAATGACTGAGATGAGGGGACAGCTCTTCACTAGGGACTTTGGAGTCTCTCGTGGAGGTTCAGGCATTGAGCCCTACATAACAGCCAGCCGTGGATTTCTGGAAATGAAGACAATTGAGAGATATAGGGCCCTTGCAGGGAAATGGCGCGGAGGTAGAAGATCAGTTATGATCTTGATGAATGGCAGAAACGGACACAATGCGTTGGAGTAATTTGGCCGGTCAGGCAGCATCTCTGGATAACATGGATAAATGATGTTTCGGATCTGGACCCTTTTTCAGACAGAAGAACGGTCCCGACCGGAAAGATCACCTGTCCATGTTCTCCAGAGGTGCTGCGTGATCTGCTGAGTTACTCCATTACTATTTTAGTGTAAACCAGCATCTGTGGTTCCTTCTTTCTGCTACTTGATGAATAGCAGGGCAGGCTCAAAGGGCCTGCACTCTATTTCTAGATCTAAGAGCTGCATATACACTTTGGCTGTCTCAGGGTTCATCTGCTGATGATCTGATGTGCCACGACTTTGGCGACTGATAAACTAACACTTCCTTCCCTTCGCAGATTGCAGTGCCCTTTGGCTGAGAGGTCTTACTTGCAAGTTAAAATCTACCAGACATCAATTGCTAAAATTACAGCTTTCTCTTTGATCTATCGCAAAGTCTCACACTCTCCATCCCACTCTGATCTAAGCAAATAGAGCTTCCACTCCCCTGTTCTAACTTATTTCTCATGCATTTGTTTGTACAATTTTAATGTACTGCGACGTAATCAGGAGACAAGAGTATTTAATTGTCAAATGAATCGGGGCTGGAGCAATGCAATTCCTACTTGCTGCAACAAACCAATGAATAAATATGCAATAAAATATCAGTTATACTACGTAACCAGACCATAATAGCGCAAACCAAAATGTGTCGTGCAACCCTTATACAAAGTCTATCATAGTTCGCTGCTGAGGTAGGGTTTAGTTTAGTTTAGTGTAGGGCAACAGCATGGAAACAGGCCCTTCATCCCACCGGGTCCACGTCGACCAGCGATCCCTGCATATTAACACCATCTTACCTACACCCACTAGGGACATTTTTTTTTACATTTACCAAGACAATTTACCTACAAACCTGTACGTCTTTGGAGTGTGGGGTGAAACTGAAGATCTCGGAGAAAACCCACGTGGTCACGGTGAGAACGTGCAAACTCCGTACACACAAGCGCCCGCAGTCGGGATCGGACCCGGGTCTCTGGCGCTGCAATCACTGTAAGGCAGCAACACTACCCGCTGCACCACCGTGCCACACACCGTGTGGTGGGTGAGTAGGGGAATTGAGGACCAGAGGACACAGGCTTAAGTTGAGGGGAGAAAGATTTAATAGGAACCTGAGGGGTAACTTTGTTATAAAAGGGGTGGGGGGAGTATGCAAAGAGCTTCCAGAGGAGGTGGTTGAGGCAGGTACTAGCGCAATGATGTAAGAAACATTTGGACAGGTACATGGACGGGATAGGGTTGGAGGGATATGGGCCAAACGCAGGCAGGTGGGACTGGTGTAGGTGGGACATGTTGGTCGGAGTTGGCAAGTTGGGCCGAAGGGCCTGTTTCCACGAAATGTGACTCTATGACTCAATTGCCCCCAGTTTCACCTTCCCCAATGCAGTCATCAGTTCAAGGAAATCCCTGATGCTCAGGAGGTGCAGCACCAAGATAAGCAATCTCGAGAAATATTTTTCACACGGCCAGTAACCAGGAAGCAATTTTAAATATATCAAAGTACTAAATAAAACAAATAGATCATATACACAATATTAAAATGGATGCTAAAGTTCCATACTTTCAACCTATATTTTGAAATATTGCTCAAAATTGCAAGGCATGCATATAAAATTAGGTAATTAGGATCAAACATTAACAAAAGACTATTAAAATTGCACAGCTCGTCTGCAAGTTTGCATAATTTTTTCAGAGTATTGTTACGTGGGACTAATTTGTAAACTGTTTAATTGTAATTAAACTGATGTGATCTTAGCCCAGTCTTGGTTGAGAAGATTGCAAACAGCTCGTCCCGTCAAACCACACTGGATCATTAGCAGGGTTTTTTTTTTATCAGTGGTCAGTTTTACATATGTGGAAATGCTGAAATTGCGGCTGGTTTATGACAATAGACAGCGATAGATTTGTCATCAGCACAATATCAAAATCTGAGGCTACATTATCTCATTTATAGATAGTTTTAATTGTTTTAGTTTGGAGATGCTTGTTAAATAGACATTAAATCATTTTATAAAGTTACAATGGGTTCGGACAACAAGCTGTTCCCATCAGATACGGTAATTCGAGACTCAAAATGTCCCCTGAACCCCCCTGCCCTGTTTCTGTTTCTCCTTCCATGGACGCTGCCTGACCTGCTGAGTTTTTCCAGGTTTTTCTGGTTTTATTTCAGATTTCCATCATCTGCAGATTTTTCTTCAACAATGCATTTAAGGTGAAGGTCAAAAGACAATGTGGGGGGCGTGGAGATATAACAGATACTGTTATGTTAAGCAACAAATTGCCTATAATAAAGACACAGGATGCTGGAGTAACTCAACGGGACAGGCAGCATCTCTGGATAGAAGGCATGGGTGACGTTTCGTGTTTAGACCCTTCTTCAGGCTGCCTGTCCCGCATTGAAGAGTTACTTCAGCATTTTGTGTCTATCTACGGTGTGAACCAGCATCTGCAGTTCTTTCCTACACATTGCTTATAAGGATTGTTGATGCAGTTGGTAATGGGCCTGTCCCACATAGGCGATTTTTCAGGCTGCTGGCAGCTGTCAAGTCAAGACTGACAGGGCAAGCGGGGGAAACGCTGTCTGAGTGAAATTCACATGGTGCAATGCCAAGGTGATACCTTGATGAACAGGAAGGTTGGCACTGTAATTAAGACGGCTAAAGCACAGTTTACAGTAAGTCCTTTAAAATAGGGCAGAAAGGGGTGGGGGGGGGGGGGGGGGGGGGGAAGAGGGGGGGGGAGGGAGGGGGAAGGAGTGGAGACAACTTTTAAGAAGCCAGAGATACACAACTGTGAAGCTCGGCGGACATTTAACATTACCGGTCGGTTATCCTTGTTTTTGAAAACTACCGCTTAAGTTTTTTTTTCCCAATGAGCCAATGAAATTCACTGGTCAGCACTGGCTACAACCTACGAGAACCTACGAGAGCCTTCGACCTCCCGGCAACCCACTAGGACCTCCTGGCGACCCACCCACGGCACGAGAATTCTTGCTACTCTCCATGGCAGCTTCATTCTAGTCGCCTCTAATTTTTCAACATGTAATGAGGCCGCGACTAGTTCCCAGATTGCGGGAACTCCTCATGACCATGAAGGCGACCCGTGAACATGTGGCGACCATGTGGCGACTGCATAGTCTCTTGCAGTCTCCTAAGTGGGACAGGCCCACTAGGGATTAGAATGGAGAATTGAATTGCTTCTTGTAGGATAATAATACAGATTGCAATAGGGAAAGTGCAAGGTTCTGGGCTGCATAGATTTCTCTATAAGCAGCACCCACTGCCTTGGTGACCCTTTGTGCCATTAAAATTCTATAAATTATTGATTTATAAGCAAAGGTTCGACACAAAGCTTTAAATCATTCTACATTCTCAAGGCAAATAGTTCTGAGCTGTGGGTTCAGTTTCAAGGGAACGCTCAGAAAACAAAATATTTTTCAATGTGAGAGGAAATATGACTCTTTCTCAATTAAATCACCGCAGGTCCCTCAAGGGTCTGACTTTGGTGATAAGCATCACTGTGTAATGTTGGTTGGATGGTGTTAAAACCTGCCACCCTTCTCCATTATTCACACATTGTTTTGAACTTACATTTGCAACAGTGAAACAAACAAAACTCTTGGATTCTTTCCACGTGCAATTACTTTCTGTACAAGGTCTGAACCATTGTATGCAAATAATCGGTGAACTTTGCATGCCAGTTTAGCACAAAGCAGCATCCAGCAACAAAGAACAAGAGTGGATTTTGAGAGAGGGTCTAGATCTGAAACGTCCACCTATTCCTTTTCTCCAGAGATGGTGTCTGACCCCCTGAGTTACTCCAGCTTTTTGTGTCTATCGAGGATTTTTCACAGCTTGTTTCAATCTTCATTTCCTTTAATCCCCAAGTTCTTTCAAGGGCCTGAAAACAAGAGTAATTTCTCAATATTAGTTCACAAAAATTCCTTTGGAATCAAAACACTGCTTGGCTGTGCCATTGATTTGACTTTTTATGTTTAGGAGTTAAAATGCTGTGCCTTGTCGTCATTTTGCAAAGAATAGAAGTTACTTTCCAGGATTTCATTCCCGTAAGCAAAGTGAAGATAGACACACAAAAAGCTGGAGTAACTCAGCGGGACAGGCAGCATCTCTGGAGAGAAGGAATGGGTGACGTTTCGGGTCGAGACTGTTCCTCAGACGGAACAAAGTGATCAATTTTTCGCTCTTTGCAAAGAGACCAACTTTATAGAACATCGACCAGTACAACACAGCATCAGGCCCTTCAGCCCATGATAGCTGTGCTGTGCAAGATTCCAAGATACAATAATCTCACCTGCCTGCACATGATCCATATTCCTCCAATCTCTGCTTATCCATGTGCCTTTCCCAATGCCTCTTAAATGCTGCTGTCATATATGCCTCCACTATCACCCCGGCAACTAGTTCCAGGCACCCACCATCCTCTGTGTGAAAAACTTTGCTCCACAAACTTCTTAAACTCTGCACTTCCCACTGTAATGTTGTGCCCTCTTTGACATTTCCACTCTGGAAAAAAACTTCTGATTGTCTACCTCATGCATGACTGTGATAGACTTTATACACGTCTATCAGGTCTCCCCTCAATAGGGTTGCCAGCTGTCCTGTATTAGCCGGGACATCCCATATATTGGGCTAAATTGGTTTGTCCCGTACAGGACAGCCCTGTCCTGTATTTGACTGCTACTACTCGGGTCGAGGGGACTGTCGGGTCGGAGCGCTGCGTCCAGCACCACCTCACCCATCCCGATGTAGTGCAGCAGCAACGCCTTGCCCATGGCCCTGTCGGTCAGCAGCCCGGCCAGCTCTCCGACCTTCAGACCTCCGCTTACCGCTGACACCACCACCCCTCCTTCTCATGGCCGATCATCGGTTCATGAATTTGATGGGGTGCCGGACTTTGCGCGCGACGTCGCGCGGGCCAAAACTCCTCAGCTGGCCCGCCGGCTGGGCTTGTGTGTGCAGTCCAGCACCCGGGCCAACTCATCATTCACCCAGCCACGGCCGAGTCGGCCAACGAATTGCCGCCGGGAATTTGTCCCGTATTTTGACCTTTTGTCCCTTATTTGGGAGTGAGTAAGTTGGGCAACCTTACCCCTCAACCTCTGGTGTTCCAGAGAAAACAATCCAAGTCTGTCCACCCTTGTAGCAATTCCGCCTAATCCTGGCAGCATTCTAGTAAATCTCTTCTGCACTCTCTTCAAAGCCTCCGCATCCTTCCTGTAATGTGCAACCAGAGATGTGTGCACTATTCCAATTGCGACCTAACCAAGGTCTCATAGAACTTCATCGTGACTTCCTGACCCTTGTACACAGTCATCTGCCCAATGAAAGAAGGCATACCACATGTTTTATTCATTGCCCCTTACATTTGACCTACCAGAATTCAACAATCTATATTCCATTGTATACTTTGACAGTTTCCCTCACTGTCCACAATCGCAGCAACCTTGGTGTCATCTGCAAACTTACTAACCAACCCATCTACATTTATGTCCAAGTCATTTTTATACATCACCAATACCAGAAGTCCTAACACAGATCCCTGCAGAACTCGTGTAGGAAGGAACTGCAGATGCTGGTTTAAATCGAAGACAGACACAAAATGCTGGAGTAACTCAGCGAGACAGGCAGCAACTCTGGAGAGGAGGATTGAGTGACATTTCAAGTCGAGACCCTTCCTCTCCCCTGACTCTCAGTTTGAAGAAGGGTCTCAACCCGAAACATCACCCATTCCTTCTCCCCAGAGATGCTGCCTGTCCTGCTGAATTACTCCAGCTTTTTGTGTCTGTCTTCAGTCTAAAACAGCATCTGCAGTTCCTTCCTGCGCACGAGCATAGATGAACAGTTGTTGTCTTTTTCCCAGATTATGGGAGTCACAAAAGTAGGTGAGAGGGGAAAGATACAAAAGGAACCTGATGTCACCCATTCCTTCTATCCAGCGATGCTGCCTGTCCCACTGAGTTAAGGCCCTGTCCCACTTTCCTGAGTTACTCACGAACTCTTTCGAGTTTTCCCCTTGATTCGAACTTGGGGAATGTCGAGTAATGTCAGTAGCGATTCCGTAGTAGCCCGTAGGAGTCCATAGATGTTTCGTAGTGGCTCATAATGCCAGCTGTAGGAAATCGGGGCATCAGGTAAGTCGGGACGTTTTTTGAAAAATGTCCACGAGCTAAAAAAATAGCCCCGAGCACCTACGAACGGCTATTACCGTAATTCTCCGAGTTCGAATCAAGGGGAAAACTTGGGAGAGTTCATGAGTAACTCGGGAAAGTGGGACAGGGTGTTTACTCCAACTTTTTGTGTCTATCCCTGCAGAACTCCACTGGCTACTGATTCTCTGCCACCATAACCCTCTGTTTTCTAGTAAGCCAGTTCTCAATCCATCTGAACAAAACACTGTAAATCCTATGAATCTTAATCTTCTGGATTTCCCTACCAATGGAGGACTTTATCAAATGCCTCACTAAAACGCATGTAAATAACATCCACCACCCGACCCTTATTGATCTCCTTTGTCACTTCCTCAAAAAAAAAACTCAATCAAGTTAGTGAGCTCAATTTTGTCTAAATCATTTAGCTTCTTTAAACAGAAATGATGTTTCATATATGCAGGTACATTATCTCCTCTACAAATCAGTCATTTGCTCCGCAGTTGGGTGTCTAATTATATAGATGTCTAGGTATATGAGAACTTAACTTATCATGGACAATGTCATCTCAAAATGTCCCCTCAAAGAGCACTTTTAAGAGTTGGTTTGGTTTAGTTTAGTTTAGTTTAGTTTAGTTTAGTTTAGTTTAATTTGGTTTAGGGGTTGTGGCATGGAAACCCTTCGACCCACTGCTTGCCCGTAGACTAGTTCTTTGTTATACCGGTTTAACATCCTACACACTAGGGACAATTTGCGGAAGGTTATAAACCTCTGGAATGTAGGAGGAAACCAGAGCACCCAGAGAAAACCCACGTGGTCACAATGAGAACGTCCAAATTGTCCACACACGGCAACTGCCGTCTGGATCGAACCAGGGTCTATAGTGCCGTAAGGCAGCAGCTCTGCCGCTGCGCCATTGTGATGCCCATTGTGCCCGGCACAGACACCGTGGGCTGAAGGTTCTGTTCCTGCCCCATAATGCTCTGTGTTCTATGCTCAATCAGTCATTTAAAATAAATGAATTGTTGGAATAATAGTGATTTCAAAATTCATGAATAACAAAATAAAGAAGGTTAGGTTGAATGTTGGCACGTTGGCCTTCAGGGAATTGAGTACAGAAGTTGTGATCGAAGATGGACACAAAAAGCTGGAGTAACTCAGCGGGACAGGCAGCATCTTTGGGGAGACTGAAGAAGGGTCTCGACCGAAAAGTCATCCATTCCTTCTCTCCAGAGATGCTGCCTGCCCTGCTGAGTTACTCCAGCTTTTTGTGTCCATCTTCGGTTTAAACCAGCATCTGCAGTTCCTTCCTGGGGTAATGGAAAGAGCGTCCACGTGGCGGCCCTGTTTCCACCAATCTTTCCATTACCAGGCACGAGAAGCACAAGAAGTGACAAGGCAGACACCATTGTATGCGGATGCCGAGACGTGTGTTCAGCTCTGGCTGCACAACTTCTAATCTAGTGCGTGGACTCGATAAGAAGAAGAAGTTCCTTCCTACGCAGAAATTGGGATGTTGTGTTACAAGACGTTGTTGAAACTGCACTTGGAGAATTGTGTTCAGTCACCCTGCTCTAGGAAAGATGCCATATAGCAGGAAAGAGCACAGAGATGATTTACAAGGATGTTGCCACGACTTGTGTATCTGAGCTACAGCGAGAGGTTGGGCAGGTTAGGATTTTATCCCTTGAAGTGCAATAGGTTGAGGGGGGCGATTTTATAGAGGTATATCATTCATAAAGAAACTAGAGAAGGTGACTGCATGGAGAGTTAGTTAACTTAACCTCCTGCTTTCCAGATCCTTTCAAATACACAAAAAAATTCAGAGTTATCATTATTTTACTCCATTATATTGAATTTATAGAGGTATATCATTTTACTCCATTATATTGATTTTGGCATTCATGTTCCAACATAATATTATGCCTTTCAATTTGTCTCTTAAAAAGACTCTCCCATTCTCCCACCAACGCGATTTTACAGCGACACTACCTGTGAAGTTTAAACTTTTACAGTAGGATAGTTAATTGCAATAGAGCTAAAATAGTAAGATTAAACGAGAACTTACCAAGTTTGAAGGTTGATCTTTATTTTATGAGGAGTTGCGATGAGGGATTTCGTGAAGACCCCGCCAGCACGCATGCGCGACATTCTTCAAAGCAGCGGTGTGGAATCACAGAACATATCATGGAAGGAGATTGTAAGATTGAACAAAGTAGAACATACCAGTTGACCTTATGAGAGAGGGTTGGGAGCGGATGGCACGAAATCCCTCATCGCAACTCCTCATAAAATAAAGATCAACCTTCAAACTTGGTAAGTTCTCGTTTAATCTTGCTATTTTACTTCGGAGTCACGTGAGTCACTTCGTGAAGACTTCAAAGCTTCTGTGATTACACGCCCTGGACAACGTCCATGCTAGCACACTGCCGCAATACTGATGGAGGAAGGTTGTTAATGTATTCCAGACTGAACAGGCTGAAAAATAATGCCCATTTATTAAAACAAAGAATAACAAAGCAAAACCCCTACTCGGGGAGTAAACATTCATGGAGCGGCTCGCAGCACGGCATCCGCGAATGTAGCGGGGGCCAACACCGGTAGTGTATAAAAGCTCTGGAAAGTCGATTCACTGGCCCAGCCCATGTGGTCCTGGGCTCCTCCATGGCCCTTGCCGCTGATGGGGATGCAGCCCTAGTGAGAAATGTTTGTATCGAACCAGCAGCACCAACACCACCCTGGGGTCACCCGAGATGATGTGATTGTTTGTGGCTGATGAGGAGCTCCTGCTCCATCTTCCGGATGGTTTGGTTGTACGGATGAGATGGGTGGCTATGCAGAGGGTGGCATCAGAGGGGGTACGCCCACCAACTGCAGCTATGGTGCTTCACAGGTTCGACAAAGAAGGTCACCTTTGCAGGAGTCGAGACCAGAAAGCTGCTGCAAGGCCTGGACTCGTTGAGCTGAAATGAGTGCCATCAGCATCACACTTTAAGGGGTGAGCTTGTCAAGAGGTATTGTGTCGTGTCATAGGGGACCAGCTTCACAGTAGTGTAAGTGATGTGATGTGTATCGGGGTCGGGGAAGGTTGGTGTTGACACTCTCCTCACGAATTTGTACACAATGGTGCCTGTCCCACATGATATGAGGAGAGCGCACTCCTGGCGCTGTTAATGGCACTGTAGCTGAGACCCGCATCGTAAGGAAGGCCCGCTAGGAATTCCAGGCCAACAGGGATCGTGGCAGAGTTGTAGGTGGTATGTGTTCGGGAGCAGGAGGCTTCCCACTTCCAGATCTGGTGAGGTACTGCTGCCGGGTTGATACTCTGCACGATGCTGAAAGTAGGTCCATAGCTCCGGCCGATATGCCGGCCTCCACGAGCGGCCTCTTCAGAACCTGCAAGCCAACAGGTTGAAGTGACCATGGCACGGGTGACTTTCCCCCATAATGGAGTTAGTGAGTAAAGTGGGGTGTTGAACAATTTGAACCCACGGACGTATGATTATTTGGAGAACCACCGGGTACCATGGTGATGTAGGCCAGTTGGGTATGATCAATATGCCTGAAGCAGAATCCAGTTGTATTTTCCGCAATACCCGACGGATGAGGCAGAATGGGGGAAATGTGTAGCATTTCCATTTCCCCCAATGGAGTGAAAATGCATCCATAGCCACTGCCCCAGGGTCTGGTTTCCAAGACACATCCGTTGGTATCTGATGGTTCAACCTGTACGCAAAGAGGTCGATATCTGGTGTACCAAAATGAGCTATAATTTGTGCAAATATGTGGGGGTCCAACATCCACTCGATGTTATCATTAAACACACGTGACCTGGTGTCTGCCACTGTGTGGAGCTTCCCTGGTAAATAGGTCGCTGTGAGCCAAATATTTCTTTCAATACACCAGTGCCAAATTGTGTTTGCCAATTCGTCACAAGATAACGACCTGATACCACCCATATGATTTATATAAGCCACCACCGTGGTATTATCTACTTGAAGACGGACATGTAAATGCTGTAAAGTGGTGCAGTATGCCCGCAGACCATGGAAAGCCCCAAGCAGCTCCAAATAATTGATCCCGTGCGGCTGAAGGAGGGTAGACTCTTAGGATCCCATCTTCCACCACAACTGGACGTGGTGTCAGTCGCACCCCAACTTGTGACGGGTTTCTAACAAGCAGGGGTGTAACACAACCCACCACTGTAGCTCAGATTTAGCCTTAATTGGTAGCCGTATGGGCCTGTCAATGGCATTGGCAATGCGGAGATCTTTGCCCGTTGTAATTTTGATAGTGCAGTTTGTGCAGCTGGAAATGTGACTATGCAGCGTCGAATGGTCGGCACCCTGGCGCAGCAAGGGCTGGTACATGCATCTTTGATATCAGATGCTCTTTGCTGGGTGGGATAGTGACTATCATTCGGGTCGTGTCAATAATGAAGCCCAGATAGCCCATGATTTGAGATGGGGCCAATTTCGATTTGTCTGGATGGGTAACAAACCCTAACGTCTCGAATAAATTTTTGGTTGCTGTAACTGCCAGCTCAGCCAATTGGAGGGTTGGACCCACGATAAGGATATCGTCTAGGTAAGCCAAGACGATAGAATGCTGTCGCCGTAGGATAGCCAGAATCGGTTTGACTATTTTGGTAAACAGCCTAGGCCTGTGGTTAAGCCATTGGGTAAAGCTTCATATTGCCATAACTGTCCCTTCCAGACAAATTTCAAGAATTTCCTATGGGATTCTATGATGGGGACTGTATAGGATGCATCTTTGAGATCGATGCAAGCCATAAAGTACCCTGGAGACAGAAGCTGCTTAGCGGTTTCAAAAGTGTCCATTTTGAAATGGGTATATCGTACAAAAGTGTTCAACTGAGTTAGGTCAATGATCCAACAACCTCCATCTTTTTACGTTTTGGTAAAGATGGTGGACACCAACTCAATGGGTTCATGCGTCGTCTTCCCAATCATCCCTTTGGCTGCGAGCCGTAAAATTTCGGCATGTCCTTGCTCGATATTTTTTTTGAGAGAGCGCAAAGGTGCGATGAGGGACATGCTGAGTAGGGGGAAGGTGACCGTTAATGAACTCCATGACATAACCCCGAACACTTTGTAAAATAAATAGTCGGTAGTTATGTTAATCCAGGCACCCCTGAAAGACCGCAACCGTCCCCCTACTTGTGACGGCACCATTGCTACTTGCTTAGTAGAACCAGACCCCCTGACCTCCAAGGGCAACGGCGGGTCCTGGTGGACGGTGGTTTGGGGGGACGTTGTGTGGCTTGACGAGGTGGAGGCCGCATTTCCCAGGCGGTGGATTGGTCCGAGGTGCCCTGTCCGGTGGGCGAGGTTTCCAAGCGGTAGTTGGTGGTTGCCAATAGGCGTAAGCCCTCGATGAAGGCGGCTTCATGAGGCCGACGGCTTTTGCTTCCTCGTCCATCTCTTTTACCTTTTTCGGCAGGTCTGCCCCTGATGTGGTGGTGGAGTGGTGGAGGATGCGGCACAACCCTGCAAATCTAGGGTTGAGCGTGGGTCGGATGGAGCTTTTCCTGAGACAATTAATCTCAAACTGGGCATTGCAGAGTAAAGCTAGAGCATCCTGCTGCTCACTAGACACGTTCTCCCCATCGAGGGTCCTGGCGTATGCCGTCATTCCCGTTGAGAGGAGTTTCAGGATTTGTTGGAGGCGTGCATCCTGTGCTCTGGCAGTGTTGCTCTAAGTCCCTCAAATTTGAGCATTGACCAAGGGAACATTGAGATTAACACAATTCTCCGGTGGCTTGAACTTGTCCATGGTGTCACTGAGGACACGTGCCTGTAGCTGGTGGGAGGTGAGATAGTTAATCGTTCCTGCCAGTTTGGCATGTAGAGGCCCTCCCTAAGGAGGCGCAGTCGGGAATTGACCCACGACATCCAGTAGGTCCTCATCCACCTCTGGATTATCGACCTCCGGCATGGCTGGTGCGGCATCGAATTCGACGTCCCCAGACCCCTGGCAGTCCCAACGGAGGAAGGCAAGATACTCGGCGGCCGACGGCCGTGGGTAGCCGATGCCCGGGAACAACATTCTTCCCGGTCCTGTTCTCGTTGAACGAGGCGCTCCATCATTTGCTCCAACCGGTCCATGCGACCGTCGCTACTGCGCGTAGCCGACAAGCCGACTTCCCCAGGCTCTGCAATGTTGCTGGGGCTTCTACCAGCAGATCGTACCCCCATGAAATACTGAGTGCGATCTGGTGGCAGGTGGTCGTCAACACCTGCTCCTGCAGGCCCGTACGACTCCTGCACAGACTGTCCGCTAGTCTGCCCACGAGCGGACTGTGGCGGTCCCCGTGCCTGTTGGGAAGGCAGTGGATAATAGTCGGTGCTGGCCCCCGGCGCCTGGCTCCCCGGAGTCCGTGCAGGCTTACCCCTACCTCTGACATTATGTCTCGGTAAGGGTGCATGGTCGGCAGCAGCCCCAGGCAAACTAACCGACCGCATGTGGCTGCCACCGGCTTGCTCTCGAGCAGACCCCGGTGTGATGCGGGCAGCACCTGCTGTCGGGAGACCCCGGCGGCTGTCGGGAGACCCTGGCGGCTTCTCGAGTCCCGCTTCAACTGCGGGCTCAACGTCGGCGCGGTCTTCCCCTCCCCTCGGCCCTCGCGGGACCTGTAAAAGACAAGGTGTTGCCGTCGCTGGAGTGCGCGTTACACCACGCACCTGCGTGCTCCCCCCGCCCCTCCCGGGGGACGGAGACACGAAGACAGGGTCTCCCATACCCTGCACCTGTGCGGCTGCCTCCGGAGCCGAGTCGGGCGCTGGAGGAACAAACCCGCCCGACTTCCGCACCTTTTCACCGGGCTGTTTCCTGGACTCATGTGACTCCGAAGTAAAATAATTAATTGTGCTCTGGAAATGTTATATTATGAAGGGCAGCTAAGCGGGGCAGCTGGTAGAGCCTCACAATGCCAGAGACCCGGGTTGAATCTTGGTCTCGGGTGCTATCTGTGTGGGATCTTCACGCTCTCTCTGTGACTGCGTTGGTTTCCTCCGGGTGCTCCAGTTTCCTCCCACATCCTACGGGCGTGCAGATTTGTAGGTCAATTGGCCTCTATAAATTGCCCCTTGCGTGGAGGGAATGGGTGCATAAGTGGGATAAGATAGGATTAGTGTGAATGGGTGATCGATGTTCGGCATGGACTCAATGGGCTGAAGGGCCTGCCTCCATGCTGTATCTTTCAATCAATACATTCATTATCAGGAATCAAGTACCACAGCCATTAATGGAGTCTTTGCTCAAAGCAAGGAGATGATTTTGTCAGAATCCACAAATTACATTGCTTGCTGTTACGCTGCTGGCTAAATGTCAAATTTATTAAATTTTAGTAGCATGTAATAACCATTTTTAGTAGAAGGTTTGATTGTATTGGGCTGGAAAAGATTTTGGATTACATTAGAAGTTTTATTTGTTTGCTGGAGTACTGCAACTTGGAATGCCCTAGGAATTTATAAACTCTGGGGAACTTCATTGAGAAAATGCAGTAAAGAAATAAATTGTAAACAACTTGAGCTCTGTACATAAAACAGACACGACTGATTGTACAAAGGCCATCTGACTTAGTTTCCCATAGGCTCTGGGAGTTGCGCAACAACATCTGTTCCAAAATTAAATTTTTGATTAAATGTTTCTTGTCTGGAAGTGCCATGGATGTCCTCACTTCCACTCCACTGGGAAACAGTGCCAGCACAGGCTGTGTGCAAGACTGAAATAAGGCTGGAACAGTTCTGCTCTTCAGCTGTTCGAGTTCGCACAAGAATAATGGGGACATGGCTAAGCAGTATGCAACCACAGACGTGACCCATGAATATCTCACTCCAGTACATTTGGCAAGCAAGATGGTCTTCCAAGTCTGGTCAGCTGCTGGAGGAAGAAAACAAAACAAGGCTTGGTAAGACGTAAATCACTTCAGTGGAAGCAATTCCAATTTGCACGATTTCTTGAAAACGCCTTCCAAAAACTGAGGTTTGTAATATTTGACCTCGTGCTATTGAATATGACATTGCAGTTCATTTGGACTGGAGGTCCATTAAGAATGGCCATGAGGATTAAAAATTCCCTTTGGTTTTCTGCCTAGTCCCATAGAGCCAGATGATATAAGCATAACATTTTTTGTTTTGGCCTCATGTACATAGAAACCTGGGCTCCACATGTGCTGTAAAGCTAGGGTGTGGGTGGGATGCACTCCTCGTTAACCCTGGCAGTTGTTTTAGATTTGTAGAGTCATGAGTTGTGCAGCATAGAAACAGACTCTTTGACCAGTCGCATCTATGCCAAGAGCCAAATTTTTCAAGACTAATTCCAGGGTGCGGCACGGTGGCGTAGCAGTAGAGCTACTGCCTTACAGCGGCAGAGCTCCGGCTTCCTTCCTGACTACGGGTGCTGTCTGTACGGAGTTTGTACGGTCTCCCCGCGACCTGCCTGGGTTTTCCCCGAGATCTTCGATTTCCTTGCAAACTCCAAAGATCCACAGGTTTGTAGGTTAATTGGCTTGGCATGAAATGTAAAAATTGTCCCTAGTGTGTGCAGGATAGTGTTAGTTTGTGTGGGGATCATTGGTCGGAGCGGACTCGGTGGGCTGAAGGGCCTGCTACCGTGTTGTATCTCTAAACTAAAATTGACCCAGCCTATCCAGTCTCTCCTTATAACTCAAGCATTCCTCTCTAGGGAACATCCTTGTGAATTTTTTTCTACATCCTCTCAAGATTAATTATTTTTTTATATAGCATGGCAAACAAAAGCACATGGTATTCCAAATGTGGCCTAACCAAGATGTTATGAATGTCCCAATCCCTGCAAATTCCACTTGCCATTCCTTTGCCCACGCCCATTTAATCAATAACCTTTCGTCACCTCGGACAACCTTCTTCACTATCCAATATATTAACGTAGAAACATAGAAACATAGAAAATAGGTGCAGGAGTAGGCCAGTCGGCCCTTCGAGCCTGCACCGCCATTCAATATGATCACAGCTGATCATTCAACTCAGTATCCCGTACCTGCCTTCTCTCCATACCCCCTGATCCCTTTAGCCACAAGGGCCACATCTAACTCCCTCTTAAATATAGCTAATGAACTGGCCTCAACTACCTTCTGTGGCAGAGAATTCCAGAGACTCACCACACTCTGTGTGAAAATTGTTTTCTCATCTCGGTCCTAAAAGACTTTCCCCTTATCCTTAAACTGTGACCCCTTGTTCTGGACTTCCCCAACATAGGGAACAATCTTCCTGCATCTAGCCTGTCCAACCCCTTTAGAATTTTGTAAGTTTCTATAAGGTCCCCCCTCATTCTTCTAAATTCTAGTGAGTACAAGCCGAGTCTATACAGTCTCTCCTCATTTGAAAGTCCTGACATCCCAGGAATCAGTCTGGTGAACCTTCTCTGTAATCCCTCTACAGCAAGAATGTCTTTCCTCAGATTTGGAGTAACAATTTTAGTGTAACCAGGGCTTAATTGAGGAATTACTTCTCTTAAAATAAAATTGATCACGGTTAGCATAAGAAGGAACTGCAGATGCTGGAAAATCAAAGGTAGTCAAAAATGCTGGAGAAACTCAGCGGGTGAGGCAGCATCTATGGAGCGAGGGAAATAGACTCTGAAGAAGGGTTTCGACCCGAAACGTTTCCTATTTCCTTCGCTCCATAGATGCTGCCTCACCCGCTGAGTTTCTCTAGCATTTTGATCACTGTTAGGTTGTGTCTTGAATTTGCTGCCTGGATTCCTTCTGAATGAGGCAAGCAATGAAGATCCATTTACACCTCATGCTGACTCAGCAAGGACAGCAGCACAATCAAGGATGAGTCGCACTCTGGTCACTCTTTCTTCTGCCCTCTAGCATCAGGCAAAAGGTGTAGAATTGTAAAAATGTGCACCTCCAGATTCAGGGACAGTTTCTTCCTAACTGCTATCAGGCAACTGAATCATCCTACCGCAACCAGAGAGCAGTGCTGAACCACTATCCACCTCTTTGGAGATCCTCGGACTTTGCTGGCTTGGTACACATGGCAATAAACTAAACTGAACTGACTGACTGGTTGTATCTTAGCCTGATAAGGCAATTCCAATACGTAGGAAGACACAGCAGAGATTGGCGGAGCCAGTCCATTCCATCGTGGGCACAGGCCTGCCCACCATCGAATGCATTTACAAGGTCTCTGCCTCAAGAAGATGGAGTTGTGGCCTGTGAAGAAGACTATCAAAGGATATGGTTTGATTAAGATTTGGCCATTGAAATGGCAGATGGAGTTTAATTCACACGTGTGAGGTGTTGCAATTTTGATCAAATGTAAGGGAAAGTATACACTTAATGGCAGAACCATTGTCCATTGTCCAATTAGTCAGTTGGGGCATTGAGTATGTAAATGCAAATTTCCGACTCTTCCAGTGTCCAACTTTCCATTGTCATTTCTACACAGGGAAGTAGGAGTGATCGTACACAGACCAAATAGAACAGATTTTCCAGTCATTATTGCCATTATTGGTTCTTTATTGAAGTAGTTGTACAAACAAAGAGATAAATGTACCAGGTTTTCCTTATTCTGCATACAAGTTGTAGGTCACTGTTTCCCTTGTCTGGTGAGAACTATATGCGCTCCACCCCGTGCCTGGTTTGCCCCTCCTTGTCCACTATGCTCATATATATACACCCCTCTGTGCATCTAATGACCGCCCGCAAGTGTCCAAAATAATACTGCAAGATATAGCTAGACAAAATAATATAGTATGCCAACAGTAGCTAGCCTAAACATAAATGGCTCCTACAGAGTATAAGAATCAGACAGTCATGTTACAGCTTCATAACATTTTGTTTAGGTTGTATTCGGAGTATTGTGTGTAGTTTCGGGCTTAGTTATCAAATTGTGTATTTTTAAACTTATGTCTTGTGTTTTTGCACAGTCTATTTCTCGCTGCCTTGTGGCAGTTATGTGTTGCCCATGTATAATTTATGTTTTTGTATAATGTCTGAGTCTATCTGCCTGTATTTGCTGCTGCAAGCAAGATTAGCATTGTTAAAACCAGCTTCTGCACGTCCTTGTGCAGGAAGGAAGTGCAGATGCTGGTTTAAACCGAAGATAGACACAAAATGCTGGAGAAACTCAGCGAGGCAGGCAGCATCTCTGGAGAGAAGTAATGGGTGACGTTTCGGGTTGAGACCCTTCCTCTCCCCTGACTCTCAGTTTGAAGAAGGGTCCCAACCTGAAGGGTCCCCACCCATTCCTTCTCCCCAGTGATGCTGCCTGTCCCGCTGAGTTACTCCAGCAGTATGTGTCTATCTGCAGGTCCTTGTATCTCCTTTACATTGCACCCTTACATCTGCATATGACAATAAACTCAGCTTGGCTAGCATTGTAATGTTGGTCGATCCCATGACCCGCTGAATCTAGGTAAATTTGCTACAGTTACTGGTCTTAGAATAGATCAAAATATTCCTAAATTATAAAGTCTTTTTAACCCCTTACAAAATGTGTCATGACTCTGATAAAAATGTAAGTCAATATAAATGACTTGTGGAATAGATCCCTGATGGAATAAATATTAGAAGAAAGTCAAAACTAGGAAATTCATTACAGTGATATTTATTTGTATTTTGCAGCTGAGGTACTTGTGTCCTTCATACGTAGTAAGAAGCTCAAGGTCATTCTGCTCTTGATGTCTGTTAAGAGAGTAATACGCTGACAATGGAAGACCACTGCCCTTCCCCCATGTCCCATGAGAATGATCCTCAATCTGAATATGCATCCTCTTTTGAAAAGACTTGGCCACGTCTGGAGGATTGTAAAATATCTTTCAAAGAGATTGGTTTCTCTATTGTTGTTCCTGATTGTCAAAGTGAAATGTTCAATAAACCAAATTGAGTTGTGTTATCCTTTCCTTTTGTGAAGTATTTAATTGATTTGGACAGCACACTGTAGAGAAGCATTGACACGCATTTAGAAACTTATTAATTAATTAAGCCTGTCACTATAAAATGTTTTGAACTGTAAATGTAATTTTTCCCTGGGGCTGGTGTCGTATTCTGTGCCAAAGTAAATTAAGAAGAAACAGAATTCTTGAGTTTATTCCAAGAATTAAGTGTCTTGAACTAAAACAAAAATCTATTGAATTTGTATTTTCCTTTGTTTCTAAAATGGTGATCAGCATTAGAGTTGCTACCTTACAGCGCCAGATACCTGGCTTCAATCCTGACTACAGGTGCTCCATGTACGGAGTTTGTACATTCTCCCCGTGACCTGCGGCGTTTTCTCTGTGAGCTCTGGTTTCCTCCCACACTCCAAAGACGTACAGGTTTGTAGGTTAATTGGCTTGGTATAAGTGTAAATTGCCCCTAGTGTGTGTAGGATAGTGTTGAGGGCCTGTCCCACTTGCCGATTTTTTTTGGCGACATATCAGTGTCGCCAAAAGATTTTGAACATTTCAAAATCCAGCGGCGCCAAAAAAAACTTGAGGAAACACTGCGCGTCATACGTCATCACCGCCACGTCACGCCGCAAATTTTTCGGTGACCTAATATGTCAGTCAATGATGCCGGCATTCGCCGAAGAAATCGCCAAGTGGGACAGGCCCTTTAATGTGCGGGGATCGCTGGTCGGCGTGGACTCGGTGGGCCGTAGGGTCTGTTTCTGCGCTACATCCCTAAACTAAATCAAAGGAATTTGACGTACTTTCAATACTATATTGTGCAGCCAGCCCATGAAGGCCCAATTTTTTTTCAATGGTAGGAAAAGGGCATTTATGACAAAACTAACAATTATTTGCATCCTATTATTAGAATTTACGGTGCTGTATAATATAGAATGATGTACGATGGAGCTGCAGATGCTGGAAGATTGACACAGAATTCTGGAGTAACTCAGCGGGACAGGCAGCATCTCTGGAGAGAAGAAAGGGGTGAGGGTCTCGACCTGAAATGCCACCCATTCCTTCTCTCCAGTGATGCTGCTTGTCTCGCTGAGTTACTCCAGCATTTTTTGTCTATCTTTAGCATAGAATGATGTTCTAAGCCCATCGCCTCCATGTTCACCATCTAGAATATAATCCAACAATAATCAGATTTCTTTATCATCTCCAGGTGCCCAATCAATTCCTTCAGGTTCACGCAGCAACACATATGTTGCAATTTACAGTGGCCAATTAACCTGCCATTTCCCACGTTTTCGGGATGCAGAAGTAAACCAGGGCACCTGGTGTAAAACCCACACATTCATTGGATGAACTGGCAAACTCCACACAAACAGCACCCGAGGTCAGAATTGAATGCAGTCACGAGAGCTATGAGCCAGCCACTCTACCGTCTGATAGGCACAAAAGCTGGAGTAATTCAACGGGTAGGGGCAGCATCTCTGAAGAAACGGAACAGGTGACGTTCTTGCTCGACCCGAAATGTCACCTATTCCTTTTCTCCAGAGATGCGGCCTGTCCAGCTGAGTAACTCCAGCTTTTTGTATCTACCTTCGGTTTTAAGCCAGCATTTGCAGTTCCTTCCTGCACAACTCTACCGTCTGTGCCACTGTGCCATTCTGAGCAGAGGTTAAATGAAATTATCGACGTGATTTAACTGAGAGGTGTGACATTATTACATATGCAGTCAGCTCATTAAGGACTGCAATTTTAAATGATGGATGGAGGGAAACTATGACAAGTCATAGAATTATTCAGCTACTTTTATTCTGAGTTCGTATCTAAGGCTCCAGTGGAAATAGCTCGAACATTTTATCCAAATTAGCAAGATACATTTGATAATTTAACTAATTACTGCACTAGGAAGCAATCATACATGCAGGTTTCCCCTGGAGCTCTTTACTGGCCATCATATAGTTATGTTACAAAACCTACCTTTAGTAGCAGTTCTGCCACTGGCCCTGTGCGCGACTTTGGCACCTTTGGGGGGGGGGGGGGCGGGGTTAAAATGCGTTTTTCCCCTGCCTTCCGGAGTTATATCTTCTCGGGGTGCAAGCTTTTGCTAAAGATTCGTTCCGACTGCCGGTATGTGAAATAAAAAAAGTTAAATCGCCCGACAATTTCAGCGCTGGAGTAAAATAAAAATTAACTTCTAATGCCGTGAACGCCGACAACGGGGACGGACGTTACGTAGGGGACAGGTAAAGAAAAGCTGTTTATTTTTACATATAAACGTGCTTGTTAAGATGACCTTAATCAAACTTTCATGTTGCGAAACGGTGATTTATTCCCCATATGAACCGGCAGTATTTTTCCTGCCGATATGGGGTTTAAATTCACCGCAACCGCAACGTTCCAATCCATCGCGTTCCATAAAATCACACTCGCAAGCTGATTTAAATGGCCATGAATTTACGGGCATTAAACACTAAATTCCTTCCGTTTGCCCTATAAATTCATGACAATGAGATTTAAAAATCATGTTATATTGCGAATCCTTGTGTGAATGTTATTTGGACACTGAGGCTTTTTAAAAAATGTTAATATTTTCTTAAGAAATGGATAGATGTTTAGATCTAGTAATTGAATTTTGTAATTAGCTACAATTGGGTAACTAACTAATTATATGCTTTAATTTCAGGTCATCCAAGTAAGATTGTTCCATATTTGTTTCAGAATGCTTCAATCTATAATAACTGAAAATTTATTTCAGTTCTCTTAATTTTTAAGAAAGTTATGGGCTTTTGACTGTCCTCGATCACAACTTTTGTGTTAAGTCAATGGAAAAGCAATAGGGAACAAGATGCCAATTGTCGAGTATTAAAATGGCCATCACTTTTTAATACTGAAGATATGAAAGTGAATTAGGTGTCAAATTAAACTTCTTTTTATGCTTTATCTGATGGGATAAATTGCAGACTTGATTTTTTAAATCTCAAAATTTTGTAACATTGCTACATCACATTAATAGGGTGTGTTTTCATGAATTGTCCGGCACCACACCAGACATTGGATGACCATTAGTAAACCCAGGACAATGTGACAATCCTGTTATTCCCTTTGTTTCAACATTTCTCTATCTTGGTAGCAAGAGTCAAGAGTGTTTGATTGTCATCTGTCCCAGAGAGAACAATGAAATTCTTACTTGCAGCAGCTCAACAGAATATGTAAGCAATATAATAAATGAGAATAAAATGTTCAGTATGTGTATATATACACATATTTCTTTTTTCGTGTCCATCTTCCATGTTTCAAATGTTGACCTCGCTGTCATCGTCCGTCCTGAAAAGGACGCAAGCTTCTGGCGACAATCAGTGGGAGCCATCACTTGTCGCAGTAGATGGTGGTGGTGGTGGAATTAGCTCAGGGTACTTCCAGTTTCTAGCCTCACGACGTGGACGCTTCTGCTTTGGGGCCATATACATACTCACATATGCACATATATACAGATTATATATATATATATATATATATATATAGATATATATATATATATATATATAGGCACACACACATGCATACACATAAAAAACAAACAATAATAATGCAATAAAATCAATAATAGTCTATGTAGTTCAGAGCTTATTTGTGGTTGTAGTGATTAATAGCCTAATGGCTGCAGGGAATAAGCTGTTTCTGAACCTGGACATTACAGTTTTCAGGCTCCTGTACCTTCGTCCCGATGGCAGGGGTGAAATGAGTGTGTGGCCAGGATGGTGTGGGTCTCTGATGATACAGGCTGTCTTTTTGAGGCAGCGACTCTGGTAAATCCATTTGATGGAGGGGGGGGAGGGGGGGGGGGAGGGGGGGGATGGGGGGGGAGGGGGGGGAGGGGGGGGGGGGGGGGGGGGGGGCGGTTCAGAACCTGTGATGGACTGGGCAGTGTTCACCACTTTTTTAGGAAAAGACACTGCCAAAGGCTGTCAATGGGATGGGTTGAAGAATGAACTTGGCAGGCAACAGGAAACTCGGGGTTTCTCTTGCTGTCTGAATACATGTGATGTGTGAAGCTGTCGCCTAATCTCGGTTGCATTTCTCCATTGCATGTCATGATCACCAAATGCAGCACACAAGGTTATAGTAGTGCAGGAAGGAACTGCAGACGCTGGTTTAAACCGAAGATAGACACAAGAGGCTGGAGTAACTCAGCGGGACAGGCAGCAACTCTGGAGAGAAGGAACAGGTGATGTTTCGGGTCGAGAACCTTCTTCAGACTGAGAGTCGGGGAAAGGGAAACAAGAGCTATAGGCGGCGATGTAGAGGGATGTAAAACAAATGAATAAAAGAAATGCAAACAAGTTAACTTGCAAACAAGTTACTCAAAATCCAAACTACATAACATCTTTCCAAAAGTATCTGCCATATGTGATAAATGTCAGCACTTAGAAGCTAATCTGACACACTCATTTACAAATTGTGTAAAAATTACAAATTTTTGGATAGAAATATTTAGGATGATTTCGAATGTTGTTAATATGAATCTGACTCCTGACTCAAAGTTAATAATACTAGGAATACTGGAAACAGATCAATTAATAACAACGAATCAAATAATTTTCATTGATTATGGTTTAATAATTGAGAAAAAATTAATATTAACATTCTGCAAAGGTCCTACATCCCCCACAGTCAAAATGTGGATTACAGAAATGTCGGAGACACTCCATCTGGAAAGATTGAGGCTCGTCCTAATGGACAGGTTGGATCTTTTTAGAGGGATATGGTCTCCATATATTGAATATTTACAGGGTCAAAGTGGCTCAGTGTGGAGGCTTGACTGAGGCCTGAATAATAGAATGGATGAAGAATTACATATAATAAATCATGGTTATATCTCCGACGATGGATAATTGTTTAATACTCCATTCACTTCCTTACTTTCTATATTATTTTTCTCTATCTTTTCCTACTTTATAAAAAATTTTTAAAAAATGTATAGATACATAAAGTCTTAAATATTAATATTAATATTAATAATATTATGAAAGTATGTAAGAAGTACTTTTTATTAATATGTATTTACAACTAATAAAAAATATTCATCAAAAGAAATGCAAACAAGTAATGATGATAAAAGACACAGGCCGTTGTTAGCTGTTTGCTTGGCGAGGACAAGTACAGACAATGCATGTGGATTGTTACTACATCTGGAAAGACTGTTTGGGTCCTTGGATACTGGGAATGGAAGAGGTGAAAGGACTAGCATTGCATCTCCTGCAGTTGCATGGAAAAGTGCTGCAAGATGAGAAGTGTTTGATGGGACAGAAGAGTGGACAAGGAAGATGCAATGGAGAGGCAAAATATGTCTGATGGTATGAGCAAAATTGTCAAGAATGGTTTGTGGAATGCACAGAGTGGGAACCACCATTAAGTGGCATGGAACGATCAAACATTACAGAATTTCTACTGAAGGTAGACACAAAATGTTGGAGTAACTCAGCGAGACAGGAGAGAAGGAATGCGTGACATTTCGGGTCGAGACCCTTCTTCAGACTGGAGGCAGTGGAAAGGGAAATGAGACATACAGACGGTGATGTAGAACAAATAAATGAAAGATATGCAGCAAAGTAATGATGATAAAGGAAACAGGCCATTGTTAGCTTGCTAGGTGAGAAAGAAAAGCTGGTGGAACTTGGGTGGGGGAGGGATAAAGGGAGAGGGAATTCAGGGGTTACTTGAAATTAGAGAAATCAATATCATCACTGGGCTGGAAGCTGCCCAAGTGAAATATGAGGTGCTGTTCCTACAATTTGTGTTTAGCTTCACTCTGACAATGGGGGAGGCCCAGGACAGAAAGATCAGTGTGGGAATGGGAAGGAGAGTTAACATGTTTGGCAACCGGGAGATCAGATAGGTCCTGGCGTACTGAGCAAAGGTGTTCAGCAAAACGATCACCCTGTCTACGTTTGGAATCGCCAATGTTTCTAATGGGGATATCTAAACCCCATGAACATAATTTAAGTACTACCATTGGACTGTTAAGATGGAGACATAGAACATAGAACATGGACCATAGAAACATGGAACAGTACAGCACAGAAACAGGCTCTTCGGTCCATAATGTCTGTGATGACCATGATGCCAAGTTCAAAAAAATAAGCTGGAAAGAGTGCAGAGAATTTGCCAAGACTGTAGGGACCGAGTAATAGGGAAACATTGGGCAGGCTGGAACTTTATTCCTTGTGGTGCAGTCGTCTGGTGTGTGACCTTCCAGAGGTTTACAACATCTTGAGGGGTATAGATGAGGTGGATGCACATAGTCTGTTTTCCTGCAAGGGACATCAAGAGCTAAAAGGCTTTGGTTTAAGATGAAGGGGGAAACATTTCAAGGGAACCTGACGGGAATTGTTTCACAATGAGGGTGGTGCGTATATGGAACAAGCAGCAAGGGGAAGTAGTTGAGGCAGGTGCAATAACACGGTTTAAAAGACACTTGCACTGGTACATGGATTGGAAACGTTTAGAGGGATTTAGGCATCAAATGGACAAATGGGACAAGCTTAGATGGGGTATCTTGGTCAACTTGGATGAGTTGGGCCAAAGCGTCTGGCTTTAGCCGGTCTGGAATTAAATATGTCAGAGATTAATGTTTCAGGCATATAAAGCTACAGGATGGCTGAGGAGAATTTGGAGAGGGTGTAGAAGAGATTTACCGGGACATTCAGCAAAATTCAAACTGCTGGAGGAACTCAGCGGATCAGGCAACATCCGAGCAGGGAAATAGACAGAAGCAAGAAAGGTCACTCCCGCTTCTTCCCTCTCCCATCAGGCAAAAGGTACAGACGTTTGAAAATGTGTACCTCCAGATTCAGGGACAGTTTCTTCCCAGCCTTTATCAGGTAACTGAACCATCCTATCACCAACTGGAGAGCTGTCCTGAGTCACCATCTAGCTCATTGGAGACCCTCAGTATATCTTTTATCGGACTATACTGGACTTTATCTTGCACTAAACATTTTTCCCTTTAACCTGTATCTGCACACTGTGGACGACTTGGATAGCACGCAACAAAAAAGCTTTTCACTTTACCTTGGTACACGTGACAATAAATTAATAAATTAATAAACAATGTATAAATTATATTTGTGTTAAATTAGGATTCATGTCCTTTTATTTAATCTTACCTGGAAACTTTGTTCACTCAAAGGGTGAAGTGTTTGATGCAGGTAATATCACAAGAGTTACAATACATCTGGACAGGTACATGGATAGGAAAGGTTTAGAGGAATATGGGCCAAACACGGAGAAAAGGTTCAAGCTTAGACGGGGTTTGTTGGTCAGCATGGACGAGTTGGGCTGAAGGGCCTGTTTCTATGCTGTACGACACTGTGACTTTAGCAGTAAGTAAGTAAGTAAGTAATTTTTATTTACATAGCACTTTTAAATCAAATCTCGTTGAAGCCAAAGTGCTTTACCATACATCAATATAAAACAAAAAAAATAAAAAAAAGACACAACACACTCTAGAATTTAACATGAACTTACCCCCACAGCAGAATCAACACTTTCCACTGTGAGGGAAGGTAGTAAAAAATCCAGTCCTCCTCCTCTTAGATCACCCGAGGTCGGGGCCTACTTGAGGCCTCTGCAGTTGCCGCAATGGCGGTCTGATGATTATAGGCCCTTTAGGACATTTACATGGAAATAATGTGAAATGGGTCACTGACAAACATCAGGCCGGCTCACATTCTTTAAAAGAATGTGCATGTCTGTCATTCGTTGGAGATGATAGACACAAAAAGCTGGAGTAACTCAGCGGGACAGCTCAGCATCTTTGGAGAGAAGGAATGGGTGGCGTGTCGGGTCGAGACCCTTCTTTAGACTGGTTAGGGATAAGGGAAACGAAAGATACAGACGATGATGTAGAGAGATAAAGAACAATGAATGAAAGATATGCAAAAAAGTAATTATGATAAAGGAAAACAGGCCATTGTTAGCTGTTTGTTCGGTGAAAATGAACAGCTAGTGCGACTTGGGTGGGGGAGGGATTGAGAGAGAGCTGGGGCTACGTGAAGTGAGATAAATCAATATTCATATATCTGGGCTGCAAGCTGCCCAAGCAAAATATGAGATCCTGATCCTCCAAATTGCGTTTAGCCTCACTCTGACAATGGAGGAGACCTAGGACCATAAGGGATGAGTGGGAATGGGAAGGAGAATTAAAGTGTTCAGGTCGGTTCAGGCGGACAGAGCGAAAGTATTCAGCGAAACAATCTTTGGAGATGGGTTTGAATAATCCGGTGAACAGGAAGTCCATTTGCTGCAAGTAATTGCCACCACAGTATTACATTGAAAGGTTTAGCAATGCAGTTCCCAGTATATTACTCCACAATGCGCATTACAAAGTGCTATTTCAGCTGGACAGTGATGTAATTTCACCTTTATAACCATTTGTCTATTTATTTCAACTGAATGTTAGAACAATCAAGTGTTAAAGGTTTAGTTCTGTTCCTGTTTACAAGCAGGTAATGAATTCAACACACGGGCTAAATGAGGAAAGGGCGCCATATTTCACCAACCCCTTGGGTTTTGGGGATGTGCTGGAAAGATAATTATGAACAAAATCAAATTAAATACAGCAAAGCGTTCTGAGGAAGTAAATGGGCCACCTTACGATTTCTTTTGTGTGGGAAAGAACTGCAGATGCAGATTTAAATCGAAGGTAGGTAGACACAAATTGATGGATTAACTCAGTGGGACAGGCAGCATCTCTGGAGAGAAGGAATGGGTGACGTTTCGGGCCCGAAACGTCACCCATTCCTTCTCTCCAGAGATGCTGCCTGTCCCACTGAGTTAATCCATTCGGGCAGAGATGCTGCATGTCCCACTGAGTTAATCCATTCGGGCCCGAAACGTCACCCATTCCTTCTCTCCAGAGATGCTGATTGTCCCGCAGAGTTCCTCCAGCATTTTGTGTCTACTTACAATTTAATTTTCAAGGGAATGCAATGGGCCTGTCCCATTTAGGCGACTGCCAAGGACAAGTTTTAATGGAATTCACCTACGACTCCTGGCGACAACATGCGACAGCAAACGTTGTCACTCGCCACTGTCGCCCAAAAATTTTCAACATGTTGAAAATTTTGCAGCAGTCGCCTGCAGTCACCCAAAAAAATCGCCTAAGTGGGACAGGCCCATAGGGATGACATTGGGAGGAATGCATTCATTGCACCAGATGTTTTTAACTTGCAAATACATCTTTGGAATGCGTGCGGGGCAGTGGATGATTTATCTGACTATTTGACGGCATTTCAAAAGAATCTGGAGTTCAAATCGTTACCGAGGTCTTCCATGTCATATATGGACAAACGAGTGTGACCAGCAAAAAAGAAAACCCAGAGAAGTTCTCCCTGGCAATAAAAATACTTTGACCTACTAAAAAGTGATGACGCAGAGCTTGGAAATGTACTTCCTGATAACATCAGTCATTCCTTTTTGCTGCATGACCTCATATGGAAGATAAAGAACTAGTTTAAAAAATCTATGAAAGGCCAGTGTTTACTAGTCATTCCAGCGTACACAGAACAGTTTACTAATTGGATCAGTTCATTGTCAGCACACTGTAGTTAGATGGCACAGTAATCTCACTGAGAGACGGAAAATGCTGACAAATCTCCAATGCTCTTTTCAGCAGGAGCGAAAAATACATTCTTGCGAGGAGGGAAATCATTTTTTCTCTATATAAGCATAGATAATGCAGTCACCTCTTTAGCTCTATTTATTTAATAAAGGCAGTTGAGCAATTGAAGCCAGTAGCTTGTTTTCAGTGGGCCCTTTGCCAAGAGCTCACCAAAGACATAACAAAGCACAAAAGATAAGCAGTTGCCACACAGTTACACAGTAGTCCTCCATATCTAACAGTTATAACCCTCTTGTTCAATGCCACGGCATTTCACAATAGTGTCTGAATCACTCGGGCCGATGTAATTTGAAAATGAAATAAGGGAGCTTTATTTCCGCAATCCTTTGATTGCCAACTGAGCTGGGCGTTTGTTTTTTTAATCTTTTTTTTTTTTAAACGTGAGGTGTTTGATGGGAAAAGCCTTTTCTGACCATCAGTAAACCATAGTTCAGAAACAAGAAACTGCAGATGCTGATTGCCAAATAAGACACAAAGTGCTGGAGTAACGCAGCAGGTCAGGCATCACCCCTGGAGAATATGGATAGGTGATGTTTCAGGTTGGGAGCCTCCCTACTACGAAACATGGTTTGTAGGACATTACAGGCACATGCTTTTAATCAATACGATGGCAGATGTTGAGGTTGGTGAAGGTTTAAACAAGCCAAATGATTCTCGCTCTGCAGATAATTGGGGATTGTTAGTTTTCTGGACAAATGTATTCAGGAATACTCTGCAAGTACAGTTACATAGCACCAGGATATAATAATGATAATGGAAGGTGAAACAAGCTTAATGGCCTATTATCCTCAGACTGGCCCACCCCGGACTGTAATACAATTCATGGACACACTCCAATAAACAAGCTCTCATAAATATAAATGAATTCAAATAATAACCAGCAAAACAACCGTTCACATGTAACCTTCTTGCAATAATCAGACACCAGCTTCTCTTGAGGACGCAGGCTGCCAGCTTCACTTTGGGAGGCCACTTCGGAGAATTACTATGAAAGTGAAAAGCAACATTTTCTACTGATACTGATGCAACGACACTTTGTTCAACTGCACGGCACGGTGGTGGAGCGGTGGAGTTGCTGCCTTACCACGCCAGAGACCCGGGTTTGATCCTTACTACGGATGCTGTCCGCATGGAGTTTGTACCACGTGTACCCCTGTGGCCACGTGGGTTTTCCCCGGGTGCTCAGGTTTCTGCCCAAACTCCAAAGACATACAGGTTTTTAGGCCAGTTCGCTTGGTAACATTTTAATTTGTCCCTAGAGATGCTGCCTGTCCCGCTGTGTTACTCCAGCTTTTTGTGTCTATCTTTGGTTTAAACCAGCATCTGCAGTTACTCCTACGAATGTTACAGCCACTGATACTTCAAGCCTATCAAAACCAGCCATTGAGTGTGTGGCATCCTGAGTGTGCATCATTGTAACCTGGTAGAGGAAGACAATATATAAATGGCACTCCTTGAGGATATTTTTTTTGTTTTTTTGTTTTGAGTGCCGGATGGAAGTTGGTGGTGAAATGAATGAAGTCAGTCAGTTGTGTGTGGGTGCAGGAGGTGACATCAAAGCAGTCGTCGATGTAACGGAGGTAGAGGTCGGGGATGGGGCCCTGGTACGCCGAGAACAAGGATTGTTCGACGTATCCAACAAAGAGGCAAGCGTAGCTGGGGCCCATGCGTGTCCCCATAGCTACGCCTTGTGTTTGGAGGAAATGGGAGGAATCAAAAGAGAAGTTATTGAGGGTGAGGACCAACTCTGCTAGGCGGAGGAGGGTGTCAGTGGACGGGTATGGGTTGCTCCTCTGGTCGAGGAAGAACCGGAGGGCTTTGAGACCGTCCTGGTGGGGGATGGAGGTGTAGAGTGACTGGACGTCCATGGTAAAGATGAGAGGATGGGGGCCTGGAGAATGGAATGCACGGGTCTCGAAGAAGAAGGGTCTCGACCCGAAACGTCGCCTATCTCCTTCGCTCCTTAGATGCTGCTGCACCCGCTGAGTTTCTCCAGCTTTTTGTGTACCCCATATAAATGGCACTGTTAATTGCCTCTCATCAACACCATTCATTACTATTCTTCTTCTTATTCTTAGGCTCCCTTCGGTCATGGCTGACCATGGGTGCTTCCAGGGTGCTCTTCCCTATATGGAGGACGCCCGTGCGTGACTTTGTTTAATGTGGGGGAGACTGGTGCACAGGCAGCCACCCCACGGTCCTTGACAGATCTGGGTCAGGATCTAGTGGCATGGAGTCCATGACGACCGGAGACCCTTTTCTGCTGCAGCCTTCATCCGCTTTCCCAGCCATTGTGACGCTCCACTTCGGAGGCTCGGCCGTGGGCCCAGTGGACGGCAGCATCGGAGGCCTGGATCTCCTCAGCGCAGAGGGAGAACAAGGAGGGAAGAAGACAGAGACTCTAAAACTTTTGCCTTCCACCACAGTGAGGAGGTGCCTGGTGAACTCACTGTGGTGGATGTTAAATATGTGTTTATTGTGTGTTTTGTTTTTTATTATATGTTATATGTTACAGGGAGGTAGTCACTCCCAGACCCCAGGAGGCAGACAAGTGGGTCACGGTTAGGAAGGGCAAGGGGCAGAGGCAGGGGCTAGAGCGTACCCCTGTGACTGTACACCTGGAAAATAGGTACTCGGGTTTGAGTACGATTGGAGGGGACAGCCTAGCTGGGGGCAGCAGCAGCGGCCGGGTCTCCGGCACAGAGACCGGCCCTGATGCTCAGAAGGGTAGCAAAAAGAGGAGGTCAATTGTAATAGGGGACTCTATAGTTAGGGGGTCGGATGGGCGATTCTGTGGACGCAGTCGGGAGACCCGGATGGTAGTTTGCCTCCCTGGTGCCAGGGTCTCGCATGTGTCAGAACGTGTCCAAAAGATTCTGAAAAGGGAGGGAGAGGAGCCTGATATTGTGGTAAACATAGGTACCAATGACATAGGCAGAAAAAGAGACGAGGTCTTGAAGGGAGAATTTATGGAGTTGGGGGGGAAAGTTAAGGAGAAGGACCAAAAGGGTAACGATTTCAGGATTACTGCCTGTGCCGCGTGACAGTGAGAGTAGGAATGGAATGAGGTGGAGGATAAATGTGTGGCTGAGGGACTGGTGCAGTGGGCAGGGATTCAAGTTTCTTGATCACTGGGACCTCTTTTGGGGAAGGCATGATCTGTACAAAAAGGGGAACGGGTTGCACTTGAACCCGAGGGGGACCAATATCCTGGCAGGGAGATTTGCAAAGGCTACTGGGGAGACTTTAAACTAGAAAGGCTGGGGGGAGGGACTCGGGTAGAGGGGGCTAGGGGACAGGGTGTGGGGCAAGAGGCAGAGAAGGGAATTACTCGGACCCAAAATGTAGGTGAGAAAGAGGAAAAAGATAATAGACAGAGAATAAGGGACGGTGGGTTTCTAAAATGTGTATATTTTAATGCTAGGAGCATTGTAAGAAAGGTGGATGAACTTAGAGCCTGGATTGACACCTGGAAATATGATGTGGGCAATCAGTGAAACATGGTTACAGGAGGGCTGTGATTGGAAACTAAATATTCCAGGATTTCGTTGCTTCAGGTGTGATAGAATTGGAGGACCAGAGGTGGAGGTGTTGCATTGCTTGTCAGAGAGGATATTACAGCAGTGCTTTGGCAGTATAGATTAGAGGGCTTGTCTAGGGAGGCTATTTGGGTGGAACTGAGAAGTGGGATCGGTGTAGCAACACTTTTAGGGGTGTATTATAGACCGCCAAATGGGGAGCGAGAATTGGAAGAGCAAATATGTAAGGAGATAGCAGATATTAGTAGTAAGCACAAGGTAGTGATTGTGGGAGATTTCAATTTTCCAAAAATAGACTGGGAAACACATTCTGTAAATGGGCTGGATGGTTTGGAGTTTGTAAAATGTGTGCAGGATAGTTTTTTGCAGCAGTAAATAGAGGTATCGACCAGAGAAGGGCAGTGCTGGACCTCCTGTTAGGAAATGAGGCAGGTCAGGTGACGGAGGTATGCGTTGGTGAGCACTTCGGGACCAGTGATCACAATACCATTAGTTTCAATATAATTATGGAGAGTCAGAACTGGACCTTGGGTGGAGATTTTTGATTGGAGAAAGGCTAACTTTGAGGGAATGCGTAAGGATTTAAAAGGAGTGAATTGGGACACTTTGTTTTATGGGAAGGATGTAGAAGAGAAATGGAGGACATTTAAAGGGGAAATTGTAAGAGTACAGAATCTTTATGTCCCTGTTAGGTTGAAAGGAAATAGTAAAAATTGGAAAGAGCCATTGTTTTCAAGGGAAATTGGACACTTGTTTCGAAAAAATAGAGATATCCACAATAATTATAGGAGGCATGGAGTAAATGAGGTGCTAGAGGAGTATAAAGAATGTAAATATAATCAAAATAGGACGTACATGGTAAATGGTAGGGAATTGAGGAATGCTGTGGAACAGAGAGATCTAGGAATAACTGTGCATAGTTCCCTGAAGGTGGAATCGCATGTAGATAGGCTGGTAAAGAAAGCCTTTGGTGTGCTGGCCTTTATAAATCAGAGCATTGAATATAGGAGTAGGGAAGTAATGTTAAAATTGTACAAGGCATTGGTAAGACCAATTCTGGAGTATGGTGTACAATTCTGGTCGCCTAATTATAGGAAGGATGTCAACAAAATAGAGAGAGTACAGAGGAGATTTACTAGAATGTTGCCAGGGTTCCAGCAACTATGTTATAGAGAAAGGTTGAACAAGTTATGTCTTTTATTCTTTGGAGCGCAGAAGGTTAAGGGGGGACTTGATTGAGGTCTTTAAAATGATGAAAGGGATAGACAGAGTTGACGTGGATACGCTTTTCCCATTGAGGGTAGGGAAGATTCAAACAAGAGGGCATGACATGAGAATTAAGGGACAGAAGTTTAGGGGTAACGTGAGGGGGAACTTCTTTACTCAGAGGGTGGTGGCTGTGTGGAATCAGCTTCCAGCAGAAGTGGTGGAGGCAGGATCGATTTTAACATTTAAGAGTAAAGTGGATAGGTATATGGACGGGAAGGGAATGGAGGGGTATGGTCTGAGTGCAGGTAGATGGGACTAGGGGAAAACAAATGGTCGGCACGGACTGGAAGGGCCGAGAGGGCCTGTTTCCGTGCTGTAATTTTTATATGGTTATATGGTTATTTGGTTATGACTGCAAGGTAAAGAAATTTCATTCAGACCGAAAGGTCTGAATGACAATAAAGGATAATCTAATCTAATCTAATCTAATCTAAGGTCAGCCATCGTCCTCCGCCTGTTCCACCGTTGAGGTCCTGGTTGGATTGCTCTGTGTCAGAGTCATCCCACAATGACCTTACCACCATGGGTGGCCCTACCAAGAGCATAGCTCCAGACGGCATCGCTCTCAGGATCTCTGGTCCACACAAGCTCCTCCAGCACGGCAAGGTGATAATCCACGGAGAAGACTCTACATATACATGAGTACTGTCTCAAGTGTGAAAATGTCAGGCATTTTTGGGTACTTAACAAAATGGAGGATTTCTGCTTCTGTAAAATCTGCTTGTCATCTTTTGCCACCCCCCCCCCCCCCCCCATGTATTTTCGAGCCAAGGGTCTGTAAGGGTATAAAAGAGTGGGGAGCACATTGGGGTGTGCCAATCTTCTTGGGTATGTGTTCTATTTACGCAAGGCTGTTGGGCTCGAGTAAGTTGAGACAAGGATTGGACCAGCGGTATTGGATTAGGTATTGTATTGGTATTGGTATTGTGTAATAAAAGAGAGTTGGATTTCCAGTGCTCATATCCGGTGTTTGATTGAACCAGACTAAGGAGGAGGGGGGGGGGGGGGGGGGGGGGGGTAGGTTTAGGACCGGAATTACAAGTGTCTTGTGAATTTTCTGACCTATAGGCAAAATTGACTTATGAATGTTTATAAGACCACAACCCAAATGGTCTACATTTCAATTCCTATCAGAAAAGGAAAAGTAGATTGGTTGATGGAAACAACAGCAAATGCATCCCAGGAGACTTTTTACTCAAGTATAAGGGAATCAGTATTGAGAATACTGAAGATTGGAAAGAAAATGGGTGATTGAATGAACTTTAAAAGTAGGTTACTGAACATTTCTATTTGAGGATGAAAATTCTGTTCCTGGACACCTAGGATCATGAGCTCATGTGATAGGAGCAGAATTAGGCCAGACGGCCCATCGATCATCGACCATTCAATCATGGCTGATCTATCTCTCCCTCCTTACCCCATTCTCCTGCCTTCTCCCCATAACCCCATGCACATGATTTGCATCTTTGTCTCTTTTGAAGGAACCCGTTGAAAGGAACATAACATTGCAATCACCAGAGCTACTGTTTATGGTCAGAAAAGTTCGGCTCTTTTTGAGGTGAAGTTAACCAAGTCTCAAAGACAGCCAATGAAGGTAGTTTTTTCACAAGTGTTCACACACTGTGAACAAACAAAAATATTGGATAACAAAGGGGGCTGGATGTGGAGGGAAGTATAGTGGTGCAGTTTGTAGAGCTGTTGCCGCACCATGCCAGAGAAGAGGGTTCGATTCTGACCTCAGGTACTATCCACGTGGATTTTGCACATTTTCCCTGTGATCGTGTTGGTTTCCTCCAGGTGCTCTAGTTATCCCCCACATCCCAAAGCCGTGTAGATTTGTAGGTTAAGTGGCCACTGTGCATTGGTCCTAATGTGTAGGGAGTGAATGAGAAGATGGGATAACAAAGAAATAGTGTGTAGGAAGGAACTGCAGATGCTGGTTTCAACCAAAGAGTTTAAAAAGAAATAGTGTGAACCGGTGATCAATGGTCGCTTGGATTCGGTGGGTTGAAGGGCCTGTTTCCATGCTGTATCTCTCTAAAAACTGAACCTAACCTAAAAATCTAAGGTTCTCACTAATTGTCGAAGGTTTGAAGGCACGTCAGATAATCAAATGTCAAATGTCAAATGTCAAATTCTATCTGTCAGGTAGCTCGATCGAAAAAGATGCTCGATCTTTGGCAAGCATGTCAAACATTCCACTAGCATTATCTGCTTTGGGATGATTTGCATAAATAAGTTTGTTGGAAAATCCCCTTAGATCAATAATGGAGAGGGTTACTTCCTTAATTTATATGATTAGATTTTCAAGTGCCACCACCTTAATTTGTGAATGGAAACTGAAGTGAGCTTCGAAGAGTTTTGTGGACCTGCTTATTCACAATGAAACTTCAATTCAAACTCTAAAGAATATCAACCATTAGAGTCATAGAGTGATACCGTGTGGAAACAGGCCATTTGGCCCAACTTGCCCACACTGGCCAACATGTCCCAGCTACACAAGTCCCACCTGCCTGCGTTTGGCCAAGATCCCTGCAAACTAGGCCTGTCCATGTACCTGTCTAACTGTTTCTGAAATGTTGCGATAGTCCCAGCCTCAACTATGTCCTCTGGCAGCTCCTTCCATACACCCACCACCCTTTGTGTGAAAAAATAACCCCTCAGATTCCCATTAAATCTTTTTTCCCCTTGACCTTAAAATGTTTTCCCTTTTACTTTAAAACTGTATTTTTTATAACTTTCCGGACCAGAACGTGTTTTAAATTTTGTTGCTGTTGCTGTTATCATTGCTGTTGTCGTTGTCTTGTGCCAATGGGAAAGCTGATCGTTTTCTTAAGCAAAGAACTTTTCTCAATGTTCAGAAATATAACCAGAATACTCGTCATTGACGTTACTTGAATACATTCACTTACAATGTGTCAATGTTACTAATGTTTCATCTTTAACCATCTCAGTGGTGAAGATGGAAGACATTGTTAAACAGAGACCTCAGTGTACAGTGGTGACAGGACCTAAGACTGCGGCCCTGACTTTCATAGCCGTTGTGTGACTACCCCCAACTTTAGCGTGCCCTTCAGTTTGTATGCTGTAGTATTAACAACCTTAACACCAAGAAGACAAAAGAAGTCATCATTGACTTCCGGAGGACAAGGACTACACTACATTCAGGCCTGAACATCAACGGGGAAGAGGTGGAGCGGGTCAAAAACTTCAAATTTCTCGGACTGCACATCTCAGAGGACCTGGGCTGGACTGTGAACACCACCCACATTATTAAAAAGGCCCAGCAGCGTCTGTTCTTCCTGAGAACGCTGAAGAGAAAACAGACTCCCTCCACCTCTGCTGGAAAACTTTTACCATTGCACAATAGAGAGTGTCCTGACCTACGGATGCACGGTGTGGTATGCCAGCTGCACCGCATCCGAGAAGAAACAACTGCAGCGGGTCATCAAGACTGCTCAGTGGATCATCGGCTCCCCACTTCCACGCTTGGAGGAGATCTACTCAAGCCGTCTCCTCCAACGGGCCAAAAAGATCCAGGATGACCCCACCCACCCAGGGCACTCTCTATTCTCCATCCTCCCCTCTGGCAGACTCAGAGTCATGAGAGCACGTACCAACAGACTGAAGAACAGTTTCTTCCCCATGGCTGTGAAGAGTCTGCTACAGTAAACTATGACACCCCCCCCCCCCCCCCCACACACACACACACACACACACATACATACACACACACACACTACCACCTTCCAGCCAACGGACAATAACTTCTGCACTTAAAAACACAATCTTTTTCATTCATTTATCTAACTGTACTTGCACTTTACTGTTTTTACTGTACTTTTTATTTATTTATTTATTTCTATCTCTTTTTACTATTTATGCTTGGTGCTGCTACAGAAGGAGATGCTGCCAAACGAAATTTTGTTGTATATTGTACAATGACAATAAAGGATTCTAAGTCTAAGTATGTGCCTATCAATCAACTGATTTTAGGCAAATTGAAGTGCATGTTTCATTGAAGATAGACACAGAATGCTGGAGTGACTCAGCGGGTCAGGCAGCATCTCTAGAGAAAAGGAATGGGTAACGTTTCGGGTCGAGACCCATCCTCAGACTCTTTTATTTATAGACGGCAGTCAATAGTCTATCTCCCATGATGGAGACTGTGAGATCAAGAAAGGGGAGGGAGATGTAGGAGATGGCCCACGTGAATTTGAGTGCAGGATGGAAATTGGTCGTGAAGTTAATGAAGTCCTTGATTTCTGCATGGGTGCAGGTGGTAGCACCGATGCAGTCGTCAATGCAGCGGAAATAGAGTTTGGGGAAAGGGCCATTGTATGCCTGGAACGGGGATTGTTCGACGTACCCTACAAAGAGGCAGGCATAGCTGGGACCCATTCGAGAAACCATGGCAATACCTTTGATTTGGAGCAAGTGGGAGGATTCGAAGGAGCAGTTGGTGAAAGCGAGGACTAACTCCGATAGTTCCTCAGAGTTTGAGGAAGGTTCTTGACCTGAAACAACACCTATTTGTTTTCCCCAGAGATGCTGCCTGACCTACTGAGTTACTCCAGCATTCTGTGCCTATCTTTGGTGTGAACCAGCATCTGCAGTTCCCTCCTACACATCTTTCATTGGGTTTAGTTTCCAGATACAGCATGGAAGGAGGCCCACTGAGTCCATTCATTCATCACTCGTCCTATGTTATCCTACTTTCACATCTATTCCTTGCACACTACGGGGCAATTTACAGACCCCAATTCACCTATAAATAATTGGGATGAGGCAGGAAACCAGAGCGCCCAGTGGAAACACACAAAGTCACAGGGAGAAGGAGTGAACTTCACACAGACAATACCCGAGGTCAGGATCGAACCCAGCTCCGACGCTCCATCTAACAGAGTATCAGTGCACGTATTGATGGAAAAGGTTGCTTTTCACTTCCAAAGTCATTCTCCTTTGATCCTCCAGCAGAAGTTGACGTATTCCTCAGTGCACATCCCTACGTGGGTGCAGGTCATAATGTAGACCCCCTGTGTTACTAGCTGCTTGGGATAATCCAAGGCAACTACCATTGCCTCCTCTTCCAAACGTCCTTGGCAAACATGCAGTTCTTTTAAGAAGTAGAGAACTAGGGCTCTAGGGGCTAGTGGAGTCAAGGGATATGGGGAGAAGGCAGGCACGGGGTACTGATTGGGGACGATCAGCCATGATCACAATGAATGGCGGTGCTGGCTCGAAGGGCCGAATGGCCTCCTGCACCTATTTTCTATGTTACTATGTTTCTAACCATTGAATCATAGAGCGGTACAGCATGGAAACTGGGACTTTGGCCCACTAAGTCCATGCCAACCACCAATCACCCATTTACACTAATCCTACTTTTATATTTCTTCTACCTGCATCCCCATCATATCCCCCGCCTATACACCTACACACCAGGAGGAATTTACGGTGAGATTTCACCTACCAACCCACACTCCTTTGGGAATTTGATTTGTTTACCGAGTCCATAGCGAGCAGCAATCCCCATACACTAGCAATGTGCTACACACCACGGACAATTTACGATATTCTCCAAAGCCAATTAACCAACAAACCTGCACGTCTTTGGAGTGTGGGAGGAAACCGGAGCACAACGGGAAAACCCACGCGGTCACGGGGAGAAGGTACAAACTCGGTGCAAACAGCACCAGAGGTCAGGATCGAACCCGGGTCTCCAGCGCCGTAAGGCAGCAACTCTACCACTGCGCCACCCTAGTGTTTGGACGTAATCCCTGTGGTCACAGAGAGAGAGAGTATGCAGACAGCACTCAAGGTAAGATTGGACCTAGGTTTCTGTCACCAGAAGACAGCAGCTCCACTAACTGTGGAATCTTATCCATACACAGCCTTCTTGATGGTCGCGTGCAATGGTTCGTGCATGAAGGATTTGGTATGGGGGAGGCTTAATCACCATCAACCTTGTTTGTGCTTATCTGAGGGCTCTGGCTTTGGCAGTCTGCTTGCCCAGCCCTTTGACCGAATCGACCACCTTCTTATTCTGAGGCTTCAGGATATTCCTTCAGACGGTTCTCTTATCCGCCAGCACCCTAATCCCTGGTGCTGTGAAAGATGGGACCAGCGTCATTGGCGTGGAGCGTTCCACTGAATTGGGCTGTGCCACAACAGCTGTTGTACTGTTTCCATGGAGAATGATTCGTGTTACTGTTTCGTGTCTAGTTTCAGTATAAACCAGCATCTGCAGTTCCTTCCTATTCTCAATGTTCATACAGTTGGGTTGTAAGCTGCCCAAGCACAATATGAGGTGCTGTTCCTCCAGTTTGCAAGTGGCCTCACTCTGGAAATGGAGGAGGCCCAGGACAGAAAGATCAACATAAGGAACCTAATTTCTTCCCAACTGTTATCAGGCAGCCGAACCAACCTAGCAACAACTAGAGAGCAGTCCTGAGCTATTATGCATCTCATTGGAGACCCTCTGACTATCTTTGATCAGACTTTACTGGACTTTACCTCGCACTAAACGTTATTCATGTTATATATCTTTATCATGACATTGTACACTGTGAATGGTTCAATTGTAATCAACCAAAACACTGATTAGCGATGGATCCTGCTGGCATGAGCAGCTAGCCCATGCCAGCCCCGGGAGAACTCTAAAATGAGTTGAAGTTACAGTCAGCTTTTCGTAGGACATGACAAGCAATGGCATGCATTGGCATAAATCAAGTGATATGCCTCCAAAGAAAACACTTATTAGCAGAGGCAAGGTACCAGGTTTCAGTAAAAGGTCATCTCAACATAAAGGTTGACAGGATGAGCTTTCACTTCCTAATGACTGGAATAATATTATTGTTTCACTTGATTTTGGCCAAACGTGTTCCCAATGGGCAGGATATAAAAGAAAACTTGTGGGAACAGAGATGTTAAATGGATATAACACTGCATAATCCTAACTAGAAAGATTTATCCTACTTCTTGCTGGAAAGTTTCCAATTAAAATTTACTGTTAGGATGAACTTTGTTCATATGTTATTTTTTTTTGTTTTGTTATGGATTTGGATTGGAGTTTTTTTTTAATCAGTCTTACAAAGGCATGTCATTGCTATTGATCTTTTAATCTTCCTGAAATGCAGGAACACTGCAATTGGTTTGCATCGCAGCTTTGTGATGGTATGGGGACCTGAAACGTCACCTATCCTTTTCCTCCAGAGATGCTGCCTGAACCGTTCAGTTACTCCAACATTTTGCGTCTACCTGTGGTAAAGTCTGAAGAAGGGTCCCGGCCCGAAACGTCACCTATCATTTTCCTCCAGGGATGCTGTCTGAACCGTTGAGTTACTCCAATACTTTGTGTCTTTCTTTGTTTTGGGAATATTTTTTTCCCAAGACAGCAAGAAATTGCAGAGTTGCGGATGTAGCCCAGACCATCACACAGAGCGGACTCCCTGCCACTGGCACACTCTAGGCGCCAGGCGGAAGTTGGCTGTGCCCGAGCCAGATGCTTGCCCCTTTGCCGGGGTTACGTCTGCGCTCGGGTGGTGTTAGAGAGGGATATAGTAGCACCCATATTCCACTTGGGCAGTCTGCATCCCGGTGGCCTGAACATTGAATGCTCTCATTTTCGTTAGCCCTTGCTGTCTCCTCCCCTTCCTAGCACTCCCTCAGCCCTCCTCCTCCTCCCTTTTCCTTTCTTCTCCCCCCCCACCCTCCATCAGTCTGAAGAAGGGTTTAGGGCCGAAACATTGCCTTCGCTCCATAGATGCTGCTGCACCCGTTGAGTTTCTCCAGCACTTTTGTCTACCATAGTTGTATAATGGTTATTTGGTATATTTGTAAGGATTGTAACATGGTTGTTTGGAAATTCAGTGTCTGAATAATTTGGTGATTTTGTAATATGGTCGTGGGTGTGTCACCACGGTTTTGTTTTGTAGCGTGATAGTAATTAATTAAATTATTTTTGATTCAAAAAAGAAAATTGACACTCTACAGTTCACGCTGGTTTGGGAAAACATCCAACATGTGACACATCAGTCTGTAGAAGGGTTTTGACCCGAAACATTGCCTATTTCCTTTACTCCATAGATGCTGCCGCACCCGCTGAGTTTCTCCAGCATTTTTGTCTACCTTCGATTTTCCAGCATCGTAAACAACATGTGCAAGGACCATTTTCACCCCTATCATGCCCCCTTCTCCCCTCTTTCATCAGGCAGAAGAACAAAAGTTTGAAAACACGTACCACCAGTTTCAGAAACAGCTTATTTCCCTTTGTTATCAGACTACTAAACAGCGCCCCCCCATAAACTAAGGTGTAGTCTTAATCTAGCATCCTATCTCAATCTTTCTCTCTGGAACTATAATACTATAGTGCTGTAAACTATATTCCGCACTCTTGAATGTTTCTCTTTGCACCAACTATTGTACTATTTATTGTATGATGAGGTTCAAGGTTCAAGGTTCACATTTATTTGTCACATGCACCAATTAAGGTACAGTGAAATGAGTTACCATGCAGCCATACAATTAACAATAACACAATACACAATAGAATTTCACACAAACATCCACCACAGCATTCTTCACTTTGAGGGAAGGCAACAAAGTTCAGTCAGTCTTCCTCCTTTGTTCACCCGTGGTCGGGGGCCTTGACCCTCCGTAGTCGCCGCTATGGACGGCCTGACGTGCAAGCCCTCTCGCCGGGATGATCGAAGCTCCGACGTCGGGACAGATTGAACACACTCCGCGGCTTGGAGTTCCCGAATCGGCCACTTCCTTACCGGAGACCGCTGCTTCAGGATGTTATAGGCCGCAGGCTGGCGGTCAGAGCTCTTCTCCGGCGATCTCCGGCAAGGGGATTGTGTTCATGTATAATATGATCCACAGAAGGTAGTTGAGGCCAGTTCATTGGCTATATTTAAGAGGGAGTTAGATGTGGCCCTTGTGGCTAAAGGGATCAGGGGGTATGGAGAGAAGGCAGGTACAGGATACTGAGTTGGATGATCAGCCATGATCATATGGAATGGCGGTGCAGGCTCGAAGGGCCGAATGGCCTGCTCCTGCACCTATTTTCTATGTTTCTATGTTTCTATGATCTGACTAAATTGGATAGCACTCAAACTAAGGCTTTTCACTGTGGCTTGGTACGCGTGACAATAACAAAACAAGATGCATTCCAATGGTTAGTTAAGAGTTAAACGCGTTGCGGCAACTCTTCAGTCACATTCAACACTAACAGTGCAAGCAAGATGAGCTTCTATAGCAGAGCGGCAGTTTCAGAGAACCATTAGATATGACATTTATATTCTAAATCTACAGTATTTATGCACCTGAAATTGAATATCTCAGCTGCCATAGTGGTATTTAAACATGTCTCCAGATCGTGTCCAGGACTACCAGCTCTAATAGGTGCTGCCTTATAGTGCCAGAGACCAGGTTTGATCCTGATTCTCCCGATGCTGTCTGCATGGAGTGTTGGCATGTGCGTGGATTTCTAACGGCAGCTCCGGTTTCCACATACGTCCTAAACATGTGCGGGGTTGTAGGTTAATTGGACTCTGTGATTTGAGCCTCAATGACAGATTCTTGATTAGTACGCGTGTCAAAGGTTATGGGGAGAAGGCAGGAGAATGGGGATGAGGGAAAGATATATCAGCCATGATTGAATGGCGGAGTAGACTCGATGGGCTGAATAGCCTGATATTGCACCTATGACATAAAAACTCATGAACTAATGTGTAGGGAGTGGAAGAGAAAGTGGGATCCTTTTGGGTTTAGTTTCGAGATACAGCGGAGAAACAGACCCTTCGACCCATCGAATGCGCACCGACTACCGATCACCCGTACACTAACACTATCCTACACATGAAGGACAATTTACAAGTTTTACCAAAGCCAATTAATCTATAAAAACCTGTACGTCTTTGGAGTGTGTGGGGAAACCAGAGCACCCGGAGAAAAACCCACGCGATCACAGGGAGAACGTACAAACTCCGTGCAGACAGCACCCGTAGTCAGGATCGAACCCGGGTCTCCGGCGCTGTAAGGCAGCGACTCTGCCGCTGCGCCACAGTCCCGCCTAAAGGCTCCTATTCCTATTCACCCACTCGTTCCCAACATCTCTGAGGATTATTCTCCTCATCTGTTTATCTCTTTCCTCTTTCAAAGGTATGAGTGATTCTCTCTCTCCTGCCTCGCAGACAACGAGTTCCACAATCATTCCCATTCCCTGCATGTGCAAATAATTCCCTCACATCTCTTTATCCAAATACTACAAAAAATAGTAAACACTGCCCAGTCCATCATCGGCTCTGACCTCCCTACCATCGAGGGGATCTATCACAGTCGCTGCCTCAAAAATGCTGGCAGCATCATCAAGGACCCACACCACCTTGGCCACACGCTCATCTCCCCTCTGCCTGCAGGTAGAAGGTACAGGAGCCTGAAGACTGCAACGTCCAGGTTCAGAAACAACCTCTTCCCCACAGCCATCAGGCTATTAAACTCAACTAAAACAAATCTCTGAACATTATTAGACCATTATCTGTTTATTTGCACTTTATCTGCTTATCTATTGATATGTGTATATATTTATATAATGGTATATGGACTCACTGATCTGTTCTGTATTTATGCCTACTATATTCTGTTGTGCTGAATCAAAGCAGGAATTCCAATGTCCTATCTGGGACACATGACAATAAACTCTCTTGACTTGATTTGACTTGATCTTGTCTTGCCCAAAAAGTTAAATCTGCCGCTCTTTGTTCTTTAATTATTCACTAGCAGGAACAGCTTTACTCCACATGCCCTGTTCATACCAGTTAGGTCTCGCTCATCGCTATTAATTCACTCAGCCCATACTTCTCCAGTCGATGTTTTTCTAGCTGAAATATAAAGAGTTTTGTTCGTGGGCCGAATTGTAACAGTCAGGATTTAAGTATAAATATATGGAAAGTACTGCACATGCCAAGAGAAAATGGGAGCACGTTTCAAAATAGCACAGTTATGGGATGCTGTAAATGGAAAAGCGTATTTCGAGCTAAATATAGTCGGAAAATATGACATTAAAACTGATATTAAACGGAACTTCTTTGCTCAAAATGGGATAACTACATGAAATAAAGCACATTCCTGATGGGGTCTGTAAGGAGGAGGGGGGAGGGGTTTCGCGGGAGGGGAAAGGAAAAAGCTCAGGAGGGAATTACATGTGAATGGGAAATCAGAGTTTCTGCTGGGGGAATGAATAGAATGTGCACTTGACCTCCTCATATAACATTAATGATTTTTGTGGTATTGATCGGGGTTGAGGTGCGATCCATTACAACCCAGGGGTGTGAATATTGATTTCTCTAACTTCAAGTAACCCCTGCACTCCTCCTCTCTCCATCCCTCCCCCACCCAAGTCACACCAAGTTCCCATTCTCACCTGGCAAAAAGGGTAACTATGGCTAGTTTCCTTTTATCATCATTACTTTTTTGCATATCTTTCATCCATTTTGTGCTGCATCTCTCTACATCACCGTCTCGACCCAAAACACCACCCATTCCTTCTCTCCAGAGATGATGACTTTCCCACTGAGTTACTCAGCATTTTGTGTCTATCTTCGGCTTAAACCAGCATCTGCAGTTCATTCCCACACACCATCCATTTTCATCTGGACTGCCTATGCTGCATTTATCACCACATACACACCATCCAGGGTATTGGTGATAAGGCTGGCTTTGTATTGTAATGCTACATATGTAAAGAAACATTGGCAATAGCCACATAAAGCTGGAGTAACTCAACAGGACAGGCTGCATCTCTAGAGGGAAGGAATGGATGACATTTCAGGTCAAGTCCCTTCTTCAGACTGGTCAGGGGAAAAGGAAACGAGAGATATAGACAATGATGTGGAGGGATAAAGCATTATGAACGCAAGATATGCAAAGACGTAACTACGATAAAGGAAACACGCCATTGTTAGCTGTATGTTGGGTGAAAACGAGAAGCTGGTGCGACTTGGGTGGGGGAGGGATGGAGAGAGAGGGAATGTCGCCTGGGTTACATTCATACCACTGGGCTGTAAGCTGCCAAAGCGAAACATGAGACGCTGCTCCTCCAATTTGCGTTTAGCCTCACTCTGACAATGGAGGAGAGCTGGGACAGAAGGGTCAGTGTGGGAATGGGAGGAGGAATTAAAGTGTTTAGCAACCGGAAGATCAGGTAGGTCCAGGCGGACTGAGCGAAGGTGTTCAGCGAAACAATCGCCCAGTCAGAAACATCGGCAATTGGTTTTACATCAGTGGAAATAAAAATTGCTCCGATTTTCTCATTCTCAAGGCTTGACAGGTTTTTAAAAAAACTGCATTACCTGAAGGGAGAATTGGCAGGACAATTCTTTTGGGCAATTTTATCAATTAATGCAAAACGTCGTCCTTTGTACCCGTGTCATTCCTGACACAGTGAACCTCAGAAAATCAACCTTAACACCATGATGACATTTACACATTAAAACCCAGTCTATCAAAAGGATCGTGACATTTTATTCATATGTTTCTCATCTGCGGCATAAGGTTGAATAGATTCTAAATTTAGCAAAAATCGCTTGGCAAGATGTAGTGTAAGATTGAAACACTTGTCATCCACACAGCCCTGGCCCTAGCTGCCATGGTAACGACAAACACTATTCCACAAGCTGGAAGCTGACTTGTTAAGCAGTTCCTCAATGACTTGATAGAAAGAAAAGAAGCGATCTTGATAGATTTGAAAAGACACAAACTATTACCGTACAACTGGGGGCTGTTTATTTTCAATCAGCCCGTTTGACAGTGAAGCTTACTCACGTACACGCACAATTGAAACAATTAAGCCATTGCAGACTGGTTCTGGAGAAGTGGAAAAGATCACATAAAGAATTTTGATGAGTAAAGATAATCAGATGTATTTTCAGTTCCAAGCAATTACCAGAACTCATGCCTTGTTGAGTGGCTAATGTACATTTAATCGTGGAACAAGTAAGCAGAAAATTGTATTCACAGAGGTTGCCATTCATGATGGCTCATTTGAGTGAGTCACTCCATAGAGATGGTAAGAATGGTCAGCCTTTTCTATCCTGAATGTTGGGAACAGTCAGTTAATCCATGACTGTCACGGTTCAGTCCCATTCTGGGCAAGGGTTCCCACCTACTTTAAAAGGACATCTATATCCCAGTGCCACAGAAGAGTAGGTTGACTTGCCACGATGAGTACTGACTGGTGGGACTCACGGCCATTGCGATAACGTGCTTTGAGAGATTGGTCATGACCCATCTACCTCAGTAATGGCCTGGACCATCTTCAATTCGACTACTGCCATAACGGAGCGGCAGTGGACGCGATCTCGCTGACTCTACGCTAGACCCACTTAGAGTCATAAAATCATGGAGTCATACAGTGTGGAAACAGGCCCTTCGGCCCAAATTGCCCACACCGGCCAACATGCCCCAGCTACACTAGTCCCACCTGCCTGCGTTTGGCCCATATCCCTCCAAGCCTGTCCTATCGATGTGCCTGTCTAAATGTTTCCTAAAAGTCGGGATAGTCCCAGCCTCAACTTCCTCCTCTGGTAGCTTGTTCTATACACTCACCACCCTTTGTGTGACCAAAGACAGACACAGAATGCCGGGCAAAAGCAGTGGGACAAGACTATCCCTGGATAGCAGAAATGGGGGACGTTTCAGGTCGAGACCCTTCATCAGACCCATCCGGACACGAAACATCACCCATTCCTTCTATCTGGAGATAGTCCTCTCCCACTGAGTTACTCCAGCATTTTGTGTCTAACTTTGGTGTAAACCAACATCCGCAGTTCCTTCCTACACCCTTTGTGTGACAATAGGCCGTTGTACATTGGCTGCAGCTCAGCTTTCAACAGCATTGCATCTTCCAAGCTAATTGTTAAATGCCTGGAACTAGGTCTCGTCTCAGCCCTGTGCAACTGGATCCTCGACTTCCTCACTGGCAACCACAATCAGTATGAATTGATCACAACACCTCCTCTTCACTCACCATCATCACAGGGGCTCCTCAGGGCTGAGTGCTCAGTCCCAGGTCTCTACTCTCTCGACACTCATAAACTCTGTAGCCAGACCCAGCTCCAACACCATCTTTAAATCTATTGTCAATACAGGGACCTGCAGATGCTGGTTTCCAAAAAAATGATACAAAGTACTTGAGTAACCCAGCCCTAGCCCTGCGCTTCTCCACAGCTGAATACGCGTGCTCAAGCTGGAGCCGCTCCCACCACACCAAACTGGTTGACACAGCCCTCAACGACACCTGCCGCATTATCACGGGATGCATAAAGACAACGCCAGTCCCGTGCCTCTACGCCCTAGTTGGTATTGCCCCCCCCCCCCCATATCATTCGATCCATAGTCGCCCAAGACGAGCGGAGAGCACAGGAGATCGATACCAGGCACCCCCTGCACGGACACACAGCACCTCCACCCTGACTGAAATCCAGAGCCAGTTTCTTGCAGACAGTCCCACCTCTCCAGACAACCAAAGAAACAGCAAGGACCAACATCTGGAAAGATGAATGGAACCAGCTCAGCACATGACTGGATGGAGAGAGGAATCACTCCGACCGAATGCCTCGCCAGCGGGCACGACCTCCCATGGCCAACCTGGAAGACCCTCAACAGATTACGAGTGGAGCAGGGGAGGTGCAAAGCACTTATGAAATCATGGAACTACCAGGCAGAAGACACATGCAGCTGTGGAGCAGTACAGACAATGTCCCTGGCTGAACCGACCCGACCAGCTGTGACCTGTGCCAGATACTGGCAGAACGACCTCTGAGATTGCAACGGACTCGACGAAGAAGACCCAGCTTGTCAGGTTGCATCTCTGGAGAACATGACTAGATGGTGTTTCAGGTCGAGACTCTTCTTCACATTTACTCCAGCACTTTGTATCTTTAGTTTTCTTGAAAATTGATTGTTGGGAGAATTACAGGTGCCAGAACAACAATCTTTCTTTCAACGTTAGTTAGACCAAGGAACTGCTTATTGACTTTTGGATGGAAAAGCCAAGGGTCCATGTAAGTATCTTCATTGGCAGTGGAGAGCATCAACAGGTTCTTCAGCATTAAAGCTATGGGTAGTTTAGTTTAGTTTCGAGATACAGCGCGGAAACAGGCCCTTCTGCCCACCGAGTCCGTGCCAACCAGCGATCTCCACACAGTAACCCTATCCCATACACGCCAGGGACAATTTACACTTATACCAAGCCAATTAAGCTACAAACCTGTACGTCTTTGGAGTGTTGGAGGAAACCGAAGATCTCAGAGAAAACCCACGCAGGTCACATGGAGAATGCACAAATTCCGTACAGACAGCACCCATAGACAATAGACAATAGACAATAGGTGCAGGAGTAGGCCATTCGGCCCTTCGGGCCAGCACCGCTATTCAACGTTATCATGGCTGATCATCCCCAATCATAGCCAGGATCGAACTGACTTGTTGCGTGTCCTGTTCATCACGGGTGCTGACCTCCCCCCCCCCACCAGGAGCCTACAGGGAGCACTGCCTCAAGAAGGCAACTAACATCATCAAAGACCCACACCAACCTGCACATTGGGAAGAATACACAGGAGCCTGTGAACTGTTGCTACTGGGTTCTCGAACAACTTCTGCCCATTAACCGCCAGGATCTGGAACCACGATCTAAACCACAGCCCTAACTCAGCATCACATCACTCCAAAGACATACCGGTTTGTAGGTTAATTGGCTTGGTATCACTATAATTGTCCCCAGCAGGTGTCGGATAGTGTTAATGTTCAGAGATCGCTGGTCGGTGTGGACTCAGTGGGCCTCAGTTTCCGCGCTGTATCTCGAAAATAAAATAAACTAAACCACATAATTTGCCTGACCATGGTTTCTCTAGATAGTTTGTTTTTGCACTGTCAAGATCTAGTTTGCATGGAATAACTAATAACTTCTTGAAGGTTTATTTCAGTTGTGTTTTAAAGGTGCCACAAGTAAGAATGTCATTGTTCCAGTGCATATGATAAAATGGTTCATATCTTGTGATTATATTTTTTTCTTTTGTTTGTTAAGTCAGCCAACAAGGTTGCCAAAGTGAAGACATCGCCATAAGATTCCACTGGAAATCCCCCGATATGATATGTGGTGGTGAGGCCATTTGCATTCTCAAGACTTCATTTTACAATTGACCTACTTGTAAATAATTAGATTCTTCTCATCTTCTGAGACCTGACAATGCACAGTGAGTGAGGAGCAGGATCTGCCTTCACCTCGTTGTAAAACCATGCTGACACCACCAGTCGGTATACTGAGCAAGTGGCTGATACTGGGTACCAGCATATAGTAAGCGTTTGACAGCACTGGGCCTCTACTCACTGGAGTTTAGAAGGTTGAGGGGGGACCTCATTGAAACTTACAGAATAATGAAAGGCATTGACAGAGTGGATGTGGAGAGGATGTGGGAGAGACTAAGACCAGAGGTCCTAGCCTCAGAATTAAAGGGCGCTCATTTAGAAAGGAGGTGAGGAGGAACTTGTTTAGTCAGATTGGAACTCATTGCCACAGAGGGCAGTGGAGGCCAAGTCAGTGAATATTTTTATGGCAGAGATAGACAAATTCTTGATTAGAACGGGTGTCAAGGGTTATGGGGAGAAGGCAGGAAAATGGGATGAGGAGGCAGAGATCAGCCATTATTGAATGGCGGAGTAAACATGCACGTTCTGCCTCTGAGTGTGTGTGTGTGTGTGTGTGTGTGTGTGTGTGTGTGTGTGTGTGTGTGTGTGTGTGTGTGTGTGTGTGTGTGTGTGTGTGTATGCGCGCGTGTGTGTGTGTGTGTGTATGCGCGCGTGTGTGTGTGTGTGTGTATGCGCGTGTGTGTGTGTGTTGGTGTGTGTGTGCGTGTGTGCGTGTGTGCGTGTGTGTGTGTGTGTGTGTGTGTGTGTGAGTGGGTGTGTGTGTGTGTGTGTATGCGCGTGTGTGTGTGTGCGCGTGTGCGTATTTCATTGTGCAGATGCCACACATATGAATGCACACAAATGCACACACACACTTATGTACTTCGAGTGTGCATGTGAGTGCGTGTGAGTGTGTGTGAGTGTGTGTGTATTTGGTGTGCATGTCAGCGTGTGATTGTGTGTGTGTGCATGTGAGTGTGGGTGCAAGTGTGTGTGTATATGTGAGTGTGAGTGTGTGTGCGTGTATAAGTGTGTGTGTGAGCGCGCGAGTTCATTTTGTGTGTGTGAGCATGTGACTGTGTGAGTATGTGTGAGTGCATGTTTGTGAGTGTGTGCGTATTCATATATGTGGCATCTGCTGGTGTGTAGAGTGTTGGAAGGTGGCTGTGCTCATCCACACGTGTGTGCACGTTAGCTTCATTCAGCAGAGACCAATCTCCGATGCCACATTTGGACTAATTCCTCACTCTGTCAAGCCTGTGTGGTAGCTGCTGTGCAAAGTACACACTACATTAAAATGAAATATATGCACTGCCAACTTTCAGTCTCCAACTGTAGCAGAAACAAGTCAGTCAGAATGCCAAAGGGCATTTTAGGATTAGTGACAATTCAGAGTGAGATTGGCAATGTGAGGGGGAGGCTCCTTTGTGATTAATCTAACATTTAAGTACATATGCAGATATTTTCCATTTGTCTAAATTCATACAGCAGTGCCTTCAAAACCAACATTCTCATTCCAACCTTTCAATACGATTTGAAAAGACATGTATATCTGATCAAAGTAATATTTTGTTGGCTTTCCTCACTGACTGATATTGTGGAAATTGAAAGGGATATCTGGTGTGAAAGAGAATAGTAAGATTAAATGAGAACTTACCAGTTTGAAGTTTGATCCTTATTTTATGAGGAGTTACGATGAGGGATTACGTGAAGAAGCCCCACCAGGCGCATGTGCGTCATACTTCAAAGCAGCGGTGTGAAAACACAGAAACCGATAGCCGAAGTAACATAGTAAGGCTTTTAGAAGACTAGAACTACCAGATGATCCTTTCGATTATGAGGGCTGGGAGCGGAGGGCACGTAATCCCTCATCGTAACTCCTCAATAAATAAGGATCAAACTTCAAACTGGTAAGTTCTCGTTTAATCTTACTATTTTACTTCGGAGTCACGTGAGTGACTACGTGAAGATTTCAAAGCTCTGTGATTTCATGCCGTAGATGCACTCCATACGACACACTGCTTCAGTTGACACCGTAGTGAATAAATAATGTATTGAACATTGCATTGAATTATTCAATAACTATTTTAATACTAACAAAAAACAGTAATAACCCCTCTATCCCAGGGGAAATTACAAATAATTATATGAAACAAAGCAAATCAAATTAAATGGAACCCAACACAGCATGCCCAAACCCTGGCACTGTCAGTACAGGTTTATCATAAAACTTAGGAAACGTCGATTCTTTAGACCATCCTGCGGCCCCGAGGATTTGGTCTAGCGGCACGTCCTGCGCCTTCTCCGCGGAGTGTGCTGCCGCCCTGGTGGAGTGAGATTTAAACACATGATTGTCCACTCCAGCATAATGCAGAACCTGTTTTAACCATCTAGAAATAGTTTGTACTGACACTCTTTTATATGTTTTATTGTGACTCACGAGCATTGCTGTCTCAGAACCTCTGAGACTCTTAGTTACCTCAATGTATTGACCCAGGTGCTTGACTACACATAAAGTTTGGTAACAGGGTATGCTTTAAAGATTACTTTGGTTCCAGCCATTACTGGCCTGTTTTGCTTGGTTACATCATAGACATAAAATGTAATGTTATCTACAGACAAATGCATGCAATCTAGTCGTAACATTTGCAATGTTTGTACTTGTTGCGCTGAAACTAGCGCCATGAGCATAACCACTTTAAGTGTTAACCTCTGAAAAGATAATGACGTAATTGGAGCCCATTGCCGAAGCAGTGTGAGAACTATACTGACATCCCGGATTTCTGTATATCTAGGCTTAGGAGGATTTTTATTTAAAATTCCTCTCATCAATCGGGATACTAACGGATGAGACCCGATAGATTTTCGTTCTGAAAAATGCCCTAAATAGGAGGACAAAGCACTCCGAGCACTATAAATGGCACTATAACTCAAGTGTTCATCAAAATGCAACATAGCAAGGAACTCCAATACATCCGGTATGCTTGAAGTATGATAAGATATCTCTGACTATATACAAAACATCTCCTATTTCTTTATATGAGACACATATTGTTTCTTAGTGCTATCTCTCCAAGCTGCAGTTATGACATCCATGATTCTGTTCGACAGTCCATGGCCTTGGAACCGGTCTGGTCAGAACCTGCAGATCAACAAATTAATACGGTCATGTAACGGGTGACCAACAAACTACTGCAGCTGGGGATCGTCATGAATGGCTGAGTTATCATTCTAATGGGAACAATGGCTGTGTCGGCCAATCTGGAACCACCAAAATTGCCTGTGACGGAGTCGAGCTCTATTTTGGTGAGGCATTGCCTGGTCAGACAGACTGGGGGAAAAGCATAAAAGAATGTACGTCCTCAATGTAGCGAGAATGCATTCACCGCTACTGCTCCTGGATCCAGCTCCCATGAAACATATTTAGGCAACTGGTGATTTAGCCTGGATGCGAACAGATCAATATCTGGCAACCCAAAGCGACTGACAATCTTTTTAAAAACTTCTGGATTTAGCATCCATTCTATATTGTCATTGAACTTTTGTGACCTGTTGTCTGCCACCACATTGTCTCTACCCAGTAGGTAGACAGCTGAGAGCCAGATCTTCCTGGAGATACACCAGTGCCACATGAGGTTAGCCAAATTATCACATGATACTGACCTTACTCCTCATATGTGATTGATATATGTGATCGATCTGGAATTGAACATGTAAATTATTCTTTGTGGAACAATAAGCTTTTAATCCATAAAATGCCCCCAATAACTCTAAATAATTTATCCCATGCCTGTGGAGAATTAAATCCTCTTGTACACTTAATCTACCACCACAGCTCGACCCGCTGTCCGTAGCTCCCCATTCGAGAACACTCACATCGGTCTGTAAAACCACTGAAGACTGCTGAACCAAAATGTTTTTGGTAGTTTGTCCAACATTAATAATCCACCATTGCAATTCAGATAAGGCTCTGGTTGGTAACTGCATAGACTATCCGAACAGTTTTTCTTCCAGCACTCTCCATACCACCAACTCCTACTGACTCTACGAGCCAGATTTACGGAGCTTAAATACTCGCAGTAAAAAGTTTTAAAACTCACTTACCTGCGAAGTTCCTACTTACTGCTGGTGGAGCTGCGCTCTCCAGCCCGTTCAATGTGACATGCGTCGGACGTAATGACGCGCATGCGCCTGCCGAGGCTTCTTCACATAGTCACTCACGTGACTCCGAAGTAAAATTTATATATTTTTAAAATTATTTTTTATTTTTATTTTTTTTATTTATTAGAAGCAGCGTACAAAAATGTAAACAGCGGCATATGACAAAATGCAGTTATTGTACAGTTTTAATTTTTAGCTAAAGATGAAAGAAAAGAAGAGAGAAAAAGCAAGAGAAAAAAGTGGATGTGAAAGAATAGAACCCATAGACTACCGAATGGGTGTAGCCAAAGAGTGAGTAAATAAAATAAATAATGAAGATGTAGAGAAATAAAAAGACAAAAACAGAAAGAAAAACAAAAGGTGATGATATACTAGCCTCGTATCCCTTCCCACCCATCACCCAACCCATAATTAAATTTAACTCCAAAATTGTGTTGCACCATACTATCCTTGTAATAAATCAATGAATGGTGCCCATGTCTTTGAAAAATGTTCTGGTTTTTCTGCTGAGAAAAGTCTCATATTTTCAAGATGAAGCATCTCAGACATCTTTGTAATCCACATTTTGAGAGTAGGGGCAGATGTATGTTTCCAAAATTTGAGTATTGAGAATTTATATCTTCACAGGTTACAAATGTATCATGAAATTCTTTGGAAAAAAAACATACTTCCAGAAGATCTGAGCAAGGGCGACACAGGGGTGCAGTGGTAGAGCTACTGCCTTACAGCGCCAAAGACCTGAGCTTGATCCTGACTATGGGTGCTTGTCTGTATGGAGTTTGTAGGTTCTCCCCATGACCTGTGTGGGTTTTCTCTCAGATCTTTGGTTTCCTCCCACACTCCAAAAGCGTACAGGTTTGTAGGTTAATTGGCTTGGTATAAATGCAAATTGTCCCCAGTGTGTGTGTGTAGGATAGTGTTAGTGTGCGGGGATTGCTGGTCAGTGTGGACTCGGAGGGCCGAAGTGCCTGTTTCCACGCTGTATCTCTAAACTAATCTAAATTAATTCAGGCAGCATTTGGGGATGGGAATGGATAGAGGAGGTTTTGTGTCAGGACCGAATATTTAGTTGCACTAAGGACTTAAGACCTTTTTCTTGCCCTCAGTATTGGGGTTAATTTATTGATTTTTGTTTATTACTTATAAATCTCTTCTTAATGATGTTGAAGCGGGCTCTTCTGTCTGTACATGCTTTGTTTGATGATGTTATGATTGTGACTCTATTTATATGTTCTCTGTTGTTTATAAATTAATGTCTGTAAATGGGGAACTGTGCTGCTGCCTGTCTTGGCCAGGACTCTCTTGTAAAAGAGATTTTTAATCTCAATGAGACTTCTCCTGGTTAAATAAGGGTTAAATAAAAAATAAAATAAAATAATTAACGTGCATTGTGTTACAGGCCAGTTATTAAGTAGAAATCTCATTATTCTATTGTCAATTCATCTGACAATTGAACAATCTTGACTCTCTTGAATATTTTAAGCATTTGGAGTCTTTTGTACTTCCATGAATGGTTTTGTAACGTTATTTTAACAACTTTTAACATGATATTTTACAACAGTCAGCTCAGTCGCATTAAATAAATCTGATTACATTTGTCACAGTTGAAAAGCATATGCAATATCTTCTTTTTTTTTTGCTTATTGTGATGGAAAATGACAGCAGATTTTTCACGGGCATTTACCAATCCCGATGGGTGGGCTCGCAAGATGGAAACTCAGAGTGTCACATAGTGATTTAGTCCTTTGTTTTAGACATGCAACGCGGAAACAGGCCCTTCGGCCTACCGGGTCCGTGCCAACCAGCGATCCCTGCACATTAACACTACCCTACACACACTAGTGATAATCTTTACATTTACCAAGCCAATTAACCTACAGTCCTGTATGTCTTTGGAGGGTGGGAGGAAACCAAAGATTTTGGAGAAAACCCATGCCGTCACAGGGAGAATGTGCAAACTCTGCACTGACAGCACCCGTAGTCGGGATCGAACCCGGGTCTCTGGCGCTGCAAGCACCGTAAGGCAGCAACTCTACCGCTGCACCTCCGTGCCACGGAATAAAAATCTTTGTTGTTTTTTTTAAGCTGGTTATTTCTGTACACCAACATTTCCTGCACAGGAATAGGATTAAATCATTCAGCCTCCCAATCTGCTGCACCACTCAATGACTAATCTGTATTTTACCTCCCTTCACCTGTCTTGGCACAATGTGCTTTTTTGCAATTGGTCAGAAAAATTCTATTAATCTTCGACATATAAGTATTTAACGAGCATCTCTGGCATTTTTGCGAAAGGGTATTCCATCAAACTGGCACTCTTTGCATGAAGCAATCTTTCCTCTCCGCTCTCCCTGTGTGACCGACCTCTGATTGTATGTCCCTTTGCCCTCGCCTTTCCAGGAGCAAGAAAAAAATTATACACAATTTACCTTATCGATTCAAAATCTTTGAAAAAAATGCATCCAACACCACTTCATGAAATGTTATGTTTAAAGGAATTCCAAAATACGATATGCATCTTACATGAAATTACGTTTGGAGACTTGGCAATGTTCCACTGGATCTGCACTGCGTCCGTCTGAAGCATGAATGTTCATTAAGTCAAAGTGTCACATCTGTATTGACAATTGACTGTATGTGCTATCCGGAGTTTTGTATAGAGAAACTCTGCACAAGAGTAGGTCTATAGAAGGGTCTCAACCCGAAACGTCACGCATTCCTTCTCTCTAGAGATGCAGCCTGTCCCGCTGAATTATTCCAGCTTTTTGTGTCTATCTTAGGTCTTTCAAAGACCTCTCCCCACTATAATCTAGCCTTCCAGATATTAACATTTCATAAGCTTTTCTAATTAGGTTTTTTTTAACATTGTGGCCTGGTTCGGCAACTTGAACGTCCAGGAGCAGAACGGACTGCAAAAAGTTGTGACCACTGCCCAGGTGTCCATCGCCGGCTTTGACCTCCCCACCATCGAAGGGATCTATCGAAGTCACTGCCTCAAAAAGGCAGCCAACATCATAAAAGACCCACACCATCCTGGCCGCACACTAATTTCACCATTGCCATCGGGAAGAAGGTACAGGAGTCTGAAAACTGTAAAGTCCAGGTTCAGGAACAGCTTCTTCCCTACAGCCATCAGGCTATTAAACATGACCACAAATAAGCTCTGAACTGCAGCAGACTATTATTATTATTGCACTATGTTTGTTTATTTATTGAGCAAGTGTGCATGTGTATATATATAGACACACTGAACTTTTATCTTCCGTATTGTACTATGTTTACATATTCTGTGGTGCTGCAGCAAGTAAGAATTTCATTGTCCTATTTGGGACATATGACAATAAAACACTCTTGCGCCTTGATTCCATTCCAAGCCCGAGGGACAGGGGTTGCCCTCAATCCATTTGGCCCCATCATATTCCCAGCTTGCCACTATTTATGCATCGTACCTGCTTTGTCTGCTCTGCGACGGATGTTTTTATGCTCTCGTATATTGCTGCCCAATCACCATAGTTTCCACCGCACATTTGGTTTATTCTGCGCACGTTGCAGTGCTTGTTCAAAGTTAAAAGGGAAAATGACCAAAGCCTTGAAGGACTTGGTTAAAATTTGCCGAGTCCCCAAATTAATGCCCATATTTGGAGAGCACCCAGCGCAGTGACAGTGTTAAAACATGAAAAACACATGGCTGAAGGAACTCAGCGGAACGCTTGCTGATGAAATGGTTCCATTTTGGTGCACTTACATGGAAACATTGATTCTGTGTTGTCGAGCCAGTTGCATGGGGAGAGCATACAAACGCCATACAAACAGCACGCCTGGTCAGGGTCGATCCCAGCAACTCTACAGCTGTGCCTCTGTGCCAGGCTATTTAAAATAAAATACTGTCTCGCTAAAAGGGAATTGTCCAATGAACATTCAGCTGAAAACCAGTGGTAAGTTAGGAATGTATCGGCTTTTATTTAATTTTAACACTGATTACGGATACTGAAAGTATTTTAAGCTGGCAGAAGCAAAGTATTTATTCCAAGTAACTGTGTGCTTTTGTCAGTTTTTATTCCATATTTGGGCTTAATTGTGGAATTGGTCCATTTTGCTGCATGGATATTCTGATTCTGTGCCATCGTATCACTTGCACATGCTTGAAAAATCTACTCTTCATTGACTACGCTGAGCTGCCTTAGACAAGGTGTAGGAAGGAACTGCAGATGCTGGTGTAAACTGACGACAGGCACAAAATGCTGGAGTAACTCAGCGGGACAGGCAGCATCTCTGGAGAGAAGGAATGGGTGACGTTTCGGGTCGAGTCCCGTCTTCAGAATAGTCAGGGGCGAGGGAAACGAGAGATATAGACGGTGATTTAGAGAGATAAAGAGCAATGAATGAAAGATATGCAAAAAAGTAACGATGATAAAGGAAACAGGCCATTGCGATCTGTTTAGTTTTAGAGATACAGCACGGAAACAGGCCCTTCGGCACACAGGGTTCGCGCCGACCAGCGATCCCCGCACATTGACACAATCCTACACCCACTAGGTTTTTACAATTTTAACATTTACCACGCCAATTAACCTACAAACCTGTACGTCTTTGGAATGTGGGAGGAAACCGAAGATCTCGGATAAAACCCACACAGGTCACGAGGAGAATGTACAAACTCCCTGCTGACAGCACCCGTAAACGGATCGAACCCGGGTCTCCGGCGCTGCATTCGCTGAAAGGCAGCAACTCTGCCGCTGCGCCATCGTGACTGGGTGAAAACAGGCAGCTGGTGTGACTTGGGTGTGGGAGGGATAGAGAGATAAGGTGTCGCAGGCAGAGAGACACACACACACGCGCGCACACACACACACACACACACACGCACGCACACACGCACACACGCACACACACACACACACACACACACACACACACACACACACACACACACACACACAAAACGTTTTTGTTTGCTCTTGGGTGATAACAATAATATGATTTAACCCTCGTTTCATAAAGAGCGCCATCAACTGCATCGGAATGAAGTTTTCATTTCCCGACCCTGGCGAGCCTTTGTGACCTCTCTGGATGAAGTTACAGTTCGAGCTGAATTATTGCCACATCTGAGCTATTAAACTAGAGTGGAATGACAACGCGAAAATTCATTTCTAATAAAACTCTGCAGGTCAGCAGAGAGAGTAGATTTCTCACCCAGCTGGTTTCAGTTGGGTAAAAGCCTGGATCGCAATTTAATTAGCACTGTTCTAACCCACTGAGGTTTCATGTCTTCTTCCCTGGAAGCTCGGAACTTTGGATTATATTCCTCCATTTGGTCTTAGGTTTTTAACCACAGGCTCAGGTTATTGTTTCAGTCACCCAGGTCATGTGGTCATAAGATCAAAAGGAGTAAATAGGCTGTTCGACCCATCAAGTCTACTCTGCCATTTAATCATGCCTGATCTATCTCTCCCTCCTAACCCCATTCTCCTGCCCTATCCCCATAACCCCTGACACCTGAACAAATCAAGTGTTTATCTATCTCTGCCTTAAAAATATCCACTGATTGGCCTCCACAGTCTTCTGTGGCAAAGAATTCCACAGATTCACCACCCTGTGACTAAAGAAATTCCTCCTCATCTCCTTTCTAAAAGAACGTCCTTTAATTCTGAGGCTAAGACCCCTGGTCCTAGACTCTCCTACTAGTGGAAACATCCTCTCCACATCAACTCTATCTGAGCCTTTCACTATTCTGTTACTCCAGAATTTTGTGCCTATTTTTGGATTAACATAGGTATGTGCTTGATGTCAACATTGACATAGTCAATTGCAGGGTCTCTTTCTGTAATTGTCTCATTATCTTTCTTCCCAATCATCTGCTCAGCCAATTGGTTGAGTCTTGACCGACCTTTAGAGACACAGCTGGGAAACGAGCCTCCCAGCCCACCGACTCCACGCCGATCAGAGATCACCCCGTACACTCGCACTAACCTACACACTGGGGACCATTTACAATTTCCCAAAGCCATTTAAACCTGTCCATCTTTGGAGTGTGGGAGGAAATCGGAGCAGTCGGAGAAAAGCCACGCGGTCACGGGGAGAACGTTCAAACTCTGTACGGACAGCACCCGTAGTCAGGATGGAACCCGGGTCTCTGTCACCGTTTAGGCACCAGGTCTACCGCTGTGCCAACTCTGCTGACTGCATTGTTGAGGGAATGCAGCACTGTTAGAGTTCTAGTCTTTTGGTATATTCTGCTCTCTCAAGTCTTAGGACACCCGTTTGAAGATCAGGCGATATTTGGGCCAATATTTATCCAAAATCTGCTTGTTGGCAGTTGTGGGGATTTGCTGTATGCCATATTTTCAACACAACACAGATAACGCAGTACCTTCAAAGTATTTAATTGACTGTTGAATGCATAGAAATAATCTGAAGCTGTGAAGGGCAACAACTAAATCAATGCGAGCTTTTTTAGGCTTGCGTTACCATGGGTACTGAGGATGATCAATTGATTCTGGCCATAAATTTTGGCTTTAAGTGGCACAAACCCGAAGTGAATTAATACAAAGGTTTTGCTAATCTTTCAAGGAAAGCAGGCCAGGCAGTAACTTAAGATCGCTCTGAACACAGCCAGAATCATAATGGAACTGTTCGATCATTACAACATAACTAGACCACTGTGATTCCAGGCAGACTTTTAAATCTGCAGCAGTCCTGATTCAGCAGAACTCAGTTAAACATTTCTTTTTTCGGGTATGTTACATTTGATTGTGTTATCCATGAACTTGACGCATTGTTGGGAATCATGTATATCATCCTATTACTCATTGTGCATCTGCTAGGAAGGGCCTCTGGGGGATGTCAGGTGGGAAGAGGACTTACTATGAAATGTTCCCATTTAACTCCCTGTTTAGATACATTCACACACACTGTCTCCTGCTGGGCTGTTGCAAGTAGTTTAATTTAGTTTTAGAGACACAGCACGGAAATCGGCCCTACAGCCGGTCCCCAGCTGCTCTACATCGGTGAGACCAAGCGTAGGCTTGGCGATCGCTTCGCCGAACACCTCCGCTCGGTTCGCAATAACCAACCTGATCTCCCGATGGCTCAGCACTTCAACACCCCTTCCATTCCGAATCCGACCTTTCTGTCCTCGGCCTCCTCCATGGCCAGAGTGAGGACCACCATAAATTGGAGGAGCTGCACCTCATATTTCACTTGGGCAGTTTGCACCCCAGTGGTATGAACATTTACTTCTCTAATTTCAGATAGTCCTTACTGTCTCCTCCCCTTCTCAGCTCTCCCTCAGCCCACTAGCTCCTCCTCTTCCTTTCTTCTTCCCCCCTTATCCCCCCCCCCCCCCCCCCCACCCCCCATCACCCTCACATCAGTCTGAAGAAGGGTTTTGGCCTGAACCGTTGCCTATTTCCTTCGCTCCATAGATGCTGCCTCACTCGCTGAGTTTCTCCAGCTATTTTGTCTACCTTTGATTTTTCAGCATCTGCAGTTCCTTCCTAAACACCTATCCTACACACACTAGGGACAATTTACACTTATACCAAGCTAATTAACCTACACACCTGTATGTCTTTGGAGTGTGGGAGGAAACAGAAAATCTCTGACAAAATCCACCAGGTCACGGGGAGAACGTACAAACTGTGTGCAGACAGCACCCGTGGTCGGGATCAAACCCGGGCCTCTGGCGCTGCAAGCGCTGTAAGCCAGCAGCATTACTTGGTGAGAGTCAATAGATATGGGTAAGGATGTAGAATAAGGGACAACAAAAATAAAATCATGTCTAGAAGTTGGGAGGTCATTACTTTAATGAGATGTTGGTGAGGCTGCGTTTAGAGTATTGTGATCCGTTCTGGTACCATGTTATAATTCTGGGCACCATGTCTGGGCACCATGTTGTCAAGTTGGAAAGGGTACAGAGAAGATTTACGAGGATGTTACCAGGACTCGAGGGTCAGAGGTATAGGGAGAGTTTGAGCAGGCTGGGGCTGTATTACTTGGAGCACAGGAAGATGAGGGGTGAACTTATCAGTTTCAGTTTAGTTTATTGTCACGTGTACCGAGGTACAGTGAAAATATTTAGTTGCATGCTATCCAGTCTGCAGAAAGACAATACATGATTACAATCGAGCCGTTTACAGATAATGGTAAATCTATGTACATGATAAGGGAATGGCGTTTAGTGCAAGGTAAAGCCAGAAATGTCTGATCAAGGATAGCCCGAGGGTCACCAATGAAGTAGATAGTAGTTCAGGACTGCTCTCTGGTTGTAGAGGTGTGTAAAATCCTGAGACGAATAGATCAGGTAGACACAGAGTCTCTTGCCCAGAGTCGGTGAATCGAGAACCAAAGGACCTATGTTTAAGGTGAAGGGGGAAAGATTTAATAGAAATCTGAGGGATAACTTTTGCACACAAAGGGTGGTGGCTGTATGGAACAATTCAATTCAATTCAATTCAATTCAATTCAACTTTAATGTCATTGTACATATACAAGTATTGGTACAACGAAATGCAGTTTTGTGACAGCACGAAGTGATAGCAATATACAGATAAGTACAGATAAATAAATACAGATGTGGGAATCTATCAGCGGGACTCTGAGTTCAGCAGAGCGATGGTGTTATTGTAGAAGCTACGCCTCATCCTGCTGGTGCGGGACCTGAGACTCCTGTACCGCCTCCCCGATGGTAGGAGGGCAAACGGTCCATGGTTAGGGTGGGAGGGGTCCTTGATGATCTTCCCAGCCCGACTCAGGCACCGTTTTCGGTGGAGGGCATCCATGGTAGGGAGTGGGGCACAGATGATGTGCTGGGCGGTTTTCACCACCCGTTGTAGTGCCTTCCTGTCAGCTATGGTGCAACTGCTGTACCATACCGTAAAGCAGGTGGTCAGGATGCTTTCAATGGTGCATCGGTAGAAGTTGGTCAGGATCGGGGGGGACAAGTGGGCCTTTTTGAGCCTCCTCAGGAAGTAAAGGCGCTGCTGCGCCTTTTTTGTGAGATGAGGTAATTTGTGAGATGAGGTAATTGAGGCAGGGACTATTGCAAAGTTTAAGAAACAATTAGACAGGTACATGGACAGGACAGGTTTGGATGGTTATGTGCCAAATGTAGGCAGATGGGACTAGTATAGATGGGACATGTTGATCGGTGTGGGCAACTTGGGCTTAAGGGCCTGTATCCACACTGTATCACTCTATGACTCTGTGACTCTATCATTAATGGTGGTTAGTTTGGAAACAGGACCCATCTTCACCAGTTTTGTTACTCCATGTAATTCAACCCACCAAGTTGTTTTGCTTTTATACAGTCCATGGTTAAACAAAGGCAAAGCTACGGGAACTGCAGATGCTGGAATCTTGTGCAAAACACAAAGTGCTGGAGTAACTCAGCAAATCAGGCAGCATTTGTGGAGGAAATGGAGAAAGGTCATATCCATTCCCTACACAGTTGCTGCCTGGCCCATTGAGTTACTCCAGAACTTTGTGCAGTTGTACAGCAACATTCTCTGTAGATGCCACTTGCAAGTAACATTTCCTTTTAACACGCAGCTTTCAGTACTTTACCCTAAAGTCTTCAAGGTTGATTTTGGTTATTAGTTTGTTGATGGTTGTTTCCACATTCACTGGAAGGAAGAATACGGTGACAATGATGTAACAGCCAGGCGGAGAAGATGGATAATTCATTTTCAATTTAATTTAGCATCAGTGATTTAAAGGTAATTATCCTCCACACTAATTTACTACTGAAATTACCCTGCTTTTACAGGGAGAAATGGGCCCTTTGTCTTATGTTCTTTATGCTTCTGGTTAAATTGACTTTGTTAACTGTACAATAGTTTGTTTGTTTGTCGGGAGTGAGATGCTCTGCCTTGTTTCTTACTCATTTGCTGACAGTCTTATCAAAGATTGACACAAAAAGCTGGATTAACTCAGCGGGGGGGGGGGGGGGGGCAGCATCTCCGGGGAGAAGGAATTTGTGACGTTTTAGGTCGAGACCCTTCTTCAGACTGAGAGTCAGGGGAAAGGGAAACCAGAGACATAGACAGTGACGCAGAGAGAAGTAGAACAAATGAAAGAAAGATATGCAAAAAGGTAGCAATGATAAAGGAAACAGGCCATTGTTAGCTGTTTGCTAGGTGAGAACAGGAACGTGGCGTCACTTAAGTGGGAGAGAGATGGAGAGAGAGGGAGTTACTTGGTAGAGAAATCAAAATTCATACCACTGGGTTGTAAGGTGCCCAAGCAAAATATGAGATCCAGTTCTTCCAATAGGGCAGAAAGTTTAGTGTGGGAATGGGAAGGGGAATTAAAGTATTTGGCAACCGGGAGATCAGGTAGGTTCTGAGCGAAGGTGTTCAGCGAAACGATCGCCCAGTCTACATTATACATCTCGCCAAAGTATAAAAGTCCACATCTTGAACAATGGATACAGTAGATGAGGTTGGAGGAGGTGCAAGTGAACCTCTGCCTAACCTGAAAGGACTGCTGGGGTCTCTGGACAGAGTTGATGGGGGAGGTATGGGGACAGGTGTTGCATCTCCTGCGGTTGCTGGGCAAGGTACCTGGGGAGGGGGTGATTTAGGTGGGATAGGATGATTTAACGGGAAGCTGCGGAGGGAATGGTCTCTGCGGAAGGCGGAAAGGGGTGGAGATGGGAAGATGTGACTCGTGGTGGGATCCCCTTGGAGGTGTCGATGGCGTTGGAGGATTATGTGTTGCATGCGATGGCTGATGGGGTGAAAGGCAAGGACTAGGGGGACTCTGTCCCAGTTACATCTAGGGGGAGGGGGAGCGAGAGAGCTGCGGGGTACCGAGGAGGCACGTGTGAGTGCCTGGTCGACAAACGTACTGGAGAAACTCAGCGGGTGCAGCAGCATCAATGGAGCGAAGGAAATAGGCAACGTTTCGGGCCGAAACCCTTCTTCAGTCTGAGTTTCTCCAGCACTTTTGTCTACCTTCGATTTTCCAGCATCTGCAGTTCCTTCTTAAACACGTGAGAGGGCCTGATCTATGTTGGAAGAGGGGAAGCCTCATTCCCTAAAGAATGAGGACATCAGTGATTTGAACGTCCGCTGATGAGAAATGGAAGATAATGTTTCACACAATGTTCGATAACACTGCCTGCGGCAAGAGAATAAGTTAATGTTGGCTCACAAATGTCTCCTGGTCGAACTACGGCCCAAAACTGCAGGAAGGGCCCAGTGTTTTTGCGACTGAAGGCAGGTTCTTGCTGGGCTGAGTGATTTTGTAGCAGCATAGTGGCGCAGCTAGTAGAGCCGGGTAGAGCCAGAGACCCGGGTTCGATCCTGACCTGGGGTACTGTCTGTATGGAGTTTGCATGTTCTTCCTACGATCGAGTGGGTTTCCTCCTGGCGCTCCGGTTCCCTCCCACATCACAAAGGCGCGCGGGTTTGTAGGTTAATTGGCCTTTTTAAATTGTCCCTAGTGTGTAGGGTGTGATTGAGAAGGTGAGATAACATAGAACAAGTGTGAATGGGTGATCAATGGTCCATATCCCTCAAAACCTGGACTCGGGGGACTGAAGGGTGTGTGTTCATGTTGTATCACTAAACTAACAACTAAAAACAATGATGATGAAGTCCTTTAATCACATTCATCCTTCTGACATGGCGATATTTTGACATCAGTATCACTAATCTGAATCATATCCTTTTTTAAAATGTTATTTTATGGCTTGTACCATGAACCTTTTGTTACTTCAAAGAAACAACCTGTAGTACACCGAGAGATACTATCTTTGAGTTTTATGGTACAGGGAGTGAACAGGTGAAAAATCCATGTCCGGTTGACTCATGTGAGTTAGTGGTGAGTCACAACATTGGCTCCGTCACCTACAATGAATTTTTTTTTTCCCAGGCATCCTAGAAGCAATAGATTCAGTGACCATTGACACGAAACGCTGGAGTAACTCAGCGGGTCAGGCAGCATCTCTGGATAGAAGGAATGGGTGACGTTTCAGGGTCGAGCCCCTTCTTCAGTCAGGGGGGAGGGCGAGATATGAAAGGGCAAGGTGTGAAAATGAGACATCAAAAGGGAGGTAGTTCAAGAAATATGTAGAGTGGTTTGTGGTTAGATGGGGGAAGCTGAAGGCGAAGCATACAGAGATAAATTTTAATCCAGAGGACTGTCAGACTGGTCGGAGAATTATGATGAGGGAGGGATGGAGAGAGAGGGAGAGCAAGGGTTACTTGAAGAAGGAGGTCAATATTCATAAGCTGCCCAAGCGAAATAGGAGGTACAGCTCCAGTTTATTACGGTGATCAAATGCAGCACCCCACTCAGTCCGTGTCATCCACACTATTGTGGATCAAGACCGGGAGGCAGATGCTGTTAGGTGTCCTATGATGGTTAATATTCTGGATTATACTCCCAGATCATCTAGCTAAAAATCTGAGTCAGGACACAGATGCTTTATATCTCCCATCCTCAAAGTCTCTTGCTCATTTGTCCCCTCCTCCGTATACTTATTTCCCCATTCTCATATCCCTTTTCACCTCCCTGCACCCCCCCCCAACTTTCCCCTCCCTCCAGTTCCCTTCTAGTTATCAGGTGTCAGAGGTTATGGGGAGAAATCAGGAGAATTGGGTTAGGAGGAAAAGATAGGTCAGCATGATTGAATGGCGAGTAAACTTGAGGGGCCAAATGGCTCATTTCTACTATTCCTTATGACCTCATGATCCCTCCATCTGGCTTTAGGTTTCATTCCCCTTCCCTCATCATCCCATTATCCCTTCCAGTCTGAGCGTCATTGTTAATTGGAAATATATCTGTGCTTCTTCATCATTGCTGGGCCTAAATCCCGGAAAAGTCAACCCATCACCATTGTGGAAGAACCTTCATCATGGGGATTACACAGGTTAAGAAGATAGTTCTCCTTCACCTTCTTTCAAACAGTTGTGGGCAAATGCTACGCTTTCTGGACAAGCCCACATCTTATGGGGTATTTTTGGGGGTGGGTGGGGCAAAATGAAAGATACGATTCCCCTCCAGATCTATGAGTTGCCCAGGGAAGATCAAGCAGTGAGCCACCAGTGGGTGCAGCACGGTGGCGCAGCAGTGGAGTTGCTGCCTTACAGTACTTCAGGGCCTGTCCCACTTAAGTGATGTTTTTCGGCGACTACAGGCGACTAGGCTGTCGCCACATGGTCGTGGGATGACGCCTGTATGGTCGTGAGTCGTCGCCTAAAGAGTCGTCATGATTTTCTGGTCGCCGCTGGATTTTGAAATGTTCAAAACTTTCCGGCGACTGTGGGCTTGACGTAGCTTGTCTTCTCCTGTCGTAGGTGCTGCAGCCAGGATGACGCAGATTGTCGCCGGGTGACATTGGTTGTCGCCGGGTGCCGACCGGTGAATTTTATTGGCGACTGCCTACGTCAACCGGCGACAGGTACCGGCGACTGAATTGTCTTCAGTTGTCTTCAGCTGTCGCTGACAGGGTCGTTGCTTGTCGTAGCAGTGGTAGGTTGGCGTCGACATTGTCCAGGGTGCGTCCATTCGCCACTTTTTCGGCGACCAACCACGACTGTGACAGTCGCCCGGCAGTCACCGATAAAATCGCCTAAGTGGGACAGGCCCTTTTACAGTGCAAGGGACCCAGTTTCGATGCACAAACACATAAGGACATATAAACACACTCTTCATTAAGATGTACTGTGACTTATGTTGCTTCATATCGAACAGCTGATGGAAGTTGACAGCCTATACTAACTAATATTTTTAATTCAAATAAGTGGTGCTGTTTGGAAATGAAGGCATTCAATCATTTCGCGAGATATGAAGGTGTCCAGACTGATCTTTCATCTGTGAAACTCAGCACTTTGTGGCAATTTGAACTGAAATACGCTGATCAGCATTGACTTAAAAACCACCCGGAGTTTTGCAGCTGTCTTATTCTGATGATGCATTCGCCAGATTTTCTGAGCCGCTGGTGAGACAAGCCACATGTTTGTGCTTTCGGAAAAGTGCTGGTTGCGCCCACAGTCCGACCAGCCCACTACAGTGGCAACTTAACCACTGTGGTCAAAGGGATTGAACGTGGAAGTGGATTACAACGTGCAGTTACTCGGATACTCAACATTTGGGGGCGGCACGTACTGTGGCGCAGCGGTAGATTTGCTGCCTTACAGCGCCAGAGACCCAGGTTCCTTCCTGACCACGGGTGGTGTCTGTACGGAGTTTGCACGTTCTCCCTGTGACCACGTGGGTTCTCTCCGGGTGCTCCGGTCTCCTCCCACGCTCCAAAGACGTAAAGGTTTGTAGGTTAATGAGCTTCGGTAAAATTGCACATTGTCCCGAGTGTGTAGGCTAGTGTTAGTGTACGGGGTGATCGCTGGTCAGCATGGACTTGGTGGGCTGAAGGGCCTGTTCTCGCGCTGAATCTATGAAAGAGTCTAAGGAAAATGTATAAAAATATGTTCCTCAGATGAGACTTAGGTACCCCATAGGAAAAGGAGCTTCTCAATCAACCTCTGTGAGTTGCTTCACAATTCACTTAGATCGTGGTTGTTCTGTTATGGGATCCTGATCACCTGGCAATATCCCTGCCAACTCAATATTGTAACATACGTCCATAGTTATCCTATTTACCAGCCTTGGCAATTCAAACACTCGTCCAAATACTTCTTGTAAGTTGTGACAGTCTCTACCTCCATCACCCACATCAGGTACAATGCTCTAGAATCCCACCATCTCCTGAGGTGCCCTCTTCACAAGCTGAGCTATAGGGAGAGGCTTAGCAGGCTAGGACTCTATTCCTTGGAGCACAGGAGGATGTGGGGTGACCTCATAGAGGTGGAATAAATTATGAGGGGAATAGATCGGGTAGACGCACAGAGCCTGGAGAGGGGGGGATTAAGAAGCAGAGGACATAGGTTCAAGATGAAGAGGGAAAGATTTAATAGGAATGTGATTAACTTTTTCACACAAAGGGTGGTGGGTCTATGGAACAAGCTGCCAATAGAGGAGGTAGCTGAGACAGGGATTATCGCAGCATTTAAGAAACATTTAGGTTGGCAAGTTAATTTCCCTCCTAGGAAAAATAAAGTTCTATGTATCGATAGAACAGGTTTTGAGGGATATGGACCAAAAGCAGGCAGGTAGGACTAGTGTAGATGGAACATGTTGACCAGTGTGGGCAAGCTAGGCTGAAGGGCCTATTTCCACACTGTATCACTCTATGACTCTATTTAATGTTGAAATGTTGAGTAATTAAAATCTATTTATACATTTCCAAACTTATTATTTTGATGATGGTGAATGTGTTTATTGGCCAAGTATGTACACATACAAGGAACTTGTCAATATTTAGTAATCTGGGAGCTCTGCTAAATATATATTCATTTACTGTGACCAAATTGTGGATCCAAGGACTAATTTAAAAGTATCAGATCCAAATGTGATTAATGCGACAAAACTCTGGTGCGGAATAGTGCGCACAGAAAAGAACTCTGGCCATGGATTTACTCAAGCACAACGACAGTAAAAAATGTAACGGAGAAGTGTCTGAAGAGGGTCACGGTGGCGCAGCGGTAGTGTTGCTGCCTTACAGCGAATGCAGCACCGAAGACCCGGGTTCGATCCCGACTACGGGTGCTATCTGTGCAGAATTTATACGTTCTCCCCATGACCAGCTTGGGTTTTCTCCGAGATCTTCGGATTCCTCCCACACTCCAAAGTCGTACAGGTTTGTAGGTTAATTGGCTTGGGAAATGTAAAAATTGTCCCTTGTGGGTGTAGGATAGTGTTAATGTGCGGGGATCGCTAGTCGGCGCGGACCCGGTGGGCCGAAGGGCCTGTTTCCGTGCTGTATCTCTAAACTAAACTAAACTAAGGGTCTCGATCCGAAACGTCACCCATAACTTCTATCCAGAGATGCTGCCTGTCCCGCTGAGTTACTCCAGCACTTTGAATCTATCTAAATAGGAGTCAGCGCAAATCTTAATTCGAACTGTACACACTCCGCGCTGCTTTCGAGGATAATCGGATTTACATGATCTTGTGTGCTCAGGAGCCTAAACAGTGTAGATCTTGGCACGACTTGGAATCACTTGCAATTACAAAAAACATGCAATGTGAAACTCTCCCTCTCGCTGCAAGTTCAGTTCTGGTGGAATACTTGACTGTGCCATAATATACTGAAATAGATTCATATCCCAGAAGCACTTCCACATAACCATATTTTGAACGCAGCTGCCAAATCTAACATTAAGAGGCAAAAAAGGAGCTTTATCATGGTGAATCTGTGGAACTGTTTGCCACGGAAGGCTGTGGAGGCCAAGTCAGCGGATATTTTTTAAGGCAGAGATAGATAGATTCTTGATTAGTACGGGTGTCATAGGTTATGGGGAGAAGGCAGGAGAATGGGGTTAGGAGGGAGAGATAGATCAGCCATGATTGAATGGAGGAGTAGATTTAATGGGCCGAATGGCCTAATTCTACTCCTATCCAGGATGTACGGATACACGATTATAAGGACAGTGATCATGTATCTGTACATCGTGGTTGGCTCGGCTATAATCATGTCTTGTCTTTCTGCAGACTGGTTAGCACGCAACAAAGGCTTTTCACTGTACCTAGGTACATGTGACAATAAATTAAAACACAACCCAACTCAAAATAAGTCACAGGTATGAGGCCTGATTTTAACAATGACTGGCTGGCAAGAGAGAAATAGGGAAGGAACTAAAATTACAAAGTGCAACAAGTCGCTGATTGCCATCTTAATCACAGCATTGAAATACGACAGAAAGGCACTCATAGAGGCATGCAGCATGTAAACATGTCCTCCATGCCGCATCTAAGTGAATTCCATTTCGCCGCGTTTGGCCCATATCCCGCCAAACCCTTCCCATCCACGTGACTGTCCAAATGTCTTGAAATGTTGTCATTGAAACTCATTGAACACAAGTGGATGAATCATCAATATATGCACACACATCGCTTCTCCCGGACGAGACGCAGGTCTAAGTCAGTGGCCATCTCACTCGTTAAATCAAGGCCGATTTCCCTGAAGGCACTGAACAGAAAAAACGAACTTGGAGCAGGGGATCAAATAATAGATGATGCTGCCAATCCAAGGATTCACACAGAGTAATCACCCGTTGTAATGGCCGGGCCTTGTCAGAACTAGTTATGTATTCGGGTTGTAGTGTCACTTGAAGGAAAAGGGAAGGTCATAATGTCAGAAGGTCATGTGACAGGAGCAAAATTAGGCCATTCGGCCCATCAAGTCTACTCTGCCATTCAACCATGGCTGATCTATCTCTCCCTCCTAATCCCATTCATCTGTCTTCTCCACATAACTTCTGACACCTATACTAATGAAGAATCTATCTATCTCTGCCTTTAAAATATCCATTGACTTGACCTCCACAGCCTTCTGTAACAAAGAATTCCACAGCTGCACCACCCACTGACTAAAGAAATTCCTCCTCATCTCCTTCCTAAAAAAGCGTCCTTTAATTCCGAGCCTCTAGTCCTAGGCGCCCCCGCCAAGTGGAAACATCCTCTCCACATCCACTCTATCCAAGCCTTTCACTATTCTAAATTTAAATGAGGTCCTCCCTCATTGTTCAAAACTCCAGCGAGTACAGGCCCAGTGCCGTCAAACAGACCCAGTGCCGTCATCGTGTGAACTTCCTCTCAACTACCCACCCGCCCCCCCATCCCCTACCCCAGCCTTTCCTCTCCTCCCCCATAATAGTTTAAGGATGTGAGGGTGGGGACAACATTGACATCTATTTAAGTTTGAGGGTCAGACACACCCCCATGACACTCCATTCATTGTCCACAGCGGGACCACTCAATTAACCACTTTACCAGTGACACTTTGACAAAGCAAATTAAAGGGCCTGTCCCACTTACGTGACCTTTTTGGCGACTGTCGGCACCCGTCATAGGTGGCCAAAAATTTTCAATATGTTGAAAATTCAGCAGCGACCAGAAAGACACTACGACTCTTTGGGTGACTAGGAGACTGCTCACGACCATACAGGCAACCCCTGGCGACGTGTTGCCGGTGTCGCGGGGTGTCACCAAGGGACATGTCACCAGCGGGTCGCCTGCATGGTCATGAGAGGTCGCCAGGGATCGCCTGTTTGGTCATGTGAGGTCTCCTAGTCACCCAAAGAGTCGTAGCGTCTTTCTGGTCGCCATTGAATTTTCAACATGTTGAAAATGTTCGGCGACCTATGACGGGTGCCGGCAGTTGCCAAAAAGATCGCGTAAGTGGGACAGGCCCTTAACCAATTGCAACAAAATTGCAAATGAAGGAAGAAAGGACAGGAGCGAGCAGAGCACTTTTTCAGGATGTGTTCCAATAACACATTAGAGCACGTAATTGTGAGAAATAGAAACAGGAGTAGGCCATTCAGCCCAGTATGTCTGTCCTATCATCTAATCATCAACATAGAAAGCATTTCCAGAAGCTGCGGCTCACCTGCAGTCCGTCTGTTTTTTTTCTTTTTTTTTGTGTCTTTTGTGATTGTTCGTTAGCATTTTGTTTTATTAGGTTGTGTATGTGTGGGGAAGGTGGGAGAAACAGAGTTTTAGTCTCTCCCTTCGGGGGGATGTGTGTCCCCCGTCACCGTCTGTGCTGAGGCCTAATGGCGGAGCTGTGGCGGCGGCCTGGTTTGGAGCTGCGGTGCTCCAGCGGTGGCGGCGGTTCAGAGCTGCGGTGCCCCAGCGGCGGCGGCTGTCTGGTTCAGAACTGCGTTGCTCCAGCGGCGGCGGCTGTCTGGTTCAGAACTGCGCTGCTCCAGCGGCGGTGGCGGCGGCGGCCTGGTTCGGAGCTGCGGTGCCCCAGCGGCGGCGGCCTGGTTTGGAGCTGCGGTGCTCCAGCGGCGGCGGCGGCCTGGTTTGGAGCTGCGGTGCCCCAGCGGCGGCGGCGGTCTGGTTCGGAGCTGCGGTGCCCCAGCGGCGGTGGCGGCGGCGGCCTGGTTCGGAGCTGCGGTGCTCCAGCGGCGGCGGCGGCCTGGTTCAGAACTGCGTTGCTCCAGCAGCGGTGGCGACGGTTCGTTTAGAGCTGCGTGCTCCAGTGGCGGCGGCGGCCTGGTTCGGAGCTGCGGTGCCCCAGCGGCGGCGGCAGCCTGGTTCAGAACTGCGGTGCCCCAGCGGCGGCGGCGGCGGTCCGCTTAGAGCTGCGTGCTCCAGCGGCGGCGGCGGCCTGGTTCAGAACTGCGTTGCTCCAGCGGCGGCGGAGGCCCGCAGAGCTGCGGTGCTCCAGCGGCAGTGGCGGTCCGCTTAGAGCTGCGGTGCTCCAGCGGCAGTGGCGGCCTGGTTTGGAGCTGCGGTGCTCCAGTGGCGGCGGCCCAGCTCAGAGCTGCGGTGCTCCAGCGGCGGCGGAGGCCTGGATCGCCTCAGCGCAGAGGGAGAACTAGGAGGGAGGAAGACAGGGACTTAAGACTTTTGCCTTCCACCATAGTGAGGAGGTGCCTGGTGAACTCATTGTGGTGGATGTTGGATATGTGTTTATTGTGTGTTTTGTTTTTATTATATGTATGACTGTATGGTAATAATTTTGTTCAAACCGTAAGGTCTGAATGACAATAAAGGAATCTAATCTAATCTAATTTCGTCGGGATGCATCACAGCTTAGTTTGGGAACAGCTCCATCCAAGACCGTAAGAAATTGCAGCAAATTTGTGGACGCAGCCCTGACCATCACACAAACCAACCTCCCTTCCATTGACTCCATTTATACCTCACTCTTTCCCGGCAAGGACAAGTCGCACCTTGATTACGTATGGGTAATGTCATTGGCATTGTCTGACCACATAAAGGTACAGAAGTGTGAAAACCTCCAGATTCAGGAACAGTTCCTTCCCCACTGTTATCAGGCTACTGAATCATCCCACCCCACACAACCAGAGAGCAGTGCTGAATTACTATGATGACCCTCAGACTATCCTTGATCAGACTTTGCTGGCTTTGCCTTCCACTACACGTGATTCCATTATCATGTTTCTACACACTGTAAATGGGTGACAATAAAAACTAAACAAAAACTAAAACGAAACTAATGAGATTACAACTGATTATCTAACTTTACACCGAAGAACAACATTCCACAGCCACTATTCCTGTCATAACATTCAAACATCTATCGATCTCTGGCTCAAGATTAAAAGGGATTAAAGTTTACTTATGGAATGACATATGTTTAACTTTTATCTGATTAACCTGTGAGCACTTCTTTCCTGTAATTACTTTGGAAATTTATATTAGTTATTTTGGTAGTCAGTCAAATGGCTACAGTGCTTAGTGTATGAGGGTGGGCTAGCAGTGCAAGGAATTGTGTGCCAGACTTCAAGCCAGACGGACATTAGGAAAGGCAATGGAATCCACACAAACCGTAGATGAAATCTTTAAAAAGCTCTTTGCAAAAAGTACAATTGGAAAATCTGCAAGAGATTAAATCCGTGTGTCTGAGTGAAGGTCTTTATTTTGCCATTTACTTTATGAGTCCCAGCTTCATCCTATATCTTCTATCAATTGGGCAGAGTCAAAATTCTTTTACGCGGTTAAATGCCAAGCAATTAAGCACAAAACATTATGTAACCAACGCACTAGAAATGCCATTCACACTGGCATTTTCGATATTTAATGATTTCAAGACCGTAAAGTTCTCTGGTGTAGTGAACAAACAGTCTGAACATTGAGTTCTCCAATTTCAAGTAATGTGCCGCTACCGTTGTTCTCATCCCTGGACCCCCACCACCCACCCACCAACTCCTACCCTATTTCTTCCATTATCCCACGCACTCTCCAGACACCTTGATTCTTTCCTCTTCTTCGTACATTCATCTCCCATCCCGGAGTTCCTCATTTCCCTTTTATGGTTCAGTAGTTCCAGGGTGTTTTATTGTCACAAGTGCACTGCACAGTGAAATGTTACTGGCATAGTTCACACGTGCATGAGTCACCACATTTTGGCGCCATTTATAAAAAGTCCAAAGTGCGGTCCACGCGCTCGATGTACTAGGGTGGCGAAGTCCCGGTAAGCCCCAGGCTGCTGCAGGGCCTCCCCCATCACCCTCAAAGTTAATCTGCAATTTGAATCAATTGTTAGGAAGGCAAAAGCAATGCTGCCATTTATCTCAAGAGAACTAGAATATAAAAACAGGGAGGTAATGCTGAGGCTTTATGAGGCACTGGCCAGACCGCATTTGTAATATTGTGAGCAGTTTTGGACTCCATATCTGAGGAAGGATGTACTGGTGTTGGAGAGGGCCCAAAGGACGTTGACGAGAATGATCCCAGGAATGAGTGGGTTAACATATGATGAGCGTTTGACCACATTGGGCCTACACTCACTGGCGTTTCGATGGATGAGGGGGTAGCTCATCGTAACTTACCGAATAGTGAAAGGCCTGGATAGAGTAGATGCGGAGAGGATATTTCCACTAGTGGGAGAGGCTAGGACCAGAGGCCATAGCCGAAGAATAAAATTAGAAAGGAGACGAGGAGGAATTTATTTAGTCAGAGGGTGGTGAATCTGTGGACAGATTGTCACAGACGGCTGTGGAGGCCAAGTCAGTGGATATTTTTATGGCAGAGATAGATAGATTCTCGATTAGTACGGGTGTTGGGGGTTATGGGGAGAAGGCAGGAGAATGGGGTTGAGAGGAAAAGACAGATCAGCCATGATTGTATGGCCTAATTCTGCTCCTATAGATTATGTACTTATGACCTTGTTGAGTACAGTAGTTGGGTCATCAGGTTACAACAGTACAAGGCATTGGTTAGGCCACATTGTACACTGTTCTAGTCACCCTGATTTGGAAAGGATGTTATTAATCTGGAAAGGATATATTAAAAAAATGATTTAGCAGGATGTTAAAGAAGGACAAAAAGTACTTGAGTAACCCAGCGGGTCGGGCAGCATCTCTGGAGAAAAAGGATAGGTGACGTTTTGGGTTGGGACCCTTCTTTAGAAGTACAGTCTGATGCCTAAAGCGGGTCCTGACCTGGAACCTCACCCATTTTTTTCCTCAATGATGCTGCCTGACCCGCTGAGTTACTCCAGCACTTTGCATCAATCTTTGGCATAAACCAGCATCTGCATTTCTTTGTTTCTATATTTCACAATCACAATCACAATCACAATCTAAATAATACTTTATTAGCCAAGTATGTTTTGCAACATACGAGGAATTTCATTTTCCAAGTCAGTCATACAAATAAAAAGCTATGGAACACAAAAGACATTTTAACATAAACATCCATCGCAGAGACTCCACATTCCCCACTATGATGGAAGGCGAAAAAAAGTTCAATATCTTCCCTTTGTTCTCCCGCAGTCAGGGGCCTCGAGCCCACCATTGACGGGACGAACTTGACGCTCATAGCCAGTGGCGTTTTGGCCCTCCGCATCGAGGCGATCAGCTCCTGCAACGAGGGAATGTCAGCTCCCCCACGCCGGACGAACAGACCCCGCGTCAGGGCTGGTCGAACCTTCCGCAACGTTGGAGCTACCCGACATCCACGGCCTCTCTCAAGACTGCGAACTCCCGAAGGGTGTTACCAGGTCTGGAGCTATGAGAGCCTGGATAGGATGTTCCTTTTTCGCCGCGAGTGTGGGAGGCTGAGGTACTGGTCTTATAGAGGTGTGTAAAATTATAAAGAGCATAGATAAGGTGAACAGCTATTGCCTTTTTCCCAGAGTATGGGAATCATAAAAGTAGGTGAGAGAGGGGAAAGATTCAAAGTGAACCTGAGTGTCTACTTTGTCACGTGGAGGATGGTGTTCAATTGTTTGCATCTCTATCTGATAGTCACGATAGAGGCCGGTACGATTACACGCCGCCTTCTTTGTGATAAAGTGATGTTCGTACTTACAACGCTATTTAAACCGGGAGGTGGATTGGAGGATTGGAAAGTCACGGAGAGATATGGGCCAGTCACAGGCAAGCGAGACATGTTTGCTGAAGGAACTTGGTCAGCATGGACCTGATGGGCCAAACGGTCGGTTTCCTTGCTGCATAGCTTCATGACTTTTCGTTTCTCCGTTTTAGCCATTTGTTGTGGTAGTTACAATAAAATAATTACTGCTTTAATACCATGTGACTGTACACACCCTACTTAACTTCAAACTCATGGCTGTTGAACTTTGTATTATGAGAAACCCTTGCAAACATTGGCCACCGATACTCTCCTCAAGACCAAACAGATATTGAAGCCCACCCCAATCCTATGGACATGACTACACTTCTCTGGGACAGCGGCACAGTGGCGCAGGGGTAGAGTCGCTGCCTTACAGCGCTGGAGACCTGGGTTTGATCCTGACTATGGGTGCTGTCTGTACGGAGTTTGTACGTTCTCCCCGTGACCTGCGTGGGTTTTCTCCTAGACCTTCGGTTTCCTCCCGCACTCCAAAGACGTACAGGTTTGTAGGTTAATTGGCTTGGCATGAGTGTAGTGTCCCTAGTGTGGTAAGGATGGTGTTAGTGTGTGGGGATTGCTGGTCAGTACGGACTCGGTGGGTCGAAGGCCCTGCGACTGCACTGTATCTCTAAACTAAACTAATCTAAACCTTTGCGATCGCTGCTACACTGTTGAGAAATGACAGCGCCATATCATAAAGTCCAGGGTAACTTCAACGGCGTTAACCCCCCCCCCAGACTCACCGCAACTCGAACAACAGCAGCACAACATGCATCAGCTCAGTGCACAGTGACCGAGGCGGGATCTGAGCCAAACAGGGGCAGGTGGGACAGCCATGGATGGGGCATGTTGGTCGGCATGGATAAGTTGGGCCACGGGGCCTGTTTGCATGCTATTTGACTCTGTGACTGTACAGCAGTGCGGCGTGGTGGCGCAGTGGTAGACTTGGTGCCACACACCGCCAGAGGCCCAGCTTCGATCCTGACTGCGGCTGCTGCCCGCGAGGAGTTTGTCCGTTCTCCCAAGCCCGTTGCCGGGTGTGCTCCGGTTTCCTTCCATGTTCCAAAACTGTGCAGCTTGGCAGCTTAGTTGGGTTTTGGTAAAATCGTAAAATCGTGTCGCTAGTGTTGTAGGACCTGTGGTGATTTGCACTGGAGATCGATATTCTCCGACCAAAACCTTTGTCCGACAAAAAATCAATAGCTCTCAATCTTGAAAGTTCCTTTTGTCCCAACCGCCCACAAGCCCCGGGGGAGAGAGCTCCTTATTTGCCCGCAGGCGTTGTGCAAAAAGGAATTAGTTTCCCTTCTGAATGGCGAAACTCTGATTGTAATATCGCATTTCCTAGTTCCTGATTCTCTCACCACAGGAAATAGTTTTGCCCTTTATCTCCCCGACATGGAAAAGCAACCCTATTTCCTGTAGAGTAGCGTGCAATCATGAGGCCACGTGAGACAGTCTCATCGCATGAACAGTCAAGGTCGGGACGGCGTGCCCTGTTAGAAAAGGGCAGCAATAGATAATTGACTTGAATGGAGTTTTTCGAGGAGGTACTGTTGTTGAATAATCCGATATAATGTGGTTCGCAGGAGTTAACTGCGTCATAGGCAAGGATAAAGAAATGTCCAAGCAAAATGGTGAATCAATGAGGAGAGAATGGTGGTAGCAGCCACTTGGACCACTGTCGGCTCTCTGAGGGAGATAAAATGTGCAGGAAGGAACTGCAGATGCTGGTTTAAACCGAAGATAGACACAAAAGCTGGAGAAACTCAGCGGGACAGGCAGCATCTCTGGAGAGAAGAAACGGTGACATTTCGAGTCGAGACCGAAAGGGTCTCGACCCGAAACGTCACCCGTTCCTTCTCTCCAGAGATGATGCCTGTCCCGCTGAGTTACCGCAGCACTTTGTCTCCCTCTCTCTGAGGGAGATATCCAGTCGTCTGCTCCAACTCCCCGGCTCTTTCCTTGTGACCCTGCACTTTTAGTTCCCTTCCAGCAACAGGGATCAAGCGATGTGAAAATCAGCAGAAATCAGAACTTTCACAGGGACGACTAAAATAATGAAACCGAGGGCATGGTCACACTGCAAATGTGCTTTCATGTGTCATCACGTGCCGCTGACACAGTTTTTTATCAAGGTTACAAATTATAAGAGGGCGTGAAAATTCAGTTCCAGCAGCTTCGCAAGATAAAGTAAGTAAGTAAGTACGTAAGTAGTCTGAAGATGGGTTTCGGCCCGAAACGTTGCCTATCTCCTTCGCTCGTTAGATGCTGCTGCACCCACTGAGTTGCTCCAGCCTTTTGTGTACCCAGGTAAATAAGTAAGTTTATTGGCCAAGTCTTCACATACAAGGAATTTGCCTTGGTGCTTTAAACCTGATATTACTGTATGATATCAGTAATACTCTTATTTTGCTCAGCTTTAAATTGATTATTAGTGATCGATAGTGGCCAATGGATATTGGTGGGTCATGGATAGGAAAGGGTAGGAGGGGTATGGGCCAAATGGGGGCAGGTGGGACTACTGCAGATGGGGCATGTTGGTCGGCATGGACAAGTCGGGTCTGCCTGTTTGCGTTCTGTATGAATATATTATTATAATTATGAATGAAATCTCAATCAAGGACCTTTGATGAGCAGCATTTAATTTTCTGCATTGTGTCCAAAATATTACATATATGAGATATGGGATAAAATATGAGATAAAATATGAGATAAAATATATAAATTTATCACCATATCTTCCAGTTTATGTCACACCATTGTGCACAAGAATGAGAGATATGTGACTGGGACACTTATAATCTCCCAAAAAAACCCTACAAATGCTGGAAATTGAAACAAAAGCTAAATTTATAAAATTCACTTTGCTTCAAATGCTGGAGTAACTCAGCGGGACAAGCAGCATCTCTGGAGAGAAGGAATGGGTGACGTTGCGAGTCGAGACCCTTCTTCGGATTGAAGGGAATCTGGGGTGACTGGTGGGGGGGGGGGGAATTTTTTTTCTCACAAAGGGCGGTGGGTGTAAGGAACGGGCTGCTGGGGGAGATAGTTAAGGCAGGGACTATAGCAATGTTTAAGAGCCATTTGGATAGGTACGTGGATAAGATAGGGTTGGAGGGATATGGGCCAAATACTTACAGATGGGACTAGTGTAGATGGGTCATTGTGGGCAAGTTGGACCGATGGGCTTGCTTCCACAATCAATGACTCTATGGGATTACAGGCAGGTTGGTGGGAATGCAAGGTTAGGGTGTGGATGTTATTCTTCTGCTCTTCGGACATGCGTTGGACAACTTACTTGGTGTGTCTCATTTAACCACCCAATTTAAACGCACTCGAGGACTTGTATTTGTGGTGCTATCTGGAACAGGCGGAGTACTTTGAAGGACATGGCCCAGTCGCAGTGTTCCCTCTATCCCGTGGCAATGCCTTTGTGATTAGGTTGGAAAGAGAAGCTCTGTGCAATTAAACTCAGGTGGGATTTGTTCTGATCTATAAATAGGTCTCCTTTATTCCGTACCGAGGTGCGCTCACTGCCCGAGGTATAAAGGGCTCTGCGGGTGGAACCCTTGCGAATTCCACTTCCTCTAATTCACATCGCTGAAGAGACCCACGTTAAAATGACTGGAATTCCAGTTCAGTATGTAGACGCCTGTAATGCGTTGCTAAGCAACAAAATGGTTTAGTAAAAAAAAGAACTGAAGCAGAAGGTTAAAATGTATGTCAGGACTTCAATGCAACTGTGCAAAAAAAAAAAAATTTGGCTTGCTTAAAGTAGCCCAACAATGATGTCCCTATGTTCTGTGTGTGAGCTACAAGCAGCGATAAGTCTCTTGTGTGACTCGATACATGATTTACGATCAATACAAGTGTCCCCATTTAGATCAATACAACATAAATGACAGATTGTGTTGGAAGGAACTGCAGATGCTGGTTTATACTAAAGATAGACAGAAAATGTTGGAGTAACCCAACCGGTCAGGCAGCATCTCTGGGGAAAAGGAATAGGTGACGTTTTGGGTTCAGTCCAAAGAAGGGTTCAGACCCGAAACGTCACCTAATCCTTTCCTCCATCAATGAAATATCATCTGCTTACCCACTTTGTTAGGCTTCATTCTGCTGGATTTCCCTAGCGATTAAATGATCACATTGCTTTCTCAAGCATCCTGTATTGGATAACCCGAATCGTTTTCCATCTAAATGATGGTGGCAGGCTGGCGCAGCAGGAAGAGTTGCTCCCTTGCAGCACTTGCAGTGCCAAAGACGCAGGTTCGATCCCGACTACGGGTGCTGTCTGTATGGAGTTTGTACGCTCTCCCCGTGTGCGTAGGTTTTCTCCGAGATATTCGGTTTCTTCCCACACTCCAAAGACGTGTTGGTTTGTAGGTTAATTGGTTTGGTATAAAATTAAATTGTCCCTAGTGAGTGTAGGATAGTGTGCGGGGATCACTGGTTGGTGCGACTCTGTAAGTATCTCTAAATAAACTAAATACTGGGGCACAGCAATACTAATGGACCATGGTTGTTTTCGACCTGGCCCCTGCACCATTCTCGCCCCTGAGGTTCCAAATGCTTGCGTAGACAATAGACAATGGTGCAGGAGTAGGCCATTCGGCGCTTCGAGCCAGCACCACCATTCACTGTGATCATGGCTGATCATCCACAATCAGTACACCGTCACTGCCTTCTCCCCATATCCCTTGACTCAGCTGTCTTTAAGAGCTGTATCTAACTCTCTCTTGAAAGCATCCAGCGAATCGGCCTCCACTGCCTTCTGAGGCAGAGAATTCCACAGATTCACAACTCTCAGGGTGAAAACGTTTTTCCTCATCTCCGTTTCAAATGGCCTACCCCTTATTCTAAAACTGTGGCCCCTGGTTCTGGATTTCCCCAACAACGGGAACATGTTGCCTGCCTCTAGCAAGTCCAATCGCTGAATAATCTTATATGTTTCTGTAAGATCCCCTCTCATCCTTCTAAATTCCAGAGTATACAAGTCCAGTCGCTCCATTCTTTCAACATATGACAGTCCCGCCATCCCGGGAATTAAACTTGTGGACCTATGCTGCACTCCCTCAATAGCAAGAATGCCCTTCCTCAAATGTGGAGTCCAAAACTGCACACAATACTCCAACTGCAGAAGGACCTCTTTGCTCCTATATTCAACTCCTCTTATTATGAAGGCCAACATGCCATTAGCTTTCTTTATTGCCTATGTACCTGCGTGCTTACTTTCAGTGACTGATGTACAAGGACACCCAGATCTCATTGTACTTCCTAACTTGACACCATTCAGATAACAGTCTGCCTTCCTGTTCTTGCCACCAAAGTGGATAATCTCACATGTATCCACATTAAACTGCATCTGCCATGCATCTGCCCACTCACCAAACCTGTCCAAGTCACCGTGCATCCTCCTCACAGTTCACACTGCCACCCAGCTTTGTGTCATCTGCAAATTTGTTAATGTTACTTTTGATACCTTCATCTAAATCATTGATGTATATTGTAAATTGCTGCGGTCCAGCACCGAACCTTGCTGTACCCCACTAGTCACTGCCTGCCATTCTGAAAGGGACCCGTTAATCCCTACTCTTTGTTTCCTGTCTGCCAACCAATTTTCTATCCATGTTAGCACTCTACCCCCAATACCATGTGCTCTAATTGTGCCCAGTAATCTCCTTTGTGGGACCTTATCAAATGCTTTCTGAATGTCCAGGTACACTACATTTACTGGCTCTCCCATGTCTATTTCCCAAGTTACATCCTCAAAATATTTCAGAAGATTAGTCAAGCATGATTTCCCCTTCGTAAATCCACGGTGACTCGCACTGATCCTGTTACTGTTATCCAAATGTGCGGCTATTTCATCTTTTATAATTGACTCCAGCATCTTCCCCACCACTGATGCCAGGCTAATTGGTCTATAATCTCCTGTTTTCTCTCTCCCTCCTTTCATAAAAAGTGGGATAACTTTAGCTACCTTCAAATCCACAGGAACTGATCCTGAATCTATAGAACATTGGAAAATTATCTCCTACGTGTCCATGATTTCTAGTTCCTTAAGTACCCTGGGATGCAGACCATCAGGCCCTGGGGATTTATCAGCCTTCAGTACAATCAGTCTATCCAATACCATTTCCTGCGTAATGTGTGTTTCATTCAGTTCCTTCGTCACCTTAGGTCCTCTGGCCACTAGTACATCTGGGAGATTGTTTGTGTCCTCCTTAGTGAAGACAGATCCAAAGTATCTGTTCAACTCATCTGCCATTTCCTTGTTCCCCATAATAAATTCACCTGTTTCCATCTTCAAGGGACCCACATTTGTCTTAACTAATTTTTTCCTCTTCACATACCTAAAGAAGCTTTTACGATCCGCCTTGGCTAGCTTACCTTCATACCTCATCTTTTCTCCCTGTATTGCCTTTTTAGTTATCTTCTGTTGCTCTTTAAAAATTTCCTCTGGCCTCCTGCTCATCTTTGCTATGTTATACTTCTCTTTTATTTTTATACTGTCCTTGACTTCCCTTGTCAACCACGGTCTCATCTTACTTCCCTTAGGATCTTTCTTCCTCTTTGGAATGAAATCATCCTGCACCTTCTGTATTATTCCAAGAAATACCTGCCATTGTTGTTCCACCGTCATTCCCGCTAGGGTATCTTTCCAGTCAATTTTGGCCAGCTCCTCCCTCATGCCTCCATAGTCCTCTTTGCTCAAATGTAATACTGACACTTCCTATTTTCCCTTCTCCCTCTCAAATTGTAGATTAAAACATCATATTATGGTCACTATCTCCTAATGGCTCCTTTACCTTGAGTTCCCTTATCAAATACACAACACTAAATCCAGAATTGACTTCTCCCTGATAGGCTCCATACAAGCTGCTCTAGGAATCCCTCGGAGGCACTCCACAAACTCTCTTTCTTGTGGTCCAGTACCAACCTGATGTTCCCAGTCTACCTGCATGTTGAAATCTCCCATTACCTTTGCTGCATGCTTAACTCTTGATTCAACTTGCACCCTGTATCCAGGCTACTGTTTGGGGGCCTGTAGATATCTCCCATTAGGGTCTTTTTACCCTTACAATTTCTCAGTTCTATCCATACTGACTCTACATCTCCTGATTCTATGTCACCCCTCGCAAGGGACTGAATTTCATTCCTTACTAATAGAGCCACCCCACCCCCTCTGTCTGTCTTTTTGACAGGATATACTATATACCGCTGAATATTCAGTTCCCAATCCTGGTCCTCTTGCAGCCATGCCGCTGTAATTCCCAAGACATCATACTTGTCAATCTCTCACTCAGCCTCAAGCTCATCCACTTTATTTTCTTATATTATGACGTTTCAGTCCGTGAGGCAGTTATCCTGGATGGCAACCATGTATTCAATGACACTTTATTGTCACTTGTAGACAGGTACAGCAGGGAAATTCTTTGTTTTTGCACACAATCCGATAAAATTATGTAAAAGATAAGCACAATAAGTACTAAAAGTGCAACAATTCTAGTGTAATAACAAACTCCACCAAGGCAGTACCCAAAGGGTGCAGCAGTAGAGCTGCTGCCTTACTGTGCTTGCAGACATGTACATGGATAGTATAAGTTTGGAGGGATAAGGGCCAAACACGGGCTGCCTTACAGCGCTTGCAGTCCTAGAGATCCAGGTTTGATCCTGACTACGGGGGCTGTCTGTACAGAGTTTGTACATTCTCCCCGTGACCCATGTGGATTTTCTCCGAGATCTTCGGTTTGCAGATTATTTGGCTTGGGGTTTGTAAACCTGGTATAAGTGTGTTTAGGATTGTGTAAATGTGCGGGAATCACTGGTCGGTGCGGACCCGGTGGGCTGAAGGGCCTGTTTCTTCCACCCCTGCAACGGACTGTTCCAGCTGCTATGCTCAGGCAAACGCCTCTGTTGCCATGCTGTGAGAACGGAGAGGTTGAGAAGGAGTTTCTTCCCAGAGGCCATTAGGACTGTAAACTCCTACCTCACCAGGGACTAACTTTACTGTACCACTCTACTGTTTTTTCAAAATTGCTGTGTTTTTTTTCTTCCCTTTTTTCTTCCTCCCACAAAATGTAATATGTAAAATAATATGTGATTCTGTTCCATTCTGTTTGTAGTTTGTTAGTTTGTTCGTTTGTTTTTTGCACAAAGTCCAAGCATTGCCACTTTTCATTTCACTGCACATCTCGTATGTGTATGTGACGAATAAATTAAACTTGAACTTGAAATTGAACTGTTTCCGTGCTCTCTAAAACTAAAAGTAAAAACTCTTATCTCTAAAACTAAAAACTAAAATTAAAGCTAAAGGGTCGCCACATTCCTGGTGCCAAACAAGATCTGGGAGCAGTTAGATACCCCTGGCAGCTGCAGTCAACGAGAGCAAACTGCTTTTAAATGTCCTCTGATGATCAAACATGCTTAAAGCAGCTCAATAGGATTAAAATAATTTTCAACGAAAAACTACTTTGATCATTTAAAAAAAAAATCAATTTACCCAAAAAGGAAATTTAAATGATTTAAATTAATAAAGTGCATTAAAATTAAAGGAAAATATGAAGAGCACAACCAGCCACTTACATACATAACTTACCCTTTCAATTATGATCAGCAACCCCATTCAGATGAATCAGTAAACAGTGTAGTTTAGTTTACTGTCACATGTACGGAAGTACAGTGAAAAGCTTTTGTTGCGTGCTATCCAGTCAGCAGAAAGACAATACGTGATTACAATCGATCCATAGCCAACTGTAAAAATATTGTGTGACATGAAAAAATTGTCTAAAAATCCTGCGGTCTTCTTCAAGATGGGATTCCTGACATAATACTGAATCAGTGAATCGTTACAGAACAGGATCAGACTGTTCAGCCCACTGAATCTGTTCCAATTCTGTGTGAGAGTAATCCAACTGTAATCCTGCAATTTATTTTTTATTTTTCCTCTGGAAAACCATACTAGAAGAATCTTTCTCTGTGTGAGAAAGAACTGCAGATGCTGGATAAAATCGAACTTAGACACAAAATGCTGGAGTAACTCAGCGGGTGAGGCAGCATCTATCGAGCTTCTCTCCATAGATGCTGCCTCACCCGCTGAGTTACTCCAGCATTTTGTGTCTACCTAAAATCTTTCTCCATTGCTAACCCAGAAAGTGTATTCTGTATTGGAGGATTTTTTTTTTTTAGTTTAGCTTAGTTTAGAGCTACAGCAAGGAATCAGGCCCCTTGGCCCACTGAATCCACTGATCACCCATGCACACTAGGTCTATGCTGTCCCACTAGTTTCTCATTTACTCCCTACACACTAGGGGGAATTTACAGAGGCTAATTAACCTACAAATCAGCACGTCATTGGAATGTGGGATGAAACCAGAGCACCCAAAGGAAACACGTGGGGTGACCGGGAGAACGTGCAAACTCCATACAGGCAGTGCCAAGTTTAGGTACAAACCCAGGTCTTTGTGAGGTAGCGACTTTACCACATGCGCCGCTGTGCCACCTATTTCCTGATGTGATTTTTTTGTTTGTTTAATTGTTAGTCACTTAAATACTTTTAAAGTGATTTTTACTTATTTTTGAAAATTGATCTGGTTTGTCAGTCAAGACAAACCTTATTTTTTCTAGATGCGGTGTCTCGGTCATTTCTGTGATCCACATCTTCACTGTGGGGACTGTTATCTTTTTCCAGAATTTAAGTATAAGTTTTTTCGCAGTCATTAAACCGCAGTCAAGGAAGCGTCTTTGAAATATCGTTAGATTAGGGCAGCCCTCTGACATTCCTAATATTATTAGTTTTGGATCTGGCTCCAATGGAGTTTTGAGTGTTTTAGAGATAATATTGAATATTTCCGTGCAGAAGTTTTGTATTTTTATACAGGATACAAAAGTGTGAGTTAGGGTGGCTTCTTGAAAGTGACATTTATCACTAAGAGGAGAGACAGTTGGGAAGATCTTGTTCAATTTGGTCTTTGAGTAGTATAACTTATGCAATACTTTAAATTGTATCAGGCAATGCCTGGCATTTAAAGAATAGTATGTATTGTAGGCTTTCATCCCATATAATGGGTTGACCTAGTTCGTCCTCCCATGCTCGTCTATAAATCTCAGAAGGTGGGGTGTCAATATTTAGGTGTTATAAATGTAAGATATCAACTTGCTTGTATTGGCATGTCCATTCAAACAATTGTCTAATATATATGGACCCATAAGAGAACATTCTTGTGTATATGTTTTTACGTAATCTCAAAGTTGGAGATATCTAAAAAAATTATTGGCATTCAAATCAGATTTCTCCTGCAGTTCTTGAAAAGAGGAGAGAGTCCCCTTCTGATAGAGGTCTCCCACAGTATTGATTCCCTGATTCTTCCATTGAGCAAACACCACATCTAAAATGGACGGTTTAAACGAGGGATAATTTGCAATAGGAAGGAGAGACATGTTTCTCAATTTAAAAAAATATGGAACGCTTCACGAATTCCCATCATACTTGACCGCTCTGCTAACAGCAAGGATTTCTCCCCCAACTTGATTTTAAATAAATACCTGCCTCGAATCTCCTCACAACCTGCTCAAAGGAAAGAATCACAGATTTACCAGATCTCAGTCATAGTGTCACACAGCAAGGAAACTGGCCTTTTGGTCTAACTAGTCCGCACCACCAATCGAATACTAACCCCACACTAATGCTGGTTTATTCTTCCAAATATTCCCATCAATTCTCACCGGATTCTGCAATTCACCTGCACAATACGGGCAATTTACAGTGGAATAATTAGACTTTAGAGATACAGCATTGAAAGAGCCCCTTCCATTGACCACCCATTTTTTAATCAAAACCCCCTTCACCTGTATCCACCTATCACTTGTCAGGCTTTGTCCTGCCATCACCCCTTTTCAAGCTTTCTATCCCCTATTACAATTATGGAAGAAGGGGCCAGACCCAAAACATTGCCCATCCGTGTCTTCCCGAAATGCTGCCTAACCCGGTTAGTTACTGCAGCAACTTAGGTCCTTTTTAGATATAGTATTTTCCATTTGCAATCTGTAGAATATTATATACAGGCAAAGCACACTGGTGTCGCAGTAGAGTTGCTGCCTAACAGCATCAGAGACCCAGGTTCAATCCTGACTACGGGTGCTGTCTGCATAGAGTTTGTATGTTTTCCGTGTGACCACCCGGGTTTTCTCTGGGTGCTCTCGTTTCCTCCCACACTCCAAAGACGTACAAGTTTGTACAGTAGGTTAATTGGCTTTGGTAAATTGTAAATTGTCCCTAGTGTGTAGGATAGTGCCAGTGTACGGGGTGATCGCTGGTCGACGTGGACTCAGTGGGCTGAATTGCCTGTTTCTGTGCTGATCTTTAAAGTTTAAAGTCCAAAGTCTAAAAGCAGCTGTATTTCCTTCTTCTATAAATATAAAATGACTTCATGGTGCAATACACTATTTCAAGAAGGCACATTCAATCAATTCAGGTGAACAGCTCATCTGTGCTGCTTCATTCACAAATAATTGTTTAGTTTAGTTTAGTTTTAGAGATACAGCGAGGTCCCGTGATCCCTGCACATTAACACTATCCTATACACACTGGGGACAATTTACATGGATACCAAACCAATTAGACTATAACCCTGTACGTCTTTGGAATGTGGGAGGAAACTGAAGATCTCAGAGAAAACCCACCCACGCAGGTCACGGGGAGAACGTACAAACTCCGTACAGACAGCACCTGTTGTCATGATCAAACCCAGGTCTCCAACGATGTTAGCGTTGTAAGGCAGCAACTCTTCTGCTGTGCCACTGTACCACCCTAAGTTTAGTTTAGAGATACAGCGTGGAAACAGGCCCTTTGGCCCACCAAGTCTGCACTGACCAACGATCCCCACACTGCTATTTTTTATTCGCAGAATTTGGGCTCCAGACCAGAGAATGCTTCTGGTAGTTTGATAGTGTCAATGCATCCACGCACTGAGTGAATGAATTGACTTTCTTCAGAGGTTTAACGATCCAATCTGCTAATATGCATCCAATATCAGACTCCTTGGCAAAAAGCTGACATGGATAGTCTCCTGTTGAAATAAGAGATGCATCGGTAAAAGACTCATGTAAATCTAATGGTGCATAAAGGCACAGGAGAATTTTATAAAGCTACAAATGCTGGGAGTATTAAATAAAAATAAAGATGCTGAAATTACTCAGCAGGTCAGATGGCATCTATATAATAAATAACAGGGTTAACATTACGGGTTGATTACATTTTCTCGAGAACTACAGGAAGAGTAAATGAATTTATACTCACAGTGCAGAATTCTGATGCTGGCAATCTCAGGTGCAACAACAAAAAATATTGGAAGCAATCGACAGCAATTAATTTTGTTTAGTTTAGAGATACAGCGAGTCCGTGCTGACCAGTGATCCCAGCACACACTAGCGACTATTTACACTTATACCAAGCCAATTAACCTACAAACCTGTACGTCTTTGGAGTGTGGGAGGAATCCCAATATCTTGGAGAAAACCTACGACGGTCACGGGGAGAATGTACAAACTCCGTACGGGCCAGCACCCGTAGTTAGGATCGGACCCGGGTCTCTGGCGCTGCAAGGCAGCAACTCTTCCGCTGTGCCGCCGTGCCGCCTGAGTTTGGCCCATATCCCTCCAAACCTGTCCTATCCACGTCTAACTGTTTCTTAAAAGTTAGGATGATCCCTGCCTCAACTACCTCCTCTGGCAGCTCGTTCCATACACCCACCGCTCTTTGTGTGAAAAAGTTACCCCTTAGATTCCTTTTGAGTTTTCACCATTTATTTTTGCAAGTTCATTCAAAGTCAGAGCAACTACAATTAAGACTTTCACGAGTTCAGTTTGGTTTCACAATCCTTTCAGTCTGGAATAAACTTTTCATCAGTTTAATTGGTAGGAAGTAACATGTTTGTAACCTGCACTATTTGACCTTAGCTCAGCGATGCAGGCAATAAAAGTTGGGCATTTTTAGAAAGGCAACATAATTCTGACCTTGAGGTTAAAATATGGCAATGAGATCTTGACAATTATTTACAACTCATCAAAACGTTCTTTGGAGGTCTCAGGAGAATAAGGTGGAGACAAAAAGAACTGCAGATAGAAACATAGAATCATAGAAAATAGGTGCAGGAGTAGGCCATTCAGCCCTTCCAGCCGGCACTGCCATTCAACATAATCATGGCTGATCATCCATAATTTATCACCTTGACCTAGACCTCTTCAAGTACGCATCCAAGTACTTGTTAAATGTGCTGATCAACAAAAGTTAAAGCCAAGTTAAACTAATCTCCTTTGTGTGCTTGTAATTCATATCCCTCCATTCCCTGCGTAACCACGAGCCTATCCAAAAGCCTCTTAAATTCCACTATCGCATCTGCCCCCACCCCTGGCAGCACAGAAACATAGAAAGTAGGTGCAAGAGTAGGGTATGCGGGCCTATAAACAAGCACTGCCATTCAATATGATCATGGCTGATTATCCAAAATCCTGCTTTCTCCCCATATCCCTTGATTCCGTTAGCCCTAAGAGCTATATCTAACTTGAATACATCTAGTGAATTGACCTCCACTGACTTCGATAGCAGAGAATTCCACAGATTCACAACTCTGGGTGAAAACGTTTTTCCTCATCTCAGTCTTAAATGGCCTAGTCCTTATTCCACCATTTATGCTGGAATCTTGTGCAGGAGACAAAATGCTGGAGTGACTCAGCAGGTCAGGCAGTTTCTTCAGTGGGCATGGATAGGTGACAGTTTGGTTTGAGAACTTTCTTCAGATTAATTGTTGGAAGGGGGGGGGGGGGGAGAGAGAGAGAAAGCATGTCCTCCAGAGATGCTGCCTGACCCGGTGGGATACTCAGCACTTTTGTTTACAGACGAATAAGGTGTTTCATACGAGGGTTAACAGGGCTGCAACTTTTACATTTAAAGTTAAAATAAATATTACCAAGGTAAATAAGTAATAGCAATGTGACCTAAGCCAACATTTAATTGCATTGGAACTAATTACTTGAGCCACTTCATTTCAAGTAGGATCTTGACATTAAATGGTTTGCACAGTGCCTATTCTCAATAAATTTATATAAATATAATCATCATTATAATCCATCATCTGTGCTTGAAAGGCTCTATTTTTGCACACACGAACTGCCTTTAAGACTGTTTTCCTTTAACGGAGTCATCATATTAAACGTTTCAACTCAGCGGGACAGGCAGCACCTCTGGAGAGAAGGAATGGGGTGACGTTTCGGGTCAAGACCCTTCTTCAGACCCGAAACGTACTCCAGCTTTTTGTGATTATCGTCGGTTTAAACCAGCATCTGCAGTTCCTTCCTACATATTAAACCTTGCTCCAGTGTAAACTGTTCCATTGACCTGTGAGTCATTGGGTCTTGTGATAGTCTAGGCACTCTTCCAGTTGTGGAGATTAATACATTTGCAAACAAACAGGGCTGGCTCAGGGGAATTAAACAATGATCAGTATTTTTTTTTATTTTTGCCTGCAAACAATGAGTAGTAAAACACTCTGACGGAGCATGTTATAACAGCAGAATGCCCTCACCAAGCATTTTATCTTACAGTTCCAAATTACTGCACAGAATGAATGTGAATTTGTTATATTTTTGTTCTTAATCTTCCTTTGACAAATTGCTAGCCAAAACTATTAGTTGCTCATGAGAAAAGTGTAAAATATGATGTTTTCAATTAACAGTCCAATTATATTGAATCATTTAATCAGATTAAATCATTTTGGAGATGCTGTTTCAATCATCAGACTAACAAAGAAGTGGGCATAGTTTAATGAAACATTTATAAAACAATTCCCTCCCTCCCCTCAACATATTATCTAATTGAATCATATGATTTCATTAGATCTTGTAGTACAGAATGGCTATTTAGATAAAATGGAAAATCACAGATTGCTGATTGTCACAACATGTGGAGCTCAAAATTAGGAAGGCATTGGCTTCGAAAAGACAATCGCATAATCTCGATAACCCAATAAACCATAAAAGAGAGAATTTGTACACATTTGTGGCAATTTCAGATCTTTGGTATTCACAATGACCCAGAATATACTCTGCAAGGTGAACGTGGATGAATGTTTAATGGGAATAATGTTGGTCTGCATCTGGACCTGGGGTGGAAGGGAAGGCGTGCGGTAGGGGTGGAGGATGAGGTGGGTAAAGGTGGCAGGAAATGATCGCTGTTCTTCATTGCTGTTTCTTGAATGGATCTTTAGTTTAGTTTAATTTTGTTTAGTTTACAATTACAACGCGGAAACAGGCCCTTCGGCCCACCGAGTCAGCGCCGACCAGCGATCCCCGCACATTAACACTATCCTACACGCACCAGGGACAATTTTGCATTTACATCAAGCCAATTAATCTACAAACCTGTGCGTCTTTGGAGTGTGGGCAGAAAGCGAAGATCTCGAAGGAAACCCACGCAGGTCACAGAGAGAATGTACAAACTCCCTACAGACAAGCACCCGTAGTCAGGATCGAACCCGGGTCTCTGGCGCTGTAAGGCAGTTGCTCTACTGTTACACCACGGTGCCAACCATGTGCTTCATGTGTAGTTGATTCTGGGGTCACTGAGCCTTATTGTCTGCGATGTGGTTTGCTATGGCCAACACATCGTGATGCCGAGGGAGCTCACCAGAGGAGCGCATGTGAAGAATGTATCACTTCAGCATCAAGGCCATCCAGTGCTGGAGAAGTGACTCCAAACAGGCACCTGGCCCTTTTTGGCATGTTTTAGATATTAGTCCTGGGCCATATCAAAGCCTAGAGGGCATAGGTTTAAGGTGAGAGGTGCAATATTGAATGGAGATGTGCAGGACGTATTTTATGCAACAAACGGTGGGTGCCTGAAACATGCTGACAAGAACAAGAAGACAGATTATTATCTGAATAGTGTCAGATTAGGGAAAGACGAGGTATGGTGTGGGTGTCCTTGTACATCAGTCACTAAAAATAAGCATGCAGGTAAGCAGGCGGTGAAGATAGCAAATGCCATGTGGCCATCATAACAAGAGGAGTTGAGTTTAGGAGCAAGGAGGTCCTACTGCAGTTGTACAGGGCCCTGGTGTGACCACACCTGGAGTATTAAGTGCAGTTTTAGTCTCCTAATTTGAGTAAGGACATTCTTGCTATTGGGGGAGTGCAGTATAGGTTCACCAGGTTAATTCCCGGGATGGCGGGACTGACATATGTTGAAAGAATGGATCAATTGGGCTTATATTCACTGGAATTTAGAAGGTTGAGAGGTTATCTTATAGAAACATATAAAGTTCTTAAAGGATTGGACAAAGGTAGTTGCGGGAAAAATGTTCCGATGTTGGGGGAGCCTAGAACCAGGGGTCACAGATTAGGAATAAGGGATAGGCCATTTAGGACTGAGGTGAGGAAAAACTTTTCCACCCAGAGAGTTGTGACTCTGTGGGATTCTCTGCCTCAGGAGGCAGTGGAGGCAAATTCACTGGGTGTATACAAGTTAGAGTTAGATAGAGCTCTGAGGGCTAACGGAATCAAGGGATATGGGGAGAAAGTAGGAACGGGGTACTGATTTTGGATGATTCAAAGTGCAGAACGGCCTACTCCTGCACCTATTTTCTATGTTTCTATGCTGCCAGGGGTAGAGGCAGAAGCGATAGTGGAATTTAAGTGGCTTTTGGATAGGATCGTGGATATGCAGGGAATGAAGGGATATGAATCACAAGCATGCAAAGGAGATTAGTTTATCTTGGCATCATGTTCATTGGCACAATTAACAAGTACTTGGATGCGTACTTGAAGAGCCGTGGTCTGCATGGGGTCTCGGTCAAGGAGAGAGAAGTGGGATCAAGCGTCAAGAGTCAGGAGTGTCATTGGTTCATGAATGGAACAATCAAATTCTTACACAGCAGCATGAAAGATATGTAAGCATTGTATTCTGTGAACAACATAATAAACAACAGAAAAGAAATTCAATGTATAACAAAGAAACAAATAGTAAAAGCACAAAGACAAAAACTATACCCCCAAGTCTATGTAGTTCAGAGTTTCGTTGGAGGTTGTGATATTTAACATCCTGATGGCACTTGGGAAGAAGCTGATCCTGAACCTGGACGTTACCATTTTCAGGCCTCTGCACCTTCCTCCTGATGGCAGGGGTGAAATGAGAGCATGGCCAGAGTGGTGTGGACCTCTGATGATGCTGGCTGCCGTTTTGAGGCAAGTTCTCTTCAACGGTGGCGAGGTCAGTACCAGTGGTGGACTGGGCAGTGGTCACCACTTTTTGCAATCTTCTTTGCTCCTGTGCAGCGTCTAGATTCTATTTTTATCAGGCATGAACATATAACATATAACCATATAACCATATAACAATTACAGCACGGAAACAGGCCCTCTCGGCCCTTCCAGTCCGTGCCGACCATTTGTTTTCCCCTAGTCCCATCTACCTGCACTCAGACCATACCCCTCCATTCCCTTCACGTCCATATACCTATCCACTTTACTCTTAAATGTTAAAATCGATCCTGCCTCCACCACTTCTGCTGGAAGCTGATTCCACACAGCCACCACCCTCTGAGTAAAGAAGTTCCCCCTCACGTTACCCCGAAACCTCTGTCCCTTAATTCTCATTTCATGCCCTCTTGTTTGAATCTTCCCTACCCTCAATGGGAAAAAAACGTATCCACGTCAACTCTGTCTATCCCTTTCATCATTTTAAAGACCTCAATCAAGTCCCCCCTTAACCTTCTGCGCTCCAAAGAATAAAGACCTAACTTGTTCAACCTTTCTCTGTAACATAGTTGCTGGAACCCTGGCAACATTCTAGTAAATCTCCTCTGTACTCTCTCTATTTTGTTGACATCCTTCCTATAACTAGGCGACCAAAATTGTACACCATACTCCAGAATTGCTCTTACCAATGCCTTGTACAATTTTAACATTACTTCCCTACTCCTATATTCACTGCTCTGATTTATAAAGGCCAGCACACCAAAGGCTTTCTTTACCACCCTATCTACATGCGATTCCACCTTCAGGGAACTATGCACAGTTATTCCTAGATCCCTCTGTTCCACAGCATTCCTCAATTCCCTACCATTTACCATGTACGTCCTATTTTGATTTGTCCTGCCAAGATGTAGCACTTCACACTTATCAGCATTAAACTCCATCTGCCATCTTTCAGCCCACTTTTCCAAATGGCCCAAATCTTTCTGTAGACTTTGAAAATCTACTTCATTATCCACAACACCACCTATCTTAGTATCATCTGCATACTTACTTATCCAATTTTCCACCCCATCATCCAGATCATTGATGTACATGACAAACAACAGTGGACCCAACACAGATCCCTGAGGCACCCCACTGGTCACCGGCTTCCAACCTGACAAACAGCCATCCACCATTACTCTCTGACATCTCCCATTCAGCCACTGTTGAATCCATCTTGCTACTCCGCCATTAACACCCAACGATTGAACCTTCTTAACCAACCTTCCATGGGGAACCTTGTCAAAGGCCTTACTGAAATCCATATAGACAACATCCACTGCTTTACCCTCATCAATTTCCCTAGTTACCGCTTCAAAAAATTCAAGAAGGTTTGTCAAACATGACCTTCCAGGCACAAATCCATGTTGACTGTTCCTGATCAGACCCTGTTTATCCAGATGCTTATATATATTATCTCTAAGTATCCTTTCCATTAATTTGCCCACCACTGACGTCAAACTAATAGGTCTATAATTGCTAGGTTTATTCTTTGAACCCTTTTTTAAACAATGGAACAACATGCGCAGTACGCCAATCCTCCGGCACTATTCCCGTTTCTAATGACATTTGAAATATTTCTGTCATAGCTCCTGCTATTTCTACACTAACTTCCCTCAATGTCCTAGGGAATATCCTGTCAGGACCTGGAGACTTATCCACTTTTATATTTTTCAAAAGTGTCAGTACTTCCTCTTCTTTGAATCTCATAGTTTCCATAGCTACTCTACTTTTTCCCCTTAACTCACCGAGTTCAATATCCTTCTCCTTGGTGAATACCGAAGAAAAGAAATTGTTCAATATCTCCCCCATCTCTTTGGCTCTGCAGATAGCTGTCCATTCTGGTGTCTCTAATGGTCCAATTTTATACCTCGTTATCCTTTTGCTATTAATATAGCTGTAGAAACCCTTTGGGTTTACTTTCACCTTTCTTGCCAAAGCAACCTCATATCTTCTTTTAGCCTTCCTAATTTCTTTCTTAAGATTCTTTTTACATTCTTTATACTCCTCTAGCACCTCATTTACTCCATGCCTCCTATAATTATTGTAGATATCTCTCTTTTTTCGAAACAAGTGTCCAATTTCCCTTGAAAACCATGGCTCTTTCCAATTTTTACTATTTCCTTTCAACCTAACAGGGACATAAAGATTCTGTACTCTTACAATTTCCCCTTTAAATGTCCTCCATTTCTCTTCTACATCCTTCCCATGAAACAAAGTGTCCCAATTCACTCCTTTTAAATCCTTACGCATTCCCTCAAAGTTAGCCTTTCTCCAATCAAAAATCTCCACCCTAGGTCCAGTCCTGACTCTCTCCATAATTATATTGAAACTAATGGTATTGTGATCACTGGTCCTGAAGTGCTCACCAACGCATACCTCTGTCACCTGACCTGCCTCATTTCCTAACAGGAGGTCCAGCACTGCCCCTTCTCTGGTCGATACCTCTATGTACTGCTGCAAAAAACTATCCTGCACACATTTTACAAACTCCAAACCATCCAGCCCATTTACAGAATGTATTTCCCAGTCTATTTTTGGAAAATTGAAATCTCCCACAATCACTACCTTGTGCTTACTACTAATATCTGCTATCTCCTTACATATTTGCTCTTCCAATTCACGCTCCCCATTTGGCGGTCTATAATACACCCCTAAAAGTGTTGCTACACCGTTCCCACTTCTCAGTTCCACCCAAATAGCCTCCCTAGACGAGCCCTCTAATCTATCCTGCCAAAGCACTGCTGTAATATCTTCTCTGACAAGCAATGCGACACCTCCCCCTCTGGTCCCTCCAATTCTATCACACCTGAAGCAACGAAATCCTGGAATATTTAGTTTCCAATCACAGCCCTCCTGCAACCATGTTTCACTGATTGCCACAACATCATATTTCCAGGTGTCTATCCAGGCTCTAAGTAAGTCCACCTTACTTACAATGCTCCTAGCATTAAAATATACACATTTTAGAAACCCACCATCCCTTATTATCTGTCTATTATCTTTTTCATCTTTCTCGCCTACATTTTGGATCCGAGTGCTTCCCTTCTCTGCCTCTTGCCCCACACCCTGACCCCTAGCCCCCTGTACCCGAGTCCCTCCCCCCAGCCTTTCTAGTTGAAAGTCTCCCCAGTAGCCTTTGAAAATCTCCCTGCCAGGATATTGGTCCCCCTCGGGTTCAAGTGCAACCCGTCCTTTGTGTACAGATCATGCCTTCCCCAAAAGAGGTCCCAGTGATCAAGAAACTTGAATCCCTGCCCACTGCACCAGTTCCTCAGCCATGCATTTATCCTCCACCTCATTTCATTCCTACTCTCATTGTCACGCGGCACAGGCAGTAATCCTGAAATCGTTACCCTTTTGGTCCTTCTCCTTAACTTTCCCCCCAACTCCCTAAATTCTTTCTTCAGGACCTCATCACTTTTTCTGCCTATGTCATTGGTACCTATGTGTACCACAACATCAGGCTCCTCTCCCTCCCTTATCAGAATCTTTTGTACACGTTCTGACACATGCGAGACCCTGGCACCAGGGAGGCAAACTACCATCCGGGTCTCCCGACTGCGTCTACAGAATTCCTATCCGACCCCCTAACTATAGAGTCCCCTATTACAATTGCCCTCCTTTTTTTGCTACCCTTCTGAGCATCAGGGCCGGTCTCTGTGCCGGAGGCCCGGCCGCTGTTGTTGCCCCCAGCTAGGCTGTCCCCTCCAATCGTACTCAAACCTGAGTACCTATTTTCCAGGTGTACGGTCACAGGGGTACTCTCTAGCCCCTGCCTCTGCCCCTTGCCCTTCCTAACTGTGACCCACTTGTCTGCCTCCTGTGGTCTGGGAGTGACTACCTCCCTGTAGCTCCTCTCTATTACCTCCTCACTCTCCCTGAGGAGACGGAGGTCATCGAGCTGCTGCTCCAGGTTCCTAACACAGTCCTTTAGGAGCCCTATCTCAACACACCTGGCGCAGATGTGGACGTCTGGAGGGCTATCAGATTCCCTGACCTCCCACATCTGACATCCAGAACAGTACACTGCCCTGGCCTTCATACTGCCCCCCCCTTACACAGGATACAATATAAAGTACACAACAAACTGCTGGGATCTGACTGCCAATCAGCTGCTTACCCTGGTCCACTTCCCACCAATCAGCGGCTTCCTCAAAAAAACCCACTTCTCCAAATGGAATGTTATGGATTTGGGTAAAAACAAGCCCCGCGCTTGATTTTAAACCTTACCGGTCGGGTGTCGCTCCTCCCCCTCCTTCTCTTCCAACGGCTCCTGTGGGCCTCTGAAAAAACAAGCCCCGCGCTGGATTTTAAAGCTTACTGGTCGGGTGTCGCTCCTCCCCCTCCTTCTCTTCCAACGGCTCCTGTGGGCCTCTGAAAAAACAAGCCCCGCGCTGGATTTTAAATCTTACCGGTCGGGTGTCGCTCCTCCCCCTCCTTCTCTTCCAACGGCTCCTGTGGGCCTCTGAAAAAACAAGCCCCGCGCTGGATTTTAAATCTTACCGGTCGGGTGTCGCTCCTCCCCCTCCTTCTCTTCCAACGGCTCCTGTGGGCCTCTGAAAAAAACAAGCCCCGCGCTGGATTTTAAATCTTACCGGTCGGGTGTCGCTCCTCCCCCTCCTCCTCTTCCAACGGCTCCTGTGGGCCTCTGCATGACGGGATGAATGTCCTTCTTCTGCCACGGCCAATCTTTCCTGATACGTTTAAGTGTTTAACACTATTAATATCTCATATTGACACCAGCTTTCTCATTCCAGATGACTGAATCAACTCAATTTAAATTTTTATACCCTAAGTTGTTCAGGAAGAAAATGAACCCATTTCTCTGGATCATTAGCCCAGGCCTTTGGCTTGTTGGCAGATCAATAAAGCAATATCCCACTGAAGATAGGCACAAAATGCTGGAGTAACTCAACGGGACAGGCAGCATCTCTGGAAAGAAGGAATGGGTGACGTTCCCTGATACTCTGTGTCTGAAGCAGGATCTCAACCCGAAATGTCACCTATTCCTTCTCTCCAGAGATGCTGTTTCCACACTGGATCTCTAAACGGAACTAACCTAAACTAAATTAGTAATTATTCATCTTAGGAAAATTGAACACTGATTGCTATTGAATAATGAAACTTCATAAGCAAGTCTAATATTGTTTGCAGTTCTGAAATGTTGCATCAGCGTAATATATTTCTACTCTGGATCATGCGGGCTAACAGCGAGGCCTGGAACGGTGTTTCCTGAGGGTACCTGGCCAGAACCATGGCTTCAGCAGCGGCACAGCGCTGGAGCGCTATCACGGCGCGGGCGATGCCTTGCCTGGGTCGCCGCGCTGGAACTCCGGTATGCTGGGATCCGCCGATTGAGCATCGTGGAGCTGCGGTCTGTGGAGCAGCCAGCCGCGGGCGGCGGCGCTGAACTTTAACATCGGGAGCCTGGGATCTCTCTCCGAGATCACCAGTGGTGGAGCACCGTCCAGCGCAGCCTGTTGGCTTGGAAGCCGCGGTCTCCGGTAAGGAAGTGGACGCTCCAGGCATCCCAAGGCGCTGAGAGGGTTCTCCCGACGTCGGAGCACCATCGCCCGGCGAGATGGGCCTGAAACATCGGGCCGCCGTAGTGGCGACTGTGGAGTCCTCAATAGGCCCGACCATGGGTGGACAAGAGGATGGCGACTGGACTTTGTGCCTTCCCCCACAGTGGGAACCATTGTGGGGGGATGTTTTTATGTTTTAATGTTAAATTTCTTCCTTAATATTAAGTTGTATTTTTATTAGTGTGCTGCAAGGACATCTGAATTTCCCCTGAAAAGGGGGTTAATAAAGTATTTATTATTATTATTATTATTATTATTATTATTATGCAAATTAGTGTCAAAGTAGTAAAAATAGTTGTCACATTTATACTATTATTTTTACCTTTCATTTAAAAACAACCACCTCTAGTTTAACATTTTATTTATTCAACTGCTTATTGCTCCTGATATGAGTAGCTTTCTCTATGAAAACAGGGAGATTAAAGCAATTTGTTTAATAGACAGTAAAAAGAAAGATTGCCATTAGAGTTTTTAAGAGCCATATTATTTTATGGGGCTATAATGTACATTACAAGTGCCTGTGTGAATCCTCTGGTGTTCTGTAGAAATATTTTTTGAGCTGCAATTTTCATACATCGTGGATTATGAAATGCACAAAACAGTAATCATAGATTCTGTAAATGGAAACATTTGTTTAAAAGGAATCATTTATAGAATCGGAGTATTGATTGTGATCTTCTAGCCCATTGAAACCTTAGTCAGTCCAAACCCCCATGGCTTTGGAAATCAGTTTCCTTGATATTAATCCAATTTCCTTTTAAAAAGCACTGATTGACCTACTTTCCATCATTTCCAGTAGGCTGATCCTGAAGGAGGATCTCGACCCGAAACGTTACCCATTCCTTCTCTCCAGAGATGCTGCCTGTCCCGCTGAGTTACTCCAGCTTTTTGTGTCTATCTTCAGTTTAAACCAGCATCTGGTGTTCCCTCCTACACATGACCCTAGTGAAGGCCACTCTCTCAATAAGAGAAAGAATTTCCCCCACTATGTCAGAATAAGATGTTGTTATGTTGAATCATAAGACAAAAATGTACACTTGTCATGTGCATCGAGACCGTAACAATTAATTTTTTACTCATTCCTTTTCTGCGATACTTTAAACGCAATAACGCAACAAAAAAATATGCAATAAATTATCAGTTATACAGTACTTGGTAACTAGGCCATAATATTGCAAGCCAAAATTGCATAGTACAATATGTTACAAAGTCCTTGGTCATTCGCTGCTGAAGTTGGGCTATGGTTAGGGTTCTGCAGCGTGGTTCAAAAGATTAATGGTTGAGGGGAAGAATCTGTTCTGGAACCTGGAGGACATGGTTCTCAGGATTATGTACCTTCTTCGCAAGGGTAACAGCAAGTCAAGAGCATTCCCAGGGCAGTGTGGGTCTTTGATGATATTTGCCGCCTTCTTGAGGAAATGATGGCGGAAAGAACATATGTGACAGACAGGACGGTATCCAGCACTTTCTGCATTCTCCGTTGCCTGGCATAGAATATCGTACAATAAAACACAGGAACAAAAGGAAAGGGCCTTTTGGCCCACTACGTATGTGCCAAACATGATGCCAAGTAAAACTAATCTCATCTGCCTGCATGAGGCCCATGTCCCACCATTCTCCGCATATTCATGTGCCTATCTAAGATGCAACATTATTGTATATGCCTCCCACCACCACAGTGGCGCAGCGGTAGAGTTGCTGCCTTAATGCGCCAGAGACCCGGGTTAGATCCTGACTGCAGGTGCTGTCCGTACGCAGTTTATACGTTCTCCCCGTGACCTGCGTTTGTTTTCTCCAGCAGCTCCGGCTTCCTCCTACACTCCAAAGACGTACAGTTTTGTGGCTAATTGGCTTGGCAAAATTGTAAATTGTTCCTAGTGTGTGTCAGATAGTGTTAGTGTGCGGGGATCGCTGGTCGACAGGGACTCAGTGGGCCGAAAGGCTTGTTTCGGCGCTGTATCTCTAAACTAAACAAAATTAAACCCCTGGCTGTGTGTCCCAGGCACTCTCGACTCTCTGTGCAAAAAGTTTGCCACACATATCTCCTGTGAATTCATTGACTCTTTGGAAGCAGAGTCAATGAATTATTTTAAACAAGAGGGAGATAGATAAGCAAAGCGCTAGAGAAAATAAAGAGTCGAGGTTTCAATCAACCATGATCTCGTTGCATGGCAGAACCTGTTGAAGGAGCTGAGTGGCCTACACATGTCCCTAACTTGTATAAATGCAGGCTCATATCTCTTGTGTATTTCATACCCATCATTTTATATTGGGACCCCCACCTCAATCTAACTGAACTCCTAATGGTCTCAGAAATAAATGCAGATGTTGGATCTGGAAATGTTAACTGGTTTCCCTCTTCACAGCTTTGACCGAGTTCTCTCGGCGTTTCTGGTTTTGGTCCTCACAATCCTGTGCATCTTGGCTAAGTCTGAAGAAGGCTCTTGACCCGAAACGTCACCTATTCCTTTTCTCCAGCGATGCTGTCTGACCCGCTGAGGTACTCCTGCTTTTTTGTGCCTATCTTCGGTGTAAACCCGCATCTGCAGTTCCTTCCTACACACCTAGCAATATCCCCCAGTTTTTTTTTAATATTACCTGTGCGGGTTTAATCCCAAGACTTTGACAGTGAGATGTTCAACATTGTCAGGTAATCTTTAATCAGTTCGGCTGCTACATTTTGCCCATAAGGGATTAAAAAAAAAAGATCACAGGATCAAAGATTAATAAAGGAAGATGATGAGAGATTGACATCTCCATTAACTGATGTGAAGCAACAGTTTGCTGCCCTGTTTGAAACGGAACCCTTCAATTATTGACCCAAAATCCTCAATGTTTGTTTGCTCCAAGAACCCTCTCATGGCTCCAGCATCTTGGGTTCAATCCTGACATCCAGTAGAGTCTGTGCTGAGATCCGTTTTCTTTCTGTCACCAAGTGGGCTTCTTCCAGCTGCTCCACCCAAACACATCCGGGTTGGATGGAGAGTGCGTGGTGGAGTGCTAGGTTGGGAGTTGGCAGGAATGTCAGAAGAATAGACCTGCGTGAGTTTCCTCCGAGATGTTCTGTTTCCTCCCACACTCCAAAGGCGTACAGGTTTGTTGGTTTAATTGCCTTGGTATAAATGTAAATTGTGTGTGTAGGACTAGTGTTAGTCTGCGGGGATCACTGGTTGGTGCAGGCCCGGCAGGCCGAAAGTGCCTGTTTCCGCGCTGTATCTCTAAACTAAATCAAACTAAATAAATTGGGTTGGGGGGGCGTGGGGGGGGGATTAGTGTAAAAAAGGTGCTTGAGGCTTGATGCAGATTCGATGGGTTGAAGGGACTATTCCCATGCTGCATCTCTGTATGACTCGATGACTGAGAATGACCCCAGCATTTCCAGCCAAACTTCAATGCTAACTTAAAAGGCTTTTTGACAGGCATATGAATGAATATGCAGGGAATAGAGGTATCTGGTTCACAGGCGGGCAAGAGGGATTATATTAATTTGGCATCATGGATGCAGGCCTGTTCCCGTCATTTTCTATTCTATGTTCTACATTCTCTGAAACAGATTTCTTCCTCATAAATCATATGCCAAAACGGCTGCATGACTAATTTCCATATAACCAGACCACCTTTGGCTTAAAAACATTCAAATTCAGGAGCAGGATTGGACCATTTATCTCTCACTTCTGTTTGACCTCAGCAGATATGTAACCTAAGTGCACAGACCTGAATTTTGTCCAAATCTCTCGGCAAATTTGATTATCAACAATCACTCAAGTGCAAGTTTAAAGTCATTAAATGAATTAGCATTAAACGGCTGCTTGCAGAAGAGCCTTCTAAATTTCCACCGGAATTTGTCTCCCCTTGAAGTGCGCCTGCTTCTAATTTTCAGACAGTGCCCTAGATTCCCCAACCACAGGAAATCATTTCTCTCTGTCTATTCCATCAATTCCTCTTCATATCCTGAAACCGTCAATCAAACCTACCCTGGAATTTCTACAATCTCTCCCTGTGATTTAACTTAGAAATCGGGGATGGTTTCATTTCCAGCCCCTTACTTAACTAGAGATATAGACACAAAAAGTTACAGTATCTCAGCAGGTCAGGCAGCATCTCTGGAGAAAAGGACTAGGGTATGTTTTGGGTTGAGGCCCTTCTTCAGACTGAAGAAGGGCCTCCCAAAACATCAATTGTTCCTTTTTTCCAGAGATGCTGTCTGACCCGTTGAGTAACTCCAGATTTTGTGTCTATCTTTGGTTTAAACCAGCATCTGCAGTTCCTTCCTACCTATCACTTAACTTTTGTTGTTTAAGAAGAAACTGTAGATGCTGGAAAATCGAAGGTAGACAAAAATGCCTGGAAAACTCAGCCGGTGAGGCAGCATCTATGGAGCGAAGAAAATAGGCAACGTTTCGAGTCGAGACCCTTCTTCAGACTTAACTTTCTCTGTCTACTTTTATCCCTGTCAGAACAAAGGGGACTGTAGAATGTGTAAGAAGAAACTGCAGATGCTGGTTTAAACCAAAGGTAGACACAAAAAGCTGGAGTAACTCAGCGGGACAGGCAGCATCTCTGGAGACAAAGAATGGGCGACGTTTCTCATCAAAACTCTTCTTCATCCCCAGTCTACCATGGATGTTGACAATTTTACCATCCAAGGGATCTATGGCAAACCATCAGCAATGGATTATTTTGTTCTTTATGTAATATTGCAAAACTCCAACTAAAAATAAAGAACAGTGATGTTGCTTCCTCGCCATAATCAAATTGTTCCTTGTTATTTGGTAAATTTAGACATTAGACAATAAATGCAGGAGTAGGCCATTTGGCCCTCCAAGCCAGCACCGCCATTCAATGTGACCATGGCTGATCATCCACAATCAGTACCCCGTTCCTGCCTTCTCCCCATATTCCTTGACTCCGCAATCTTTAAGAGCTCTATTTAACACGCTCTTGAAAGCATCCAGAGAACCGGCCTCCAGCACCTTCGAAGGCGGAGAATTCCACAGATCCACAACTCTCTGTGTGAAAAAGTGTTTCCTCGTCGCCATTCTAAATGGCTTACCCCTTATTCTTAAACTGTGGCCCCTGGTTCTGGACTCCCCCAACATTGGGAACATGTTTCCTGCCTCTAGCATGTCCAAACCCTTAATAATCCTATATGTTTCAATAAGATCCCCTCTCATTCTTCTAAATTCCAGAGTATACAATCCCAGCCGCTCCATTTTATCAACATATGACAGTCCCGCCATCCCGGGAATTAATCTGGTGATCCTACGCTATACTCCCTCGATAGCAAGAATGTCCTTTCTCAAATTTAGAGACCAAAACTGCACACTATACTCCAGATGTGGTCTCACTAGGACCCTTACAACTACAGAAGGACCTCTTTGCTCCTATACTCTTTGCTCCATAACTCTTGTTATGAAGACCAACATGCCATTCGCTTTCTTCACTGCCTGCTGTACCTGCATGCTTACGTGACTAATGAACAAGGACCCCCAGATCCCGTTGTACTCCCTTTTTCCCAACTTGACACCATTTAGATAATAATCTGCCTTCCTGTTTTTGCCACCAAACTGGATAACTGCATCTGCCTTGCATCTGCCCACTCACCTAACCTGTCCAAGTCATCCTGCATTCTCATAGCATCCTCTTCACAGTACACGCTGCCACCCAGCTTTGTGTCATTTGCAAATTTGCTAATGTTACTTTTAATCCCTCCATCTAGATCAGGGGTTGGCAACATTGTTCTGGATAGGGGCCGGGACGCATGTCTGTGAGCGGATGGCGGGCCACATCTTTCACGTGTACACATGGATCCCACCCCATCCCGCCCCGGATGGCAGGCATCAAATCCCGTGTTCACTGAAGGTAGACAAAAATGCTGAAGAAACCCAGCGGGTGAGGCAGCCTCGTGCAATCCTTGCATGTCTCACCCACTGTTTTTTGCTTACCTTTGATTTTTCCAGCATCTGCAGTTCTTTCTTAAACATGTTCACAGAAGGTGCGCGGCCGTGCCGGTGGCTTTGCGCAAGATGCGGTATAGCCAGAGCTCGGCCGCGCTTGGCGCTCGGCCACCCTCGACGCTCGGTGGGCCGGATGATTACGGGTTACGTGCCACATTCAGCCCGGGGGCCGTAGGTTGCCGATCCCTGATCTAGATCATTAATGTATATTGTAAATATAGATTAGTTTAGTTTAGAGATACAGCACGTAAACAGGCCCTTCGGCCTACCGAGTCCACGCCGACTAGCGATCCCTACACATTAACACCATCCTACACCCACTAGACCTAATTTTTACATTTATCAAGCCAATTAAACATCAAACCTGTACGTCTTTGGAGCGTGGGAGGAAACAGAAGATCTCGGAGAAAACCCACGCAGGTCACGGGGAGAACGTACTAAATCCGTACAGACAGCATCTGTAGTCGGGATCGAACCCGGGTCTCTGGCGCTGCATTCGCTGTAAGGTAGAAACTTTACCGCTGTGCCAAGGCCAATTATTAATTGTTAAATCAGCCATTCTAAATTTCCCCTCTTGAAGTGGGGGTGGTAGAACCACTGAGGCCGGGAAAGGGGAGGAGGTGTAAATGGTCATGGGTGGGAGAAAAAAATGCAGGGAAATAAGTGGGGAAATGTGATTGATAGGATTGTTCTTGGAGCCAGCAGAGATTTGATGGGCCAAATGGCCTCCTTCGATGTCATCAAGATAATATGAATCTGATTATGTTTTCCTGAGACGAGTGAGGTGCAATCATTAGGTTAACACTAAGTATGTTGAAACCTTTTGAGTTCAAGTATAAATTAAACTTAAAACAAATAGGCCTTGACATCATTCGAAACAGGCCCTCAGTGATAAGGCTGTGATTGTGGGTGAGAGATTACTTTGAATCACAACTAGGAGAGTAAAACTGTGCATGGCATCATTAGATGATTTCAGACTAAGAGGGTTCACATCATAATTGAAAACTTCAGGTTCAAGATTAAGTGCAACTTCACATTCATTGTCACATGCACCAATTAAAGTACAGTAATATTTGAGTTACCATACAGCCATACAAGTAAAAAAACGCATACAGAATAAATTTAACATAAACATCCGCCACAGTGGAATCAACATTCCTCACTGTGATGGAAGGCAATAAAGTTCAGTCATCTTCCTCCTTTGTTCAACCGTGGCGGTCGAGCCCTTCTCAGATTGCTTCTTGGTTTACTGCCAATTTAGAAATTCACCATGATTCCAAGGAACAAACACTGCATAATGTTTAGTGAAGGGCCAATTCCCCAAATATCTAGGACAAAATGTGTAGGATAGAACTGCAGATGCTGGTTTAAATCGAAGGTAGACACAAAATGCTGGAGTAACTAAGCGGGACAGGCAGCATCTCTGGAGAGAAGGAATGGGTGATGTTTTGGGTCGAGACCCTTCTCTTAGCAATCTGTTATCAAGAGCCTTCTCGACCCGAAACATCACCCATTCCTTCTCTCCAGAGATGCTGCCTGTCCCACTGAGTTACTCCAGCATTTTATGTCTAATCCCAAATATCTACTTGCCGTTGCTTTGGACACAAGTCTAGCTGGCATGTTTCAGGCCCACTGAAAGTATTGTGGTCCTATAACTCAACAATCTTCTCCACTACTGATGGGTCCATTTTTTTCATGACAGACCCTGTTTCTGGAATGAGAACGATGTTCCAGATTTCACTGTGCTCTCACGCTGACTCGACAACTTCAGCGTAATAGATTTCTTCTTTCTTTCTATTATTCAATCACGGCATTGGGATATTGATAACGACTCTGACTTTTATTATTATTTGCTAATTGTCTCTGAACTCAGGTCCAGTTAATCACATTGGTGGATCAGAAGTCACAAAAAGTAGATCAGGTTTAGCTTAGTTGAGTATAGTTCAGTTTAGTTGAGTTTAGTTGAGTTGAGTTTAGCTGAGAAATACAGCATAGAAACAGGCCGTTCAGCCCACTGAGTCTACACCGACCAACCATCACCCATATACTAGTTCCATCTTATGCCAGTTTCGCACCTTACACACTGGGGGCAATTTACAGAAGCCAATTAACCTACAACCCTGCATGTCTTTGGAATGTGGGAGGAAACTGGAGCACCCAAAGAAAACATAGAAACATAGAAACATAGAAATTAGGTGCAGGAGTAGGCCATTCAGCCCTTCGAGCCTGCACCGCCATTCAATATGATCATGGCTGATCATCCAACTCAGTATCCCGTACCTGCCTTCTCTCCATACCCTCTGATCCCCTTAGCCACAAGGGCCACATCCAACTCACTCTTAAATATAGCCAATGAACTGGCCTCAACTACCCTCTGTGGCAGAGAGTTCCAGAGGACTCACCACTCTCTGTGTGAAAAAAAGTCTTTCTCATCTCAGTCTTAAAGGATTTCCCCCTTATCCTTAAGCTGTGACCCCTTGTCCTGGACTTCCCCAACATCGGGAACAATCTTCCTGCATCTAGCCTGTCCAACCCCTTAAGAATTTTGTAAGTTTCTATAAAATCCCTCTTAATCTCCTAAATTCCAGAGAGTATAAACCGAGTCTATCCAGTCTTTCTTCATAAGACAGTCCTGACATCTCAGGAATCAGTCTGGTGAACCTTCTCTGCACTCCCTCTATGGCAATAATGTCCTTCCTCAGATTTGGAGACCAAAACTGCACGCAATACTCCAGGTGTGGTCTCACCAAGACCCTGTACAACTGAAGTAGAACCTCCCTGCTCCTGTACTCAAATCCTTTTGCTATGAAAGCTAACATACCATTCGCTTTTTTCACTGCCTGCTGCACCTGCATGCCTACTTTCAATGACTGGTGTACCATGACACCCAGGTCTCGCTGCATCTCCCCTTTTCCTAATCGGTCACCATTTAAATTATAGTCTGCTTTCCTGTTTTTGCCACCAAAGTGGATAACCTCACATTTATCCACATTATACTGCATCTGCCAAACATTTGCCCACTCACCCAGCCTATCCAAGTCACCTTGCAGTCTCCTAGCATCCTCCTCACAGCGAACACTGCCCCCCAGCTTAGTGTCATCCGCAAACTTGGAGATATTGCCTTCAATTCCCTCATCCAGATCATTAATATATATTGTAAATAGCTGGGGTCCCAGCACTGAGCCCTGCGGTACCCCACTAGTTAACTGCCTGCCATTGTGAAAAGGACCCGTTTACTCCTACTCTTTGCTTCCTGTTTGCCAGCCAGTTCTCTATCCACATCAATACTGAACCCCTAATACCGTATGCTTTAAGTTTGTATACTAATCTCTTATGTGGGACCTTGTCGAAAGCCTTCTGGAAGTCCAGATATACCACATCCACTGGTTCTCCCTTATCCACGCTACTAGTTACATCCTCGAAAAATTCCACAAGATTCGTCAGACATGATTTACCTTTTGTAAATCCATGCTGACTTTGTCCAATGATTTCACCACTTTCCAAATGTGCTGCTATCCCATCTTTAATAACTGACTCTAGCAGTTTCCCCACTACCGATGTTAGACTAACTGGTCTGTAATTCCCCGTTTTCTCTCTCCCTCCCTTCTTAAAAAGAGGGGTTACATTTGCTACCCGCCAATCCTCAGGAACTACTCCAGAATCTAAAGAGTTTTGAAAGATTATCACTAATGCATCCACTATTTCCTGAGCTACTTCCTTAAGTACTCTGGGATGCAGCCTATCTGGCCCTGGGGATTTATCGGCCTTTAATCTATTCAATTTACCCAACACCACTTCCCGACTGACCTGGATTTCACTCAATTCCTCCTTTGACCCACAGTCCCCTGCTATTTCAGGCAGATTATTTATGTCTTCCTTAGTGAAGACGGAACCAAAGTAGTTATTCAATTGGTCTGCCATATCCTTGTTCCCCATGATCAACTCACCTGATTCTAACTGCAAGGGACCTACATTTGTTTTAACTAACCTCTTTCTCTTCACATATCTATAAAAACTTTTGCAGTCAGTTTTTATGTTCCCTGCCAGTTTTCTTTCATAATCTATTTTTCCTTTCCTAATTAAGCCCTTTGTCCTCCTCTGCTGGTCTCTGAATTTCTCCCAGTCCTCTGGTATGCTGCTTTTTCTGGCTACTTTGTACGCATCATCCTTTGCTTTGATACTATCCCTGATTTCCCTTGTTATCCACGGATGCACTACCTTCCCCGATTTATTCTTTTGCCAAACTGGGATGAACAATTTTTGTAGTTCATCCATGCAGTCTTTAAAATGTCTTCCATTGTATATCCACCGTCAACCCTTTTAGAATTAATTGCCAGTCAATCTTGGCCAATTCACGTCTCATACCCTCAAAGTTACCTTTCTTTAAGTTCAGAACCATTGTTTCTGAATTAACAATGTCACTCTCCATCCTAATGAAGAACTCAACCTATTATGGTCACTCTTGCCCAAGGGGGCACGTACAACAAGACGGCTAATTACCCCTTCCTCATTACTCAAAACCCAGTCTAAAATAGCCTGCTCTCTCGTTGGTTCCTCTACATGTTGATTTAGATAACTATCCCGCATACATTCCAAAAAATCCTCTTCCTCAGCACCCCTGCCAATTTGATTAACCCAATCTATATGTAGATTGAAGTCACCCATTATAACTGTTTTGCCTTTGTCGCACGCATTTCTAATTTCCTGTTTGATACCATCCCCAACTTCTCTGCTACTGTTAGGTGGCCTGTACACAACACCCACCAGCGTTTTCTGCCCCAGAAGTAACCCACGTGGTCACTGGGAGAACGTTCAAACTCCACTCCGCAATCAGGATCGAACCTGGGTCTCTGGCACTGGAAGGCAGCAACTCTACCGCTGTGCCGCCACTATAGGTTAGGTCAGAAGATTTTCTTCAAGGAAGGATATTAATGTATCAGGTGAGCCCTGATGATAATATAGCAGACTCATACCAGACTTTATTGAGACTAGCCTTTTACAAATAATCCATTTGTATTTAATTACATGAATTAAAATTTGGCAATGTGGTGGGATTCAAACTTCAATGATCAATGATCCAATATTCTGCCTGTTGGTTCACTCACTAAACAATTAGAATACCAGATCTCTTATTAGCATCCATCTTAAAGCATCCATCTGAAAGCATTCTTTTGAAACCATCATTTTGTTTGGTGCTTCGGAAATCTGCTCTGCCACATTTACTTACAGGTACAACCCAAACTGTGGGGACTGTAAATGTGAAAGGTACACAGAAAATGCTGGGGATACTCAGTAGGTCAGGCAGCATCTGCGGAGGGTTTGGAATTTCATTGGCATGAAATATTAACTCTGATTCTTGTCCTCAAATATTGCCAGAATGGCAATATATTTTCTATTATCTCTTATTTCGGTGTATCTCTCTAATACACCCTGAGAGATACTGTATCTCCTTTCAAAAGGGCAGATGGAAAGTGGACAGAACCTGGATTCAAACTAATTGCATTTATTTCAAGAGGGCTTGTATACAAAAAACTGGGATGTAATGCTGAGGCTCTATAAGGCGCTGGTCAGGCCACATTTGGAATATTGTGAGCAATTCTGGGCATTGTATTCGAGGAAGGACGTGCTGGCTCTGGAGAGGGTCCAGAGGAGATTTAAAAGAATGATCCCAGGAATGAGTAGGTTAACCTATGATGAGCGTTTGTCGGCACTGGGCCTGTACTCGCTGGAGTTTAGTAAAATGAGGGGGGACCTCATTGAAGCTTACCAAATCGTGAAAGGCTTGGATAGAGTGGATGTGGAAAGGATGTTTCCACTAGTGGGAGAGTCCAGGACCAGAGGTCATAACCACAGAATTAAAGGACGTTCTTTTAGGAAGTAGATGAAGAGAAAGTTCTTCAGTCAGAGGGTGGTGAATCTATAGAATTCTTTGCCACAGAAGGCTGTGGAGGCCATCAGTGGATATTTTTAAAGCAGAGATATATAGATGTTTAATTAGAACAGGTGTCAGAGGTTATGGGGAGAAGGCAGGGGAATGGGGTTAGGAGGGAGAGATAGATCAGCCATGATTGAATGGTGGAGTAGACTTGATAGGCCGAATGGCCTAATTCTAGTCCTGTCACTTATGACGTGACTCATCTCCCCTCTGTTACCCACTCTGAACCAAATTTCACCCTGTGGTGTTTGCCTGCAGTGTCAACACATTCTTGCCTCGAGAGCTTCCCCGATTTAGTAAAGTCTTGCAGCATATCTATTTCCCATTGGCAATTAAATGTGTGGAGCACACTTGATGGGTGCCCCTTTAGGAAAACTTACTGGTAAGATTCGTTACAGGGAAACCTTAAATGCATAGAAATAAATAACTGCAGTCCCTCCACCATCCAATATGTTCAAGACTGAAGTATAGACTTTAGATTTTAGACTTTAATGATATAGGGCGAAAACAGGCCCTTCAGCCCACTGAGCCCGTGCCGACCAGCGATCCCTCCATACACCAACCTGCACGCACTAGAGACAATTTTAGTTACAACCTACCATAACCAATTAACCTACAAACCTGTACGAATTTGGACTGCGGGAGGAAACCAGAGCGCCCAGAGAAAACCCACTCTGTCGCAGGGAGAATGTACAGACTCAGTTCAGACAGCACTCGTCGTCAGGAGTGAACCCGAGTCTCTGGCGCTGTAAGACAGCAACTCTACCATTGTGCCACTCTGCCGCCCATAAACGGATCACCTTTTGGCCTCAGTTCCACTTTTCTGCCTGTTGTCCATAATCCTTCATTCACCACAAAACAGATAATACTCTCTACCCTCTCTGTGATCTCATTATTTCATTAACATTAGATTCGGGATGATAATGAAGGGAGGAGATTGAACTATTTTCGCCTTCCATCACAGTGAGGAATGCGGAGGATTCACTGTGGTGGATGTTCACGTTAAAATGTATTTTGTGTGTTTTATTGCTTTTTAACGGTATGACTGTTTGGCAAATCAAGTTGCAAAACATACTTGGCTAATAAAGTATGATTATGATTATGATTATGATGATCTATTAGCCTCTGATGATCCATAAAACAAATTATCTGTGTTAATCCAACCTTTCCTTCTAACCAATACTCCCTAATCCAGGCAAAGTACTGTTGAAGAATTTAGGAAGGAACTGATGACGCTGGGTTTAAACCGAAGAATATATATATTTTTTAATCTTTTTGATAGTTTTTATGTTTGTTTATTATATTATCGAATACTGTGTTAACAAACGTTTCGTGCTGCTGCAAGTAAGAATTTAATTGCACATACAACAGCAAAACACTGTGTAGGAAGGAACTGCAGATGCTGGTTTACACCGAAGATAGACACAAAAAGCTGGAGTAACTCAGCGGATCAGGCAGCATCTCTGGAGAAAAGGAATGGGTGACGTTTCGGGTCGAGTCCCTTCTTCCGACGTTTCTACAGAAAGTCACGCATTCCTTTTCTCCAGAGATGCTGCCTGACCTGCGAGTACTGGTGAACCTTTTCTGCACCCTTTACAAGGCCTCCACATCTTTCCTGCATCGCGGTGACCAGAACCGCACAGAAATATGTTCTTAAGAAAGAATGACGTGTTTGTGTGAACTTTGGAATTCATTGATCAAATAAAATATGCACCAACATGTATACTGCTATTGACAGAGTGCTACAGGAAATGAGTGCACATACCGAGTGTTGAATCTTTACCTGAGTTATCTTACTTGGAATGTTAATGCAGGGCCAAGGAGAGTTGATGCATTGCTATGTTGCAAGATGAGTAGTCGTCTGTGGTTTAGTTAAAAAGGGAGGAGATCATGATGATGATATGGAGTCTAACATAGATTTGGTTGTGTAAGATTTGTGGTGGGCGGCATTGCAGGGCAAGAAGATTCGTATTTCCATAAAGGAAGCCTTGGTGTTGCATAGGTGTTTAGTTTAGTTAGTTTAGTTGAGACATGCAGCTTTGTCCCACCGAGTCCTCACCGACCAGCGATCCCCGCACATTTACACACAGAGGGGACAATTTACGTTTCTTTAATTTACCAAGCCAAGTCACTTGCATATATATACGTCTTTGGAGTGTGGGAGGAAACCGAAGATCCCGGAGGAAACCCACGCGGGTCACGGGGAGAACATACAAACTGCGTACATACAGCGCCCACAGTCAGGATGGAACCCAGGTCTCTGGCGCTGTAAGGCAGCGACTCTACCGCTGTTCTTCAAGGCTTCAACTCTGTTCTATCGCTCAACACAATCACAACTGATCAATTCACTTCAGCCTCCCCACTCCACCCCATCTCTCATGATTCCGTTAGCATTAAGAACAATACTTACCTCCTGAGTATTGGCTGACTCAGCATCCATTGCCTTTTATTCTACTTTTAGAGATGCAGCACAGAAACAGGCCCTTCGGCCCACCGATTCCGTGCCGACCAACGATCACCCCGTACACTAGCACTATGCTACGCACTAGGGATGGTTTTCAATTTTACCGAAGCCAATTAACCTACAAAGCTGCACGTCTTTGTGATGTGGGAGAAAACCGGAGCGCCCATAGGAAAGCCACACGGTCACTGGGGGAACGTACAAACTCTGCACGTTAAGCATCTATAGTCAGGATTGAACCCGGGTCTCTGGCACTATGCCGCCCTTTTACTGTAGAGAATTCCACATTTTCACCATCCTTTGGCTGAAGGGTGGTGAATCTATGGAATTCTTTGGCACAGAAGGCCAAGTCAATGGATATTTTTAAGGCAGAGATGGATAGATTTTTGATAAGTACGGGTGTTAGGGGTTTTGGGGAGAAGGCAGGAGAATGGGGTTAGGAGGGAGAGTTAGATCAGCCATGATTGAATGGCGGAGTAGACTTGATGGGCCGAATGGCCTAATTCTGCTCCTGTCATCTATGGCTTTATGACTCCTAATTCTGGACGATCTAGCCATTGGGAATTTTCCCTTTGTACCTCGCCTTTGAGGAATTCTGTTGGTTTCAGTGAAATCCCCTCTCGTTATTCCCCAGGAATGCTGCCTGACCCGCTGGGTTACTCCAGCATGTGTTTCGTCAAGTTTACTTTAGAGAACAGCCATGGAATCAGGCCCTTTGGCCCACCGAGTCCACTCCGACCAGCGATCCCTGTCCTGTAGCACTATCCTACATACTGGGGAACAATTTGCAATCGTACCAAAGCCAATTAACCAACAAACCTGCGCATCGTTGGAGTGTGGGAGGAAACCGGAGCACCCGGAGAAAACCCACGCAGTCACAGGGAAAACGTACAAACTCCGTACAGACATGCACCCGTAGTCTGGATAGAACCCTGGTCTCTGGTGCAGTGAGGCAGGAACTCTATCACCGCACCACTCTGTCTGTCATTGCTATACACCAGCATCTGCAGTTGTTTGTTATCACACTATACATTTATTATTGTGTCTTTGCCTGAATCTATGTGTCTGTGATGCTGCTGCAAGCAGGATTTTCCTTGTGCCTGCAACGTACCGTACTTGTACCTTCCGACAATATCTCGACTTAAGATAGATGCAAAAAGATGGAGTAATTCAGCGGGTTAGACAGCATCTCTGGAGGGAAGGAATAGGTGACGCTTTGAGTCGAGACTGCACCCATCCCTTCTCTCCAGAGATGCAGTCTGACCCGCTGAGTTACTCCAGCGCTTTGTGTCTATCTTCGGTTTAAACCAGCATCTGCGGTTCCTTCCCACACAATAAAGTCGACTTGACTTGAATCGACTTGACTTGCCGTCCTGCACTTGAAGTCACCCAAATTTATGAGGGAAAGGGTGTTATGCTATAGCTTGGCTGAAGTTGTCAGTCTTAGATTGGGAGACACAGTGAGAGAAGGACTGAGTGCATCTGAAGTGAACACTGGGCAATGTGCACTGGCCACCTCACGGGGTTCTCCATGAGCAAACAATTTACGCAGCACCATTACCTGCCAGCGCCTAAGTGCAAGGATGATTAATAATTAAGATCCTCCTTCAGGGAGAAAACAGCAAGTCAGAGCAAAAGAAATGTTTCTAAAATTATCCACTTTTCAAAAGGGGAGAAAATGAAAAAAATCTTCACATGAACAAAATTCTAATCAACACCCGTTATAATTACTGGGAAGAGTTTCTGAATCCACGACTGTAAGTAGTTTGAAGAGTGCATTAGCTGACACAAGAGTCCAATTAGGTCTGGAGTCTTTGCTCTTGAAATGAAAATCTGCTGATTTAACCTGTTGGAGAATACTAGCAGATGAGGTTTTTTTTTTCTCGCATTTGAATGATAACATCCATAAGTATTTTAAGTATGCTTATCTACCAGCGCAATGAGTAATGATGGTTAAAATGTCAAAAGACAAATATTTGCATTTTGCTGTGCCAGTCTAATAGGATCTTCTTCTTACAATGCAAGATGATTTATAAGTCATTTCACAACCCAAATCCACAGACAAGATAAGAAATCCTACTCATGTTATAGTAATCATTCTGGCGAAGTTTCTCTTACTACAGACGGCTGCACCAAAATGAGCTGGCCAGCGTTATTTAATCTTAGACCTAATCCTTAGATCCCATTTAATGTTTGGTCTGTCTAAGGTGCCTCGACCCGAAACATCACCCATTCCTTCTCTCCAGAGATGCTGCCTGCCTTCCAGCAGTTTGGAGTTACTCCAGCATTTTGTGACTATTTTGGGTTATTAACCAAGCCAGCTTTTTACCTTGGATGATCTTGAAATTATGGGGATAAAGGCAAGAGTTGGGATTTTAGCAGCAAATGAGTTAAGGTGAAGTTGAGTCAGAACTTATTGTTAGAGGATGGAACTAGATCATGTTCATATTGAGGTAAATGCATCTGGCTCAGCATTAAATATCACGGTGGATTACACCAGCATTTTGTGTCTATCTTCAGTTTAAACCAGCATCTGCAGTTCCCTCCTGCACAACTTTCCTTTCCTTTATGCAACTGCAAGCATGATTTCCTGCAATTTGGTATAATTTAGTTTAGTTTAGTTTAGAGAAGCAGTGTGGAAACAGGCCCTTCGGCCCACCAAATCTGTGCCGATCAGCGATCCCCGCACACTAACACTACCCTACGCACGGGGTGGGAGATTGCAACCTGTACGTGGTCCACCCTGTTTCGACGAATGCAATCAACCTGGCGTGCACAAACCTGGCGTGATCAAACATAACAAGTTGTCTTACAACTTTAAGCTGTGCACACTATAGCAAGAAGAAGAAGACCCTACGCATACTTGGGACAATTTACAATTTTACCGAGCCAATTAGGCTAAAAACCTGTCCATCTTTGGAGTGTGGGAGGAGCTCTGGGCGAAAACTCATGCAGGTCATGGGAAGAACATACAAATTCCGTACAGCCAGCACCCGTAGTCAGAATCGAAGCCGGGTCTCTAGTGCTGTAAGGCAGCAACTCGACCTCTGCGCCACCATGCCGCCCCTGATAACCATTTTAGATACTCCAGCATTTTGTATCCATCTTTGGTTTAAACCAGCATCTGCAGTTCCTTTCTATACATTTAATCTCGCTCCATGGCTAATTTAATCTCGCTCTATGGCTTGTAAACGGTCCGCTTTGCCAGCCATCTTTGTTCTCAGAAGCGGATCGAGGATCTTGGAATGCAAATCCTCTCCCACCATGAATATTTTAAAGGAGACGAACATACACTCTGCTGTTATCTCAGCTTCAATTATTTAAGATTGGCAGATGAAAGCAATATATGTAACAGCAATCAGTTACAAAACCATCTTGTGCGTTGTGTCGTGGAACTGACTGAATGGAGTGTGGGTACGGGAGGAAGAGCCTGTTATTAATTTATTTTGAGCAAAGACATTCAGGCAGACTCAAACTGGAATAGTGACAGTAGGCAGCTGTATTCTTCCTCTGCTGACTTGCATTGGAAATTCAATTTGCTTAATAAATATGAAATGATCTTATGGAGGAAACAGATTTTAATGCAATGTACATTGAACCAGATGTGCTGAGGACCTTAACCATGGAGTAAAAATCCAAATGGATGGCATGTTAGGAAATATATATTTCGCTATTACAAAGGAACATGGATGCCTGCCAATTATTAGACTGCTGGTAATCATGTTTATCTTGACATATTTATTTGTTCAGGGAAATTTGTAAAAGCACACATCCCCTGCTTTCGAAATAATGTTTACTTTAATTCTGTTTTTGAAATATAGGGTGAATGCAGGACCTTCGGCGCCCTTCCGGGCCAACCAATAGGTTGAATCACCCCATACACTAGTTCTATCCTGCACACTAGGGACAATATACATAAGCCAATTAACCTACAAACCTGCATATCTTTGGAGTGTGGGAGGAAACCGGAGCACCCAAAGAAAACCCACGCACTCACAGGGAGAACGTACCAACTCCACACAGACAGCACCCATAGTCAGGGTCAAACTCGGGTCGCTGGCGCTGTAAGGCAGCAGCTCTACTGCTGTAGCACTGTGCCACCCCATGAAAAAGGAATACAAGTTGTGGGTTTCTGATTATTTAAGTGACGACATGATGACGGAAGATTGATTACATCAAAAAGACAGCAAAATCTAACTCTGTATGTGTTTGTGTGTGTTTGTGTGTGTGTTTGTGTGTGTGTGTGTGTATTAATGTGTGCATGTGCACTTGCGTTGTGTGTGTGTATGTGTTTGTGTGTGAGTGTGTGTGTGAGTGTGTGTTTATGTGTGTGTTTATGTGCGTGTATGTGTGTGTATGTATGTGTGTATGTGAGTGTGTATGTGCATGTGTGTGTGTTTGTATGTGAATGTGTACACACTCTCACGCACACATGTGCATGAGGAGTGGGCATAGTGTGAGTGAGGGTGAGTTTATTCCTGTGGGGGCAGGGTGTAACATTTAGTTTTGTATAGTTTAGTTTAGTTTAATTTAGTTCCGTTTAAATGAGTTTAATTTAGTTTAGTTTAGTTTAGAATTACTGCATGCAAACAGGTCCTTCGGCCCACTGAGTTCACGCCCCCCCCGTACACTAGTTCTGTCCTGCCCGCTAGTGACGGTTAACAGAGACTAATTAAACTAATTACAAACCTGTACGCCTCCACTTATCTTTGTTACCAATTAACGTCTGATTAAACAGAAATGGACGATACTTTTTTATGCAACCGTTCACAACTTTCATTTAAGATTTGTCCTTGATGCAGGAACGACCAGCATTGTCAATTTTATGGTCATTCTTCAATTTCCCAAATTTCATCAAGATTATAGGATTATGTTTGGACATTACGTTATCTGCCATTCATCAGGCATGTGGAACCCGGCAGCAAAGGTTCAAATCCTTTGCGACACAGTTATTGAATGAGGTCTGGCTGATTAAGATACCTTTGAGATGGTTCCCAGTTAATTAAGCATTATCTGAATCCTCAGGGCAAATCATTGTGAAGTCTGATCCTGGTGGCAATCTTGCAAGTTGTGGATCTAAATATCAAAACAACGTGTTACGCTTTTTCAATTCAGAGGTCAGGACTTTTTTTTTTAATTTCTTTTTTTTTTTTTTTAAATATAAATATATATTTTTTTAAATTTTATAATACAGCTTAGGAGATAGGTCCGTAGGTACAGAAAATAAAACTATTCGTCTAGTCGTGGGTTCAAGCTTCCGTCGAGCCTCAGCGCTGGCCCATTCTACCCCTTCAAATAATCTATGAACGGGGACCATATTCTAATAAATAATTCAGGTTTGTCGATTAAGACAAATCTAATTTTTTCCAGATTAGATCTCCATAATCCACATTTTAATTGTAGGGGATGCAGGGTTTTTCCAAAATTTTAATATTAGTTTTTTCCCAGTTATTATACTATAATCCAGGAAATTTCTTTGGTTTATTGTCAGTTTTAGGTATTGTTCAGATATGCCCAATATTATTAATTTAGGATCGGGATCCAGTTGACTATTAACCACTACAGAAATAATTTTTAAAATATCCACCCAAAATGTTTTAATTTTTATGCAATTTACAAAGGTATGGGTTAAATTAGCCTCAGAATATTGACATTTATCGCAGATAGGAGAGCTATTAGGACAGGACTTTTGAATTGGAGGAGGAATAAATAGAATAGCGTCCGGACATAGATTTACAGCTGCACTCTGTTTCTATTTGTGGAAGCAAATATGGACAATATATAATAATCGCAAGAAGGATGTCTGACTTTAAAGGGCAAATGTCATGATAAACAACAAAGATCATTGACGAATAATCCAAATGCCAGAGCTCTACACTTGGAGCTTTACCGCGCTTGCCAAAATAGTTTCATCTTAGTTTAGAGATACAGTGCAGGAACAGGCCCTTCGGCGCACCGAGTCCGCATTGACCAGCGACCGCCGCACATTAATACTACCCTACACGCTCCATGAACAATTTGCACTTATGCCAAGCCAATTAACCTGCAAATCTGTACGTCTTTGGCGTGTGGGAGGAAACCAAATATCTCCGAGAAAACCCACGCAGGTCACGGGGGAAACGTACAAGCTGCGTACAGACAAGCGCTCGTAGTCAGGATCGAACACGGGCCACCGGTGCTGCAAGCGCTGTAAGGCAGCAACTCTACCAATGCGACAGTTGAATGTAAAGGTTTACAGTGCAACACGGGAACAGGACCTTTGGTCTGCAATGTTTGTGCCAAACATGATACCAAATTAAACTGACCCCTTCTGCCTGCCCCAGATCCATATCCTTCCTTTCCTTACATATTTGTGCACCTATCTAAAAGTATTTTAAACAAAACTATCATATCTGCTTCCATCACCGTCACCCCTGGCAGTGTTAGTCAATTATTGATTCAGTTTCAGTTTAGTTTATTGTCACGTGTACCGAGGTACAGTGAAAAGATTTTATTGCGTGCTAACCGGTCAACGGAAAGACAATACACGATTACAAGCGATCCATTTACAATGTGTAGATCATGATAAAGGAACAATGTTTAGTGCAAGGTAAAGCCAGCTAAGTCCGATCAAGGATTGTCTGAGGGTCATCAAAGAGGTAGATAGTCGTTCAGCACTGCTCGCTGCTTGTGGTAGGATGATTCAGTTGCCTGGTAACAAATTGGAGTAAACTGTCCCCGAATCTGGTGGTGTGCGTTTTCACACTTCTATAATTTTGTGTGGACTGTTTTACAGACTATGCCAGTGACATGACCCATACGTATCCCTCAAGCAACATCACTCCAATAAACCATCAAGTCAAGTCGAGTTTATTGTCATGTGCATAAAAATGATGAGGTACAGGTACATTGACAATCTTGCTTGCAGCATCAAAAGCACATAAACCTAGAAAACACAGATAAACATTATTATTACACAGAAAAAAACACATAAATTCCACAAGGCAATGAAAAGAAAAAGACTGTGCAAAAAAAACAACAGAAGAAAAAGACTGTGCGAAAACAAAAAAACAAGACTTTAGTGAAAGACACAATTAGGAAACAACTCCTTGGCACTGCAAGATGCCGTCTGTAGTTTTCTATTGCTGACGTATGATTAGTGTGGTGACCGGGATCCAGCGATCAACGAGCTCTTGTCCCAAATCTTCCCCTCACCTCTTTCCACCAGCTATCTCCCTTCCAATCCATCATTCTGAAGAAGGATCGCCACCTGAAGTGTCACCGTGCCCATTTTCTTCCGCGCCTGCTGCCTTTTGTAAAGGCTACTGCTGTTTCTATTTAAAATGTGCTTGCTTCCCCTTCTCCTGAAAATAATGACTCACCCAACAGCAAGGGATATCCCTTTGTATGCACAATGCTATTTGAGTAAATCCTCGCTACAAACTCTGTCAATTTCTGCCCTGCATCTTTTGACACAAGCCTGAAAAAATAGTGTAGGTAGAAATTCTGCCTGGTTAGGCATTTCCTGGACCTACCTGATCTCCCAGTTGCCAAATGCTTTAATTCCCCTTCTCATTCCCACACTGACCTTTCTGTCCTGGGCCTCCTACAGCTGTCAGAGTGAAACCAAGCAGAAATTGAGGAACAGCACCTCATATTTCGATTGGGCAGCTTACACCCCAGTGGTATGAATATTGACTTCTTTAACTTCAAGGTAAACCTTTAACCTGCATTCTCTCTCTCTCTCCATCCCTCCCCCACCCAAGTCAATATCACAAAACTAAATTGAACTAAAATAGATCATTTGCAAATGACCAGTTCTAAGATAGACAGAGGGCAAGACTCAACTAAAATTGTCAAACTCAAGTGGGTACTTAAGACAGATGTCCACGTGCACCTCCTCTAACCTCCTCTACTGCATTCAGTGCTCTTGATGTGGCCTCCTGTACGTCAGAGAGACCAATTGTGGACTCAGCGACCATTTTGCCAAACGCTTGTCTCAGTCCGTCAAGGCCTACCAGATTTAGGTTAGTTTAGTTTAGAGATACAGTGTGGAAACCCAGACCCATCGAGTCCATATCGACCAGCGATCCCCTCACATTGACAATACCTTACACACACTAGGAACAATGTTACATTTATACCAAGCCAATTAATCTACAAACCTGTACGTCTTTGGAGTGTGGGAGGAGACCAAAGATCTCAGAGAAAACCCACGCAGGTCATGGGGAGAACGTACAAACTCTGTACAGACAGCACCAGTAGTCAGGATCAAACTCGGGTCTCTGTCACTGTACCATTATGCTACCATACTGCCCCTAATTTCCCAGTTGCTCCCAATTTAACTCCCCTTCCAATACTCATTCCTGTCTGTCCTAGGTCACCCCCTATGACATAGTGAGGCCACACGCTAACTGGAGGAACAGCACCTCATAGCTTACAACCCAATGGTATGAAATTAAACTCTCCAATTTTAGTAACCTCTAAGAAAACCCCCACCCTCTTTTCTCTCCCACAACTCCCTTTCTGTTCCCCTCCCCAATTTCCCCTGAGCCCCAGCTAGACTCATACCTATTTCTCCCCTCTCCCTACCCCTCATTCCTACGGTCCTGCTTCTGGCTTCACAATTCACAACTCTTCAATCCTTTTTACTCACACCTTTTTTTTGCATCTCCGGCCTTTGTCCAACCGCTAACCACCACCCCTCCCCCCCAACCCTCATCCATGTTCACCTATTACCTGCCATGCTTTGTCCTGCCCCTCCTCTCTTCTATCTATCATCCTCTCTCCCCCGCAATGTCTGAAGAAGGGTCCCAACCCCCCAAAACATCGACCATCCATGTTGCCTGGGGATGCTGCCTGACTTGCAGAGTTAGGCAATGGACAATAGACATTAGACAATAGGTGCAGGAGTAGGCCATTTGGCCCTTCGAGCCAGCACCACCATTCATTGTGATCATGGCTGATCATCCACAATCAGTAGCCCGTTTCTGCCTTCTCCCCATACCCCCTGGCTCCACTATATTTAAGAGCTCTATCTAACTCTCCAGCACTTTGTGTCTTTGGTGGCTGAATTCAATGTTGACACAACAAGGCTGTAGCATTCCCAGAGGAAGATGAGGTGATCTTTGATGAGGGGGGGGGGGGGGGGGGGGGGGCGGGGAGAAGAAAGGAAAAAGGAGGAGGAGGAGCCCGAGGGCAGAGGGAGAGGTGGGAAGGGAAGGAGACAGCAAGGGTTAACAGAATTGAGAAAATTCAATGTTCAAACCCAGAGGATGCAGACTCCCCAAGCGGAATATGAGGTGCTGATCCTCCAACTTGCGGTGTTGCTCACTCTGGCAGTGGAGGAGGCCCAGGACAGAGAGGTCGGATATGGAATGGGATGGGGAGTTGAAGTGCTGAGCCACCGGGAGGTCACTAAAACTAAATGAATCTGAATCAGCACCTGACTTGGTATTCTAAATCAAACCTATGCTGGGTGACTGCTGTGAGAGCACCTGTGTTCAGTACCAGGGGAAACCCTGAGCTTTTAGCTGCTTGCTCCTTTAATTCTCCATCAAGAAGCATCTTTGTCCACTGATTCGGTCTGATTATTCCTCTCTTATTATAGGAAGACAGGGTGGCACGTAGGCACAGCTGGTAGGGCTACTGCATCACAGCACCAGAGGCCTGCGTTTGATCCTGACCTATCTGATCATGTGTGTGTGGAGTTTGCACGTTCTCCATGTGACAACTTGGGTTTCTACCGGGTGCTCCGGTTTACTTCCTCATCCCCCCCAAAAAATGTAGGTTTGTCTGTTAGTTAGACCCTGTAATGTTAGTTCCGATGTGTTGGGAAGAGATGAGTAATGGGGCCTGTCCTACTTGGGCGATTTTTTAGGTGGCTGCCGGCGACTGTCAGAGTCGTAGCAGGTCGCTGAAAAAACGGCGACTGGACCCCCCGACGACAATGTCTACGACAGCCTACCACCTAGTGGACGTCAAGCTACGGCAAGCCACCGACAAGCAGCAGCCCATTAGGACGTCCACCGACGACCACACCTATGTCAACCTACGACCACACAGGTGGCGACTTACGACAACCGAAGTCAACGTACGTCCGCCCACGACAGACTACGACAAGCTGCGACCCTGTATGTGACGACTGAAGACAACTGAAGCCAATTCAGTCGCCGGTACCTGTCGCCGGGTGACGTAGGTAGTCGCCAATGGAATTCAGCAAAGTCAGCACCGGCGACAACCTACGTCACCTGGCGACAACCTACGACAGCACCTACGTCAGGAGAAGTCAAGCTACGCTCATTGGCGTCAAACCCACTGCCGTCGACTGTCGCCAAAAATGTTTGAACATGTTGAAAATCCAGCGGCGACCAGAAAGACGCTACGACTCTTTGTGTGACTGAGGAGACTACTCAGGACCATACAGGCCACACCCCGGCGACCATGTGAAGAAAGCCTAGTCACCTGTAGTCACCTAAAAAATAGCCAAAGTGGGACAGGCCCTTAAATGTAAGAACATAGAACTAGTGATCGATCAACGGTGTGGACTCAGTGGGCTGAAGGGCTGATTTCCATGCTGTATCTCTAAACCAAACTAAACTAAACATAACTAATCCTGTGTAGGAAGAAACTGCAGATGCTGGTTTAAACTAAAGATAGACACTAAAAGCTGGAGTAACTCAGAGGGACGGGCAGCATCTCTGGAGGGAAGGAATGGGTGAGGTTTCAGGTCGAGACCCTTCTTCAAAATTCCTCAGACTGCATAATCCTATACTTATGTCTTCTCACTATTGAAAGCCAACACACCATGCGCCTTCTTAATTGTCTGTGGCTAGTTCGGGAGGAGACAAAGACAGCCTCTACGCGGCCTCCTCCACGAGTAGCTTACAGGCTCATAAGCCCACAAAGCGAAACCAATGTCTTTACCGCGTCTGCATACCGCTAAAAGCAATGCCTCTCCAGGCCAGGCGGCACCGTTAGATGTTCAACGGAGCTGCAGGTCTAAAAGACATACGACAGAAGAAGCTAGTTAGCAGTTAGCTGCGTATTATTTTCTTGAAGTGATAAACACACGTTGATTGATTGAAAGATGTAGCGTAGAGGCAGGCCATTCCGGTTCACCGCGTCATCCACATAAAATATTAAATGGTGGAAAGAAGGAACTGCAGGTGCCCATTTACCAAGGAAAGGCACAAAATGCTGGAGTAACTCAGCGGGACAGGCAGCATCTCTGGATAGAAGGAAGGGGTGACGTTTCGGTCGAGACCCTTCTTCAGACTCAAAAAAAAAACTAAACTATCCATGTCCTCCAGGGATGCTGCTTGACCTACTGGGCTACTCCAGCATGTTGTGCCTTTCCTTGGTCAATTGGCACCTGCAGTTCCTTCTTTCCTCCCCTAAGACATAAAAAACGTCGTGCTTCATTTTGACAATTCTCATTATGCTGTGACTTGATATTTATGTGGTTTGGCTTCAGATGCAATGATAACAGATCCCCGCTGAGTTACGTCAGCTTTTAGTGTCTATCTTACCAAGCTGAATGTTAGTTAAGCTGCATATCTATTACATATGCCATGCCAGGCAGTGGAATGAATGCAGAACAATCAGAGCAACCAACAACCCTCCCCAACGTAGCTCCATTAGTTTCATAAGTTCAAAAGTCAGGAGCAGAATTCGGGCACTCAGCTCATAGAATCTATTCCACCATTCTAACATGGCTGATTTATGTTATCGGTCATAAGGTCATAGGTGATAGGAGCAGAATTAGGCCATTCGGTCCATCAAGCATACACCATTCAATCATGGCTGATCTATCCCTCATTCTCCTGCATTCGCCTCATAACCTTTGGCATAATTATTAATCAAGAATCTGTCAATCTCTGGTTTTAAAAAAAACCTAATGACTTGGCTTCCACAGATTGACCACCCGCTGACTAGAGAAATTCCTCCTCATCTCCTCTGTAAAGGTACATCCTTATATTCTGAGGCTGTCGAACTCTGGTGCAAGACTCTCCCACTAGTGGAAACATCCTCTCCACATCCACTCTATCCAGGGCTTTCACTATTCGGTAAGTTTCAATGAGTTCCCCCCTCATACTTCTAAACTCCAGCGAGTACAGGCCCAGTGCCGTCAAACGCTCACCATATGTTATCCCACACATTCCTGGGATCATTCTCGTAAACCTCCTCTGGACCCTCTCCAATGCCAGCACATCTTTGCTCAGATATGGGGCCCAAAACTGCTCACAGTACTCCAAAATGCGGTCTGAACAGTGCCCTATGAATCCTCAGCACTACATCCCTGTTTTTATAGATCTAGTCCTCTCAAAATAAACGCCGACATTTCATTTGCCTCACTTACTACCGATTCAACTTGCAAATTAACCTTCTGGGAATCCTGTGCCGGCAATCCCAAATCCCTTTGCACCTCCGATTTCTGAATCCTCTCCCCATTTGGAGAATAGTCTACGCCCTTAATTCCTACTACCAAAGTACACAAATGCACACTATGCAGTTTCATCTGCGGAGAGCCTGTGAATCCCGGACAGGACCTATCAGCCCCCCTCAGAACCCACAGAGCCCATCTGCAAGCAAGTCTCCCTTGACCCAGCGGGACGGTCTGAAGATGGCTGCTACTTATCAAATTCTTTTTCAATTTTGAAGTGCACTATTTCGAGCCTCTGACTGATTGAGTGTCAGTTTTAAAAGTCAATAGGGAAAAGTGAGACCTAGCCTCAAGATAGTACTTCCCAAACAAGAGGCATATGGGCTCAGATTGACATTTCTGTGCAACATCTTGCACCAGGCGTTTAATGACTGCATGATACGGCACATGCGAAATGACCGGAGATCACATTGCAAGATGCGGGCCTTGCTCATAAGCTATATTTTAAATAACCTGTCAAGAAACCACTGGATGTTAACTTGCTGCTGTCCGTACTCCAGTTAACCTGGAGTTGATCACTAGTTTCGGAAGGAAGCGGAACAGAGACAAGAAGCAGGGGCAGGCCATTTAAGCCAGCCTGCCATTGCATAGTTACACACAAAAGGCTGGAGTCACTCAGCGGGACAGGCAGCATCTCTGGACAGAAGGAATGGGTGACATTTCGGGTCGAAATCCTTCTTCAGTCTGATGCTCTTCAGAGATGCTGCCTGTCCCGCTGAGTTACTACAGCTTTTTGTGTCTATCTTCGGTTTAAACCAGCATCTGATGTTCCTTCCTACACATTGCATAACGTTAGGACTGAGCCTGCACCTCGGGTCCCCATTCCATCTAGGACCCATGCCTCCTGCTTCATCTAGTGCCGAACAGTCTATCATTCTCATCATCAGTCATGTAATGACTGATCATCCTCTGCCTCAGTAGTGGAGACAAGCAGAGTGTCTGCGTAAGTTGTATACTCCCCTCCCCTCCTGTAGCGTGGTGATTAAAACAATGCCTTGTTTTCTTTTTATTTAACAAAATACTCTTTATTAATATTGAAAATAATCAATAGCATATTGTATGGATTGATGAAGGAGGCCCTGCAGCGAGTGGCCTGGGGCTTGCCTCAGGGTAGCACAGTGAATAGCGGTAGAGCTAACGCCTCACAGCGCCAGAGATCCGGGTTTGATCCCAACTACGGGTGCTGTCTGAACGTAGTTTGTGCGTTCTCCCCGTGACCTGCATGGGTTTACTCCAAGACCTTCGGTTTCCTCCCACACTCCAAAAACGTCCAGGTTTGTAAGTTTATTGGCTTGGTGTAAATGTAAAATTATCCCAAGTGTGTGTAGGGTAGTCTTAAGCGCCTGTCCCATTTGGGCGCCATTTGCGCGTCATTTACACAACATCATTTACGCGTCACGACGCACGACACGCGCGTTGTGACGCGCACATGATGCGCGCATGGTGCGTATTACGCGCGCATGGTGCGTATTACGCGCGCATGGTGCGTATTACGCGCGCATAGTGCGTATTACACGCGCATGGTGCGTATTACGTGCGCATGGTGCATATTACGAGCGCATGGTGCGTATTACGTGCGCATGGTGCGTGGTGAGGTAGGCAGTGACACGCGGTCGCGGGCGGTGTCCAAGGAGTTTGGGCGTGCAAAATCTTCGCGCACCATATGCGTGACGCTCAAATGATGCCCAAGATGGAGAGGTCCTTTAGTGTGCGGCGATCTGGGCTCGGTGGGCCGAAGGGCCTGTTTCCGTGCTCTATCTCTAAAACTAAAAAAAACTAAAACCTTAATCGGGAGTCCAAAGACTTTGGACTCTTTGTAAATGGAGGGAAAATATGGCGACTCATGTATGTGTGTTCTATGCAAAAGGAATCTCACTGTGCGGTGCCTAGTGATAATAAGAATAAGTTGCCTGGGCCTCCGTACTGATCATGAAGGACTGCATCCTTGCGTGAACCAGAGAGGAGATGAATGACTCCTAGAAAACTACGTCATGGTAGTTGCTTCATAAAGCACCTCAGGTTATTTCATTTACAGTACATTAGTAAGACTTTGGCTATCACTTAGATACAGGCCTTGAGCAAATAGTTTGTTGGGTTTCAGATTGTTCAATGATTTAATGATGATACTTTATGTGGAATGCTTTGTTCTGCATACAACCTGGTAAAATCATACCTCTGACCTCACCTCTAGAGGCAGTACAAAAGTGTTGCCACGTTTCTGGAACTGACAAAGTTACAAAAGTTCACCGAATAGTCCTACCTGCTGCCTGACCTGCGCCCTGCTCTCCTAGGCTGGGTCCCCCCTTAGCGGTGGGGGTAGGTGAGTGAGGGTACGGGGGGGGGGGGGGGGGGGGGGGGGGGGGAGGGGGTGGGGAGGGAGGAGCGCCTTCAGCTGAGCTTCTTCCCAGCCGACTCCAGAGTGACTTGAGCAAGGACAGTAAACAGAGTCCAGTAAACAGTGGCAACCTGCAACGACCTATGATGGGTTCCGGCAGTCACTGAAAAAGTCGCGTAAGTGGGACAGGCCCATAAGATTCTCTCACACTGAGAGAAATATATATACTTATTAGAGGCGTAGATGGGGAAGATAGTCAGTCTTTCTTTTCCCCACATACCAGAGGGCATAGGTTTAAGGTGAGAAAGGCAAGATAAAAGGAGGTTTGAGAAACAAGCTTTTTGACACAGTGAGCGATAGGCGCCAGGAATCAGCTGCTAGAGGAGGTGGTGGAAGCAGAAATAATAGTGACATAATATACAGGCATGATGCATGAACAGGCAGGGAATGAAGGGATATGGACCATATGCAGACAGATTTAGATTTAGGGCTTTTAGACTTTAGAGAGTCGGGCAACATGATGGCGCAGAGTTAGAGTTGCTGCACCAGAGACCCGGGTTCGATCCCCACTACGGGTGCTGCCTGTATGGAGTTTGTACGTTGTCCCCGTGACCTGAGTGGGTTATCTCCGCGATCTTCGGTTTTCTCCAGTACTCCAAAGACATACAGGTGTGGTACAGGTGTGATTTGTCCCCGGTGCGTGTAGTATAGTGTTAATGTGCAGGGGTCGCTGGTTGGTGCAGACTCTGGGCTGAAAGCCTTTTTCCATGATGTATCTCTAAAAAAAGGATACTGCAAGGAAACAGGAGCTGAGCGGTCACCCCACACACTAACACCTTCCCACACACCAGGGACAGCGCAGAATGTTACTGAAAGCCAATGGACTGACAAACCTTTACACCTTTGGAGTGCAGGAGGAAACCAGGGCACCCGGTGAAAACCCACGCAGTCACAGGGAGAACATACAAACTCCGTACAGACAGCACCCGTGGTCATGATCGAACCCGGATCTCTGGAGCTGCGAGGCAGCAACTCTACCGCTACACCACTGAGCCGCCCTGGGATTAATTTAAGATTGGCATCATGGTTGACATAGGCATGATGTGCTGAAGGGCCTTTTCCTGTGCTGTACTGTTTTAATGTCCTCCAAGCATTGGCTTGCTGCATCCCAGCAGGCTCCCTGCTCTCCGTCCTTGCGCCAGTAGCTGGAAGAAAAGGAATAACGGCAAATAATGACAAGTGAAAATTGTCTTCACCTCAATACTTTACACCGCAATTAAATGAAAAATCTCCTTCCCCTTGCAAGAGGAAGAGCAAGGCACCTGCATCATTGAATGTAGGCAATTCAGGATCATGTCCTACTGTTGAAACACCTTGGTTTGGTTTCTTATTAATGTCACATATTGGTGTTGGTCTCTTATTGTACAGAGCCCTCAGATACAGTGAAAACATTTGCCTTGCGCAATATCGAGGCCAGATCACACCAGACACCAAGTAGTGCAAAGAGTTTTATTGTCATATGTCCCAAAACAGAACAATTATTTGTTTTGCTTGCTACTCAGCGGGACTGGCAGCATCTCTGGTGAGAAGGATAGGGTGATGTTTCGGGTCGCGACCCTTCTTCGGAAACATGGGGTACTCTGTGGGCACCATAATGTTGTTGGATGAATTATGGATAAGGATGAGTCAGAGTATCAGAGGGAGATTGAAAATATGACTGATTGGCGCCAGAATAATAACCTTGCTCTCAACATCAACAAGACCAAGGGCTGATTGTTGACTTTAGAAGGGGAAGCAGAGGATCCATGAACCCATCTTGTGTGTCAACCTGTCTCCATTGACGATTTGTTGCTGTCAACAACTTCATGCTCTTGGGCCTGCAGCTCTCCGAAGCCTGTCCTGTGAGTAGTGTAATGATGCAATCACAAGAGGAGTTGCGTATAGGAGCAAAGAGGTCCTTCTGCAATTGTACAGGGCCCTAGTGAGACCACACCTGGAGTATTGTGTGCAGTTTTGTTCTGCAAATTTGAGGAAGGACATTCTTGTTATTGAGGGAGTGCAGCGTAGGTTCACAAGGTTAATTCCCGGGATGGCAGGACTGTCATATGCTGAGAGAATGGAGCGGCTGGGCTTGTATACTCTGGAATTTAGAAGGATGAGAGGGGGTCTTATTGAAACATATAAAATTTTTATGGGTTTGGACACGTTAGAGGCAGGAAACATGTTCCCGATGTTGGGGGAAGTCCAGAACCAGGGGCCATAGTTTAAGAAAAAGGGGTAAGCCATTTAGAACGGAGATGAGGAAACACTTTCTCACCCAGAGAGTTGTGAGTCTGTGGAATTCTCTGCCTCAGAGGGCGGTGGAGGCGGGCTCTCTGGATACTTTCAAGCAAGAATTAGATTGGGCTCTTAATGATAGCGGAGTCAGGGGGTATGGGGAGAAGGCAGGAACAGGGTACTGTTTGTGGATGACCAGCTATGATCACATTGAATGGCAGTGCTGGCTCAAAGGGCCAAATGGCCTACTCCTGCACCTTTTGTCTATTCTCTATTGTCTACAGTATAATATAACCGGCAGCTCCCTCCCATTGCCGTCGCCCGCTTGAGGGGCCGAATGGCCTACTCCTGCACCTGTTGCCTATTGTCTAAAAAGTAAGGCCATCAATGCCTGATGAGATTTGAAATGTCGTTACATACGCTCTTGAACTTTTACAGATGTACGGTAGAGATGATATTGACTGGTTACATCATGACCTCGCTCGGCATCTTGACTGTGCAGGAAAGAAGGAGATTCCGGAGAAAGCCGAACAGTGGCCCGGTCCATCACGGGTACTGACCTCCCCACCACTGATGGGATCTACAGGAGGCAGTGCCTCAAAAAGGCAGTCGGCATCATCAAGGGTCCACCCCACTCTGGCCGCACATTTATTTCAGGCCTACCTTCGGAAAGAAGGTACAGGAGTCTAGAAATCATGACCTGAAAGTTCAAAAATACCATCTTACCAACAACCATCAAGCTCTTGAACACTACACAGCATGAACCTCAGCAATTAATTATGGGCTGTTTTTGGTTGGACTAAGGACTTCAGTTGTTTTTGCACTAATATTAATTTAATGATTTTTTTTTGTTCATTATATATTATCTACGTGAATTGTGTTTACAAGCCATTTATACTGCTGCGAGCTAGAATTTCATTGTTCCATTGTCGGTACATATGACAATCGATCACGCTCGACTTAGCTCTTGAGAGTTGTTGGAGTCATGCCGAATTTCTTGAGACTTCTGAGCAAGTTGAGACAAGAGTGTGCTCATTTGGCCGTGACGTCAGTGTTATTGAACCAGGACAGATTGTTGGTGATATTTACACCAAGGAACATGAATCTCTCGACCATCTCTGCCTGAGCACTGTTGATACAGAGAGGGGAGTGTAGTCCACTCAACTTCTTGAAGTCGATCACCAGTTGACATTGAGGGAGAGGTCGCTGTGTTGACACCTTATTATAGACTCTAGACTTTGGGCTTTTAGACTTTGGGGATACAGGCCCTTTGGCACACCGAGACCGCAATAACCAGCGATCACCCCGTACATTAACACTATCCTACACACTAGGACAATTTACAATTATTTTACCAAAGCCTAGGAACACTACAAATCTGTAGATGTTTGGAATGTTGGAGGAAACCGGATCACCCGGAGAAAAGCCACACGACAATGGGGAGAATGTACAAACTCCGTATGGACAGCACCCGTAGTCAGGATCGAACCCAGGTCGCTGCCACTGCATGGCAGCAACTCTACCGCTGTATCACTGTGCCTCCCCCTACACCACTGAGCCGCCCATAGCTTGTAGCCATGGAAGATTCATTTTTAAGGAGAAGTGTGCAGTAGAAAATATTTATTAAAGCAAAAATGACAGGAAGCTTTTCCACGACAATTTCAACGAGTTGCAATGTAACTGGAAAACATGCATGTACGGAAAACACAAAGGTCACTTTAGCATGAAGCAGTGAAGTCAAATTGTTGAAATGCAATGTTATCATATATTCAAAGGGCTACTTTGAAACCCAGCAGGCATTGATACAGATCACGCTATGACTCATGTTACCAGCGAAGCAGCTTATCCCTAAAGGTAAATTCAAGGCAGATAGGAGGGAAAAGATTTGCATTTATGCCACTGCTTTTCCAAACTCAGGACAATCTGGAACACTTTCTACCAGTCAGTGTTGTAATTTAAGGTACTTGGAAGTCAATTTATGTGAAGTAATATCCCAGACTTAACAAGATGAGACCGAGAAGTTTTAGTCAAGGTTGTTTTACCGTCAATCGACATAAAATACTGGAGTAACTTAGTGGGACAGGCAACTTCTCTGAGAAAAGGTAGACACAAAATACTGGAGTAACTCAGGCGGCATCTCTGGAGAGAAGGAATGGGTGATGTATTGAGTCGAGACCCTTCTTTTTACATCTGCTCTCTGAGAGAAGGAATGGATGATGGTTTGGGACCCTCCTTCAGAATTAGCGTCTCGACCCGATAAGTCATCCATTCCTCTCCAGAGATGCTGCCTGTCCCGCTGAGTTACTCCAGCATTTTGTGTCTATCCTCAGTGTAAACCAGCATCTGCAGTTCCTTCCTACACAGTGTTTTGCTGTTGTATGTGAAATTAAATTCTTACTTGCAGCGCCAAGAACGTTTGTTAACACAGTATTCGATAGTATACTAAACAAACATAAAAAATATCAAAAAGATGAAAAAATATATATATTCTGAAATAAAAAATAAAACAAAGCCCAAAGTTCCGAGTACAATCAAAGTAGTTTATTTTAGTTTAGTTTAGAGATACTGCGGAAACAGGCCCTTCGGCCCACCTGGTCCGCGCCAATCAGTGATCCCTGCACATTAACACTATCGTACACCCACCAGGGACAATTTTTACACTTATACCAAGCCAATTAACCTACAAACCTGTACGTCTTTGGAGTGTGGGAGGAATCCGAAGATCTCGGAGAAAACCCACGCAGGTCACGGGGAGACAGACAACACCCATAGTTGGGATTGAACCCGGGTCTCCGGTGCTGCATTCGCTGTAAGGCAGCAACACAACAGAATATGTACAACTAGTACTCTGTAAAACACATAACACTGTAAAACACAGAGAGCGGTGAATCTGTGGAATTTTCTGCCACAGAAGGTAGTTGAGGCCAGTTTGTTGGCTATATTTAAGAGGAAGTTAGATGTGGCCCTTGTGGCTAAAGGGATCAGGGGGTATGGAGAGGTACAGGATACTGAGTTGGAAGATCAGCCATGATCATATTGAATGGCGGTGCAGGCTCGAAGGGCCGAATGGCCTACGCCTGCACCTATTTTCTATGTTTCTTTGTTTCTATAATAAAGTTCAGTGTATATATAAATAAACAGACAAATAAAGGAGCAATAACAGTACAAAATGAAAAATATTGCCCTCGTGTCTCTATAGCTCAGAGCCTATTTGGAGGTTGTCACGTTTAATAGCCTGGTGGCTGTAGGGAAGGAACCTGCACCTGAACCTGAACATTACAATTTTCAGGCTCCTGTACCTTCTTCTTGTTTCCCAGGAGTGAAATGAGCGTGTGGTGAGGGTGGTGTGGGTTTTAAGGCATCGACTCTTGTAGATCACCTTCGATGGTGGGGAGGTCAATATCCATGATGGACTGGGCAGTATTCACCTGTAAACTTTCAAGTGAGTATTTGTTGACACACCAAATCTCCTCAATCATCTTAGAATTACTTTCTTTATCCATGTTCTTGCCCAAATGTCTTTTGTCATTGTACTTCCCTCAATTACTTTCATCTGGAAGCCCGCTTGGCCCAACACTCTCTGTAGGACAAAGTTGCCCCTTGGGTTTCCAATAAATCTATGTCCTCTCACTCTAAACCTACGCCCTCTAGTTCTTGGTTACCCTTCTCTGGAGAAAAAACCTCTGTAGATATCTATTCCTCTCTCTCGCTATAAGATTGTTCCTCATCCTCCTGTGTTTTGAGGAATAAAGCTCTAGTCTGCCCAATCGCTCCCTGCAGCTCAGGCCCTTGAGTCCTGGCAACATCCTCATAAATGTTGTTTGCACTCTTTCCAGGTTAAAGGTGTCTTTTCTATAACTGAACACAACACTTAAACTGCGGCTCATCAATATCTAACGCAACCGTAATATAAGATCCCAACTTCTATACTCAATGATAGGCACAAAGTGCTGGAGCAAATCAGACGGTCAGGCAGCATCGGCAGAGAAAAGGAACAAATGATGTTTCCAGTCCGAAGAAGTGTTCCAACCAAAAATGTAACCTGTTCCTTTTCTCCAGTGATGCTGCCTGACCCGCTGAGTTACTCCAGTACTTTGTGTCCATATCGGGCATTAACCAGCACCTGCAGTTCCTTCCGACACATTCTGTACTTAGTCCCCGGTACTGATGAGGGCCGATGTGTCAAAGCCTTCTTCACCATCCTTTGTACCTGCCAAGCCACTTGCAGGAAAGTAGGTACCTGTACTCTTAGATCTCTGCTCTGCAACAACCTCGAGGACACAACCGTCCTGCCCTGCTTTGACCTCTCAAAATGCAACACATACTTATCTGAATTACATTCCATTTACTATTCCTTGGCCCGCTGGCTCAGCTGATCGAGATCCTGCTGTAATTTTTGATAACCATCTTCATTGTCCACAATGCCACTTGTTTTAATGTCTTCTGCAAACTTTTTAATCATGCCTTGTATATATCTATATATATCTCATCCAAGTCGTCGATATAGATCTTTTGAAATCGAAATGAACTTTATTCAGAGTAAAAAAAGATGTACTAAACAAGAACTGCGGCAAAATTCCTTCTGCCGTTCTCGGAGGCTATACATACATTAATTTACATCACATCACAGTGTTCACAAATATTTTACACGTCATCCTTGCCATTCATGTGGCCCCCTGGGTTGATATCCTGCCCTTTTTTTGAGGGGTGTCTCCAGCACAACCTGCCCCCCAATGTGTAGCAGCAGAAGAACCCTAGACTGTGGTCCTCCCCCACAGATCCTTGGCGTTGACTGCGCCAAGCTTCAGTGCGTCCCTCAGCACGTACACCTGCTGTCTGGAGCGGGCCAGTCGGCAATATGGACATCTCACTCTGCTGGGAGGTCAACAAGTTTTGGGCCGACCAAAGAGCGTCTGGCAAACAGCAGATAGACAGTACCTCATCGGGACAGGCAGCATCTCTGGAGAGAAGGAATGGGTGACGTTTCGGGTCGAGACCCTTCTTTAGACTGATCTGAACTGATCTAGACCCGAAACTGATCTAGATTCCTTCTCTCCAGAGATGCTGCCTATCCCACTGAGTTACTCCAGCATTTTGTGTCTATCTTCGATCAGCACCTGCAGTTCCTTCCTACACATTTTGTCTGACAAACACCAATGGGCGCAGATGACCAAGACTTACCACCGGTGACTGGCCTCTTGTGAAATCCTGGCTGATATTTGGGACAGTGGGCTACAAAAGGATCACAGGATTGCTAGCTGCAGTGAAACTCAAGGCTTATTTCTGCAGTTTAGTCTCTTCTGTGGAGTTTCCTGTGAACTGATGTCAGGCAGCCTGGCATCATGGAGAAACACATCCAAGTTATTGAATACTGTGTGGATCCATCCCATCACAGAACGATTCCAGCACCTCAGATCGCAATAGAACTTCTGTGCAGTTTAGAGCGGGCATCCCAAATTTACTCAGACGTACTCTCCCCTCGCTCTTCATTTAGTTTCCCGACCACGTGAAGGGAGTGAATTCGGAGCAAGTGGTTCAGCGCGTAATTGATTTAATTGAGTCTATTTGACAGAACGAGTCGGACGGATGCCAGGAAGTAAAAGTTGGACTTCGAAACTGTGATGGCAAGTTTGATGTGACCGCTCATAAGATTTTGAACAGAACAATCTTCAGCCAGTGAGCAGGTGCACGCGGGGGAACGGACATTGTGTATCTCAAACAATGCAAATGAAACACTGTTGCTAAGGTAACAGGTTGGGCCGTTATAAAATCCCCATGCAATTGTCCACGTCTGCTGGCATTTTATTATTTCCAACTCCCAGAACAATACTGTAACTGTAATAAAGACTCGTCTGTGGAGCCTGACAACACGTGTGTCACTGATCCCGGGCATGCATGCTCGTTGTTACTGGGAAACCCAAAACCTCTGCAAATGTACAAAATGAACGGTCATTATGCTCATGAGCCAGCCGATACTCAGTCATTAGGTTATAAGTGATCGGAGCAGAATTAGGCCATTCGGCCCATCAAGTCTACTCCGCCATACAATCATGGTTGATCTATCTCCCCCTCCTAACCCCATTCTCCTGCCTTCTCCCCACAATCCCTCACACTCGTTCTAATCAAGAATCGATCTATCTCTGCCTGACAATTATCCATTGCATTTGCCTTCACCACCTTCTGTGGCAAGGAATTCCACAGATTCACCACCCTCTGACTAAATTCCTCCTCATCTCCCTCCGAAAGGAACGTCCTTTAATTCTGAGGCTATGACGTCTGGTCCTAGATTCTCCCACCAGTGGTCCTAGACTCTCCCATCCTCTCCACATCCACTCTATCCAAGCCTTTCCCATTCTGTATGTTTCAATAAGGTCCCTCGTCATTCTTCTGAACTCCAGCAAGTACAGGAACCAGTGCCGTCAAACACTCATCATAAGTTAACCCATTCATTCCTGGGATCATTCTTGTTTAAACCTCCTCTGGACCCTCTCTGGAGCCAGCACATCTTTCCTCAGATACGGTGCCCAAAATTGCCCACAATTAACGGTCTGTGGTTGTTCTACACACTATGGACACTTACAGTATTGAAGGAGAATTAGCAACACTGCAGTGCACCAGTTGCATTTCCCTCCCTGGCTGTTCTCTCAGTTCTCTTCAGTTCCTAACAACGAGCTTCAGCTATTTGTCTTGAACTAGCTGACCATCCCCACATCACCATATGTGACTCCCGCACGGAGGATTACTTCAAAATCTTTTTGTTCTTTCAACTAATGACCCAACAAGCATCAAATTCTGACGTTAGAATAGGGTTGCAGTGGTGAAATATAGAAAGTGTCCATAATTAGGAATCTAGGAGCTCGCAGTCTCGGGAGAGGCTCCAAAACCACACGATGTTCGACTAGCCCGACCCGAGGTAGATTGCCCGGCGCGGGGGAGCTGAGATTCCCCCCGATGCAGGTGCTTGATCGTCCCGACGAGGAGGCCCGCCGCCGGGTACGAGAGTAAGATTGTCCCGTCAACGGAAGGTTAGAGGCCCCCGACCGCTGGAGGGCAAAGAAGGGAAGAGATTTAACTTTTTTTCGCCTTCCATCACAGTGAAGAATGTGGAGGAATCACTGTGGTGGATGTTTATGTTAAATGTATTTTCAACAATTAACAACAATCAGCAATCAGTTTTAGTCGTCACGTTGGCACATAAAGTGCAAGTGAAATGAATTTGCCAGCAGCGGTATAATGAAAAAGAACACACAAAACCGCAATAAAAACATAGAAACATAGAAATTAGGTGCAGGAGCAGGCCATTCGGCCCTTCGAGCCTGCACCGCCATTCAATATGATCATGGCTGATCATCCAACTCAGTATCCTGTACCTGCCTTCTCTCCATACCCCCTGATCCCTTCAGCCACAAGGGCCACATCCAACTCCCTCTTAAATATGGCCAATGAACTGGCCTCAACTACCTTCTGTGGCAGAGAATTCCACAGATTCACCACTCTCTGTGCGAAATCTTTAACACCACTCATCACTGTGGTGGAAGGCACAACATTTGGCCAGTCCTCCTCCATTTCCCCCCGTGGTCGGGACCTCAACCCTCCGCAGCCGCCGTGACCTGGGTTTGATCCTGATCTCTAGGGGATCTGTGTGGAGTTTGCATGTTCTTCAGATGAGAGAAAGTCAAGGTAAGTCCTGAAACGGTGTCTCCCCACCGGAGACCGCGGCCTTCAGGTTGGAGTTGGCCGTAGGCCGGCGGTCGAAGACTTAAAGTTCCCGCCGCGCCGCAGCCAGAAGCACCGCAGACCGCAGGGCCGGCGGTCGGAGCTCCCCTCCAGGGGTTCGAAGAAAAAGTCACCTCTCTGTGGAGGAGGCGACCAAAGCGGTTTCCCCCTTACCCCCCCCCCCCCCACACCACCCCCCACACAAGACACACAAAGGAACATTAAAAACATACATTAAAACATACTAAAAAAAATTTAAAAAGTAGAAAAAATCGAACACGCTGCTGACAGGGCTGCCGGCTCGCAGCGCCCCCACCAACTCATTCTGTGTGTTCTGTTGCTTTTTATTAGTATGACTGTTTGGCAAATAAAATTCCTCATAAGTTGCAAAACATACTTGGCTAATAAAGTATAATTATGATTATGATTATGATTATTATGATTATTATGGTTAATTAATAAATTACATAATTACTGTAGTTTATTAAGCAAAAACGTTTGTTTCAGTTATAAACCATATAACAATTACAGCACGGAGACAGGCCCTCTCGGCCCTTCCAGTCCGTGCCGACCATTTGTTTTCCCCTAGTCCCATCTACCTGCACTCAGACCATACCCCTCCATTCCCTTCACGTCCATATACCTATCCACTTTACTTTTAAATGTTAAAATCGATCCTGCCTCCACCACCTCTGCTGGAAGTTCTTGTTGATTGTGAAATGCCCATTTTTCAGAGGTATTAGTATAATAAGCAGAAGAATATTTTGTTTTATTGCTAATTTCTGCAAATCTTTCACACAGAATAAAAATGCACCACTTAAGAATTAGGTGTAGAAATTACACCGTACAGAGTGTTTCTTAATGATGGATATACTGTATATTGAACAATTTCCACAGTGCAAACAAAACGCTGAGTTCAGGATGTTTCTATTGCATCTATTTTTATTACAATGGGTTTTCTTTGGTTGCATTCAATCATGAGAAGTGAGCAGTGCAGTCAAAGTCATCTTGGTCACGACCAACACTTCTGAGTCCAAATGGTCTGCTGGGCCATTTCAGTGAGCAGACAACTCTGCTGCCATGGGTCCAGTCGTCCATCATGGCAAACTGGTGAAGCATGGCACATCAGCAGTCAGGCATAGGCACAGATTGCTGGAGTAACTCAGCGGGACAGGCAGCATCTCTTCCACAAAATGTCGAAGGATTATATGCAGTTCATATTTCGCTTGGGTAGCTTGCACCCTAGCAGTATGAACATTGACTTCTCTAACTTTAAATAGCCCTTGGTTTCCCTCTCTCTCTCCATACCGTCCCCCTGCCCAGTTGTCCCACCAGTCTTACTGTCTGCGACTACATTCTATCTCTGTCCTGCCCACTCCCCTGACATCAGTCTGAAGAAGGGTCTCGACCTGAAACGTCATCCTTTCCTTCTCTCCAGAGATGCTGCCGAGTTACTCCGGCTTCTTGCGGCTACTTATAGTATTCCCTCTTTCATGCATTAATTGTATTTGCCACTTTGCCTTGTTCTTAAATGTTGTTATGGTTCCTGCCTCCAACACCTCCTCTGCCTCTTATTCCAGTAGGGAGAAACATTTACTCTTCAGAACTTCATAAAACCTCCTCCCTCCTCCCTTAAATGTATGCATTCCTGTTTTAGACACCCCTACCCTAGCATGCTTCCCCTAATATTATTTACCTTCATCGTGGCATAACAGAGCTAACCTAATACCAAGCCATCCTTAGTTTGATGTAGTTTAATTTAGAGATGCAGTGCGGAAACAGGCTCTTTGGCCCACCGAGCCCCTGCCGACCAGCGATCCCCGTGCATCTTACACCCTCGGGACAATTTAGAATTTTTAGCGGCCAATTAATCTAGAAACCTGTGCGTCTTTAGAGTGTGGAAAGAAACCTGAGCGCCCGGAGAAAACCCACGAGGTCACGGGGAGAACGTACAAACTCCGTACAGACAGCACCCCGTAGTCAGGATCGAAACCGGGTTTCTGCCGCTACCAGGCAGCAACTCTACCGCCGCGACACCGTGCCTTCCTACCGCGCCATCATGTCTCCTTGTGGTGCAGGAAGAAACTGGAGCGCCTGGGGAAACCGACAGATTCACAAAGAGAACATGCAAACTCAACATAAATAGCGCCCAAGGTCAGGATGGAACCCAGATCCCTGGAGCTGTGGCTGTGGCTGAGCAGAACTAACGTCTGTGCGATCGTGCGGCATTGTACCTTGAAGGACTGTGATATGACTTTGACTCTTTGTTGTCTGCCCCATGCTATTTAATTATACATCATTGGCTTTGATAATATCCTTTGGATAGTTCTAATTCTGCCATTTGCTTATTCAAGCAGCGTCCAAAATAATACCCATGCACTACAAACATTGCAACTAATACAGTTATACAGTCAACCAACATACAAACAGGCCTTTGGTCCAATGAATCCATGGTGAGTATCAAGCAACTCTCTATCCTGATCTTTCACTAATCCTATTTTATTCTTCCCACATTCTCCCCCAACCTTCTCCAATTCTACTACCCGTTTGGGCCTCTATTCCTTGGAGCGCAAGAGGCTGAGGGGTGATCTTATAGAGATGTATACAATCATGAGAGGAATAGATCGGGTAGATGCACAGAGTCTCTTTCCCAGAGTAGGGGAATCGAGGACCAGAGGACATAGGTTTAAGGTGAAGGGGAAAAGATTTACTAGGAATGTGAGGGGTAACCTTTTCACACAAAGGGTGGTGGGTGTTTGGAACAAGCTGCCAGAGAAGGTAGTTGAGACTGGAACTATCCCAACGTTAAAGAAACAGTTAGACAGGTACATGGAAAGGAAACGTTTGGAGGGATATGGGCCAAACGTAGGCAGGTGGGACAGGTGTAGCTGGGACATGTTGGCCGGTGTGGGCAAGTTTGGTCCGAAGGGCCTGTTTCCACACTGTATCACTCTATAACTCTATCACTCTATCTACGCACCAGGGGCAATTGACAATGGCCATCTAATCCATCCAGCTGCACACCTTGCAATGTTGGGGGAATCCAGAACCTGCAGAGAAAACCCATTCAGTGAACCCACGTAAAAATGGACCTTAGGGGGGGAATGGTGTCCGTTATTGTCGATTGTATTGATAACAGCGTCAGGGATTATCATTGTATAAGCTGTAGCAACAACAGAAAACTACAGATGCTGGTTAATGCACAAAAGGACACAAAGTGTCTGGAGCAACTCAGCGGTTCAGGCAGCATCTCTGGAGAACACGCATTGGCGATGTTTCGGGTCGAGTCCCTTCTCGGTCTGGAACTGGGCCTGGAATCCAAGTGAGTTGGATGACCCGGCCTTCTAGCTGGCCTGGCGAGGAGAGGACTGGTGAAGTCACCGTCCGCGGCCAGTGGGCAGTGTGCAGGTACGCGTGGGTGGTGGGATCGGTGTTGGTGGGCCTGGCCAGGGTGGTGCAGGCTGGGTGGGAGTGGTGTCGTCAGCCCAGCCTGGCGGTGAGCTTCGGTAGGTCAGTCCGCTATAACCAAAATCCGTTACAAAGAGGCCCGCAAAGGCGAGGGTTTACTGTACTGTACCGTTACATGAAGAACATGCAAACTCCACGCAGATCCCCTAGAGATCAGGATCAAACCCAGGTCACTGCAGCCATGAAGCAAGAGCTCACTAGTTCACTGCTGTGCTCCCTGAAATATAATTCCACTACAAAGGTGAAACCCGATGGTCAGGGAGCCTCTTAGCTTTCCGAGAGTGTTTTTTCCAAACAACCCAGACACAATTTTAGTTTAGTTTAGTTTACTTTACTTTTGTTTAGCGATACAATATGGCAATAGGCCCTTTGGCACGCCAAGTCTAAACTGACCACCAAACACCGATGCTGACCATGGGTGTCTCCAGGGTGCTATTCCCTATATGGAGGACGCCTGTGCGTGACTTTGTTTAATGTGGGGAGACTGGTGCACAGGCAGCCACCCCACGGTCCTTGGCAGATCTGGGTCAGGATCCAGTGGCATGGAGTCCAAGACGACCGGAGACCCTTTTCTGCTGCAGCCTTCATCCGCCTTCCCAGCCGTTGTGACGCTCCGCTCAGGTCAGCCATCGTCCACCGCCTGTTCCACCGTTGAGGACTTGGTTGGATTGCTCTTGGATTCCTCTCCTTCGACCTTACCGCCATGGGTGGCCCTACCAGGAGCATCGCTCCATACGGCATCGCTCTCAGGATCTCGCGTCCACACACACGCTTCTCCACCACGACAAGGTGACAATCCATGGAGAAGACTAGTTCTATGTTATCCCACATTCTCGTCCACTCCCTGGGGGCGAGAATTGACCTACAAACCCGACGTGGAAGGAAACAGGAGCACCCAGAGGAAAGCCACACGGTCACAGGGAGAGTGTGCAAACTCCACACAGATAGCACCTGAGGTCAGCATCAAACCACTATGTGGCTGGTGGAGCCAGGTTGGATATTTAGGCAATTCCCATCAGTCCCACCAACTATTTGCATTTGAGTTTCTGGACAGAAAAATGAATCTTTACCTGCAGGCACAGGGCACTATTCAGGACAAGAAATATTAGGAGCACAATTCTCAGCAGCCACAAGAATCATAGTGATTAATGCAATAGACTACCACTGCCCGAGGAGCAGAGGGAAAATATGAGAGAAGGAATTAGGTTTAAGGTGAAGGAGGAAAAATTTACTAGGAATCTGACGGGTATCTTTTTTTTACACAAAGGGTGGTGGGTGTATGGAACGAGCTGCTGGAGGAGGTAGTTCAGGCAAGGACTTCCCCAATGTTTAAGAAATATTTAGACAGGTACATGGATTGGATAGGTTTAGAGGGATATGGGCCAAACGCGGGCAGGTGGGACTAGTGTAGCTGGGACATGTTGGCCGGTGTGGGCAGGTTGGGCCGATGGGCCTGTTTCAACTCTGTATCACTCTATGACTCCAAGTTGAAACAATGATCTATCGGAAATGGGGCATCTTTTTCCCACCGTTGTCAAGTTTAGCTTAGTTTAGAGATACAGCACGGAAACAGGCCGTTCAGCCCAAGGGTGGGGGAGGGGGTGGCGTGAGTCCAGGTCTGGCACAGGGAAGGGGGGGTGGGGGGGGGGGGGGGGTAGGGAAGAGGAAATTGTGAGGTTGCTTGTGAGGTTGCTTGTGAGGTTACTGGTATACCGCCAACACCTCTCAGACAGGACATAGAGGCACGCAGGATGAAATTTGCAAGACGTGTACTCAGAATGTCACCAGAACGTGCACCTAAGATAGCAATGACATAACAACCTGACGGAAGAAGGAAAGGAGGCCGACCAAAACTCACATGGAGGCGAACATTCCAGAAGGATTTGGAAGCCCGAGACGCAAACCTATCGACGGTGGAAGACGTCGCACATGACCGAACAGAATGGTGAAAGCTTGCTGCCCAATGCACTCAACAGTGTGGGAGGAACTAAGTCTAAGTAAGTGTGAGGTGACCTAAAGTTGTCGAATTCAATGTTCATGCTGTTAGATTGTTAGCTATCCAAGCGGAATATGAGGTGTTGTTCTTCCATTTTGTGTGTGGCTTTACTCTGGCAATGGTGGAGGCCTAGAAGAGAAAGGTCAGTGTGGGACTGGGAAGGGTAGTTGAAATGGTTAGCAACCAGAAGACACCGTAGGCCTTGTCGGACTGAGTATAACGGGGCTGTCCCACTGAACGAGGTAAATCAAGAGTTCTCCCGAGTTTCCCCAGATTCGAACTCGGAGAATTATGGTAATAGCCGCTGGTAGATACTTGGGGCTCTCGTGGACATTTTTCAACATGTCGAAAAATCTTCACGAGCTTACCGCGTTTCCCGAGTACCTGCCGTTAGCGTTACGAGCCGCTAAGAGACGTCCCGAGCTCCGACGTACCCGCTACGTACATTCTATGTGCTTACCACGAGTTTGATTTTTTTTTTAAACTCGGGAGAACTCTTGAATTAGCTCGTATAGTGGGACAGGCCCTTAAGTGTTCGGCGAAACGTTCAAGAGAGATACTGATATTGGTCCACTTATTCCGTGAATCCGAGGACTCGGGTCCTTGAAGTATGGAAGTCTAGTTGGCAGTTCTATTGGGACTTATTGTGAGGCAGATTGAAATTCAAAATTGGAAGAATGCAGATTTTGAATGTTTTCAGCTTGCAGATGCAGAGGTACAGAGCAGGAAACCCTTGGAAACGCATGAAAAAAAGTAAGGGTGAGGTTTTAAAAGCGGTTTAGTTTCATTTTAATTTAGGGACACAGCGCGGATTCAGGCCCTTGGGCCCACCGAGTCCGCACCAACCAGCGGTCCCCGCACACTAACACTATCTGACACACACTAGTGACAATTTGCAATTTTACCAAGTCAATTAGCCAACAAACCAGCATGACCTTTGAGTGCGGGAGGAAACCGGAGCACCCGGAGAAAACCCACGTGGTCACAAGTAGAATGTACAAAACTCGTACAGACAAGTAGTCAGGATGGATCGCAGGTCTCTGGTGCTGTTAGGCAGCAACTCTACCGCTCCGCCACCCTGCTACCCTTTTGCGTTGAACAAAAATCAGTGTTTTCCCATTTCAGTACGTACTGTACGTACATGTGGGTTCCAGAGTTCTAGTGCTGCATCCCAGTGACCCCTTGTGTGATTGATGCCGCTTTTCTGTGAGTCCAGACTGACCTACCCGAGATGAGTCACCTTCAGACTGTTGGCAGGGGTGTTGCTTGCCCAGGATCCAATACATGTCAGCAAATACATAGGTGATGTGTAAAGAGGATTTGATATAAGTTCCAGAGTGGAAAACAGATCTTTTGATGACTCATCAATATATGGGCGGCATGGTGGCGACAGCTGTAGAGTTGTGTCAGAGACCCGGGTTCGATCCTGATCATCAGTTTAGTTTAGTTTAGTTTAGTTTAGTTTAGAGATACAGCGCAGAAACAGGCCCTTCGGCCCACCGAGTCCGCGCAGACCAGCGATCCCCGCACGTTAACACTACTCTACACACACTAGGGACAATTTACACTTGTACTGAACCAATTACCTACTTGGAGTGCGGGAGAAAACCAAAGATCTCAGAGAAAGCCCACACGGTCACGGGGAGAACGTACAAACTCCGTACAGACAACACGCGTAGTCGGGATCAAACACGGGTCTCCGGCGCTGTAGGCGTGTAAGGCAGCAACTCCACCGCTACGCCACCGTGCTGTCTGTACAGAGTTTGTACGTTCTCCCCGTGACCCGCATGGGTTTTCTCCGGCTGCTCCGGTTTCCTTCCACACTCCAAAGATGTACAGGAGTGTGTAGGTTAATTGGCTTTGGTAAAAATTGTAAATTTCCCCGAGCGTGTAGGATGGTGCTTGTGTACGGGATCGCTGGTCGGCGCAGCCTTAGTGGCTATGGCTCGATGTCTCGCTATGCATACATATGTAGATTTTGAAATATAGAGTTGACAAAATCACGGGAGTGATGTGTAATCGGCCCCACAGGGGCCTGTGGAAAAAGCAGGTAAACATTATTTTTATCTCTATCCTCCTTGACAGCAAAGCACCACTGCAAGTCATAAAGTCATCGAGCACAGCGTGCTATAAATTCTTGCATTTGTATGTCCTGGGCAGGCTGAAAGTATGTTATTTAGTTTCGTTTAGTTTAGTTTAGAGATACAGCGCGGAAACCGGCCGTTCGGCCCACCGAGGCCGCGCCGACCAGCGATCCCCGCGCATTAACACTGTCCTACATCCACTGGGGACAATTTTTACATTTACCAAGTCAATTAACCTGCAAATGTAGAAACCAACCCAAGTGACAAAGGTAAGGGATGTAACTCTTGCAATGCCCATCATTCTTGAAGCAAGTTAAAAATAAGGGGTGGGCCATTTAGGACTGAGATGAGGAAAAACGTCTTCACCCAGAGAGTTGTGAATCTGTGGTATTCTCTGCCACAGAAGGCAGTGGAGGCCAATTCATTGGATGTATTCAAGAGAGAGTTTGATATAGCTAACGGAATCAAGGGCTTTGGGGAGAAAGCAGGAACGGGGTACTGATTGTGGATGATCAGCCATGATCATATCGAATGGCGGTGTTGGTTCGAAACGTGCGAATGGCCTACTCCTGCACCTATTGTCTATGTTTTTATGGTTTTAAGACGGTTGGAAAATAAATTCTCACCACATCTCTTGTTCGATTCGTTTGGTGACCGTGCTGTTTTGTGTCATCATGTCAGTTTTGTGCCCAGTACGGAGAGCCAACAAGTAATTTAATTTCCATGATCTGGCACGTGTTGAGTCAAACTAATCAGCCGTCAGTTAGCACTGCTTGCAGCTGCCCGACGATAACGAAAATGAATAGCAGTAAACCCGTTTCTGATCCAAGTGAAGTTTTTTTCTGATTTCAAGCTGGAAAGGGTACAGAGAAGATTTACGAGCATGTTGCCAGGACTCGAGGGCCTGAGCTGTAGGGAGAGGTTGAGTAGGCTGGGACTCTATCTCCTTGGAGCACAGGAGGATGAGGGGTGATCTTATGGAGGTGTATAAAATCATGAGAGGAATAGATCGGGTAGATGCACAGAGTCTCTTTCCCAGAGTAGGGGAATCGAGGACCAGAGGACATAGGTTTAAGGTGAAGGAGAAAATATTTAATAGGAATCTGAGGGGTAACTTTTTCACACGCATAGGGTGGTGGGTGTATGGAACAAGCTGACATAGGAGGTGGTTGAGGCAGGGACGATCCCAAAATTTAAGAAACTGTCAGGTACATAGATAGGAACAGTTTGGAGGGATATGGGCCATACGTGGGCAGGTGGGACTAGTGTAGCTGGGACATGTTGGCCGGTGTGGGCAAGTTGGGCCGAAGGGCCTGTTTCCACACTGTATCACTCTATGACTATGACTATGACTCTATCCAGATCAAGCACCTCAGCACCTAATTGTACCTCTGCACCTCACTGCACCTCTGCACTTAACTGCATCTCCGTGCCTCTGCACCTCACTGCATCTCTGCACCTCACTGAACCTCTGCACCTCTGCACCTCACTGCACCTCTGCACCTCTGCACCTCACTGAACCTCTGCACCTCTGCACCTCACTGCACCTTCTGCATCTCACTGTACCTCTGCACCTCACTGCAACTCAGCTGCAGCTTCCTAGCACAGCAAGAGCTTTCTGCAACATCGGCACGAGTGCTGAGGAAAGTCTATAATGGGACGTTCCAAATAACACTAGCGTTGTAGCCACTCAAGTGAAATGTGCCACTCAACGAGATAGCAAAAGGATTGAGAGGTTATTTGTACGAGAGGATATGGGAGTAAAACGTGAACCTTCCCTACGTTAATTGTTTGTGTTTAATACTTGGTTGAGGAGGTCCTAAGTGACCGGTTCACGTTTGCCTGCGAGGCTGTGTGATTATAAAGAAAAGACCCACCGGCTTTTTTCACACCAGGATGTGGATGGCAGGGCACAGTGGGTTAGGCGTTACTCTGTTCACAGGCACATCCATCATCACTGGAATCAGTTTAATTGTAAGGTCTCTGCCACTTGTCGTGTCCGGACAAGATTGCATGTTGCAACTGGGGCCATCTGCTACTCTGGATTCTGTTTACTGATTCAGACAGCTTATTTAGTGTGTCTTTCGTGCTCCACGATCATATTGCAGATGTTCTTGCTCTATAGACTTTTTTAAAACCACCCTATATAGAATGCTGATTGGCACAAGTCCAGTTACGCACTCGTGCTATCATTGTCAATTTTGCTATCCACGCTATTGCCTTCTCCTTTACAATGTGATCCCATCACAAGTCACATATCTTCCCGTCCACACCACTTTCCGCTTTCCGCCAAGCCCACTTCCTCTGCAACTCTTTGGTCCGTTCATCCATTCCCACCCTTACCACCTCTTCCCCAGGTACTTTCCCTTGCAACCGCAGGATGTAGAACACCTGCCCCTACACCTCTACTCTCACATCTATCCAGGGACCCGTGCAGCCCTTCCAGTTGAGACAGAGGTTCCCATGCACCTAAGATGCACCCAAAACAAAATGCTGGTGTAACTCAGCGGGACAGACAGCATCTCTGGGTAGCTGACGTTTTGGGTGGAGACTTTTCTTCAGGATCGGGAAGTAGGTGAGGGTCGGAGAGGCAGTGGAAGTTGGTGCTGCTCCTCGTGGCGTCAATGGCGTCCCGGGTCTCGGCCCCGTGGTGTTCGGGCAGGCGGCGCGGTCCAGTGGTGGAGCCCCGGGCCTGCGGGCGGTCGAGTCGATGAGTGTCAGTGGAGGGACCGGTCAGGAGGCGGGCGAGCTTGTGATCCTTGATAGAGTCTAGGTAGAGGAAGAAGCGTTTGTTGCGGGGCGAGGATCTGGTGCAGAATGAATTCAAGTTGGGCTCCGTGGCAGATATGGGTGAGTGAGGCCCGGAGTTGCGGGAGAGTCAGAGCGAGGGCCTGCTGGTTCCGGCACATGGCGGCCAGTGTGGAACACAGGGCATGGAAGAAAAACTTGTGAAAAAGGTCGATCGACATTTGGTACCAGTAATCCGGGTTGGATTACATGCACCTACTCATCAACGTCATCTACTGCATTTGACGCTCCTGATGTGGTCTCTCCTACATTGGCGAGACCAACCGTAGGCTTACATGACCGCTTTGTTGAAGGCTTGCACTCGGTCTGTCTAGGGCTGCTGGGTCTCCCAGTTACTAGCCAGTTTAATTTTTGGGTCGAGTCCCTTCTTCAGACTGAGTGTCAGGGGAGAGGAAGTTACAGCGATAAGGAAGTCTGAAGAAGGGTCTCGACCTGAAACGTCACCCATTCCTTCTCTCCAGAGAGGCTGCCTGTCCCGCTGAGTTACTCCAGCATTTTGTGTCTAACTTTGGTTTAAACCAGCATCTGCAGTTCCTTCAGACACAATAAAAAGGAGTAATTTGCCTTTCAGTGGACTTGTAGATCCCTCTTGGTTGCATTGCTATCTTCTAATATCTTCTATCCTCAACTGTTCCACCCAGAAGCAATTCTTTAGCCTTTAAGCTGAGGTAGCAGAAGAGGACCCTGATGATGACACTATGGTATGGTACCTTATTTGTCTCGTGTATCGAGGTACAGTGAAATTATTTTTTGTACAGTTCAGCACAAGTATCAAAATACATAAGCACTTAGATACAGTACATCTTAGATAAGCATCTCAGAAACAGTACGTGTATGGCACTAGAACACTAATCCAGTATTTGTAGGAAGGAACTGCAGGTGCTGGTTTAAATCAAAGATAGATACAAAATGGTGGAGTAACTCAGCGGGACAGGCAGCATCTCTGGAGAGAAGGAATGGGTGATGTTTCGGTCGAGGCCCTTCTTCAGTCTGAAGCGACAGAGTTGCGGTAGAGTGTGACGAGGGGTCTCGACCTGAAATATCTGTCTTGCTGAATTACTCCAGCATTTTGTGTCTACATTCGTACACTAATATAGTACACAACGTCACGGGTAGGCGCCATTTTCAAGTCTGAGCTGTTGTGTGCAGGGTTCTTGGTCTGACTATGAAGGCCGTTTGTCCTGGCGGCGTTGCAGGGTCAGCCTGGCCAAGCCTAGCAGCAGGGAAACCCCTCTTTATCCTCTGTAGTTAACTCAAGCTGATTTGACACTGTTATTGCAGGTCACAATAATGGCACTCTTGACTGTTAATCCTCTTCGCAACTGTAAGAGGTGAGGTTGCCAGTCTTCTCAGCCAAGTTTTAGAACTTCAGCTGTAACATCATCTGCCTCAAATGCCTTGGTGGTATGGGGTAGCAGTGACACTGCATCTAATAATATGCCGTGTGCTGGTGTCAAGGTCCCCGGGGTCAAGGATGGAGTCTACTGCAATGCAGACCCTCAGACTATCTTTGATTAGATTTTACTGGACTTTACCTTGCACTAAACATTATTCACGTTATTCCCTTTATTATGTATCTGTACACCGTGTATGGCTTGATTAGTTTAGTTTCATTTTTTTAAGTTTAGAGATACTGCGCGGAAACAGGCCCGAAAGGCGATCCCTGCGCATTCATACCACCCCACACACACTAGGACAATTTTTCATTTAAATTTATACCAAGCCAAATAACCTTCAAACCTGACGCCTTTGGAGTGTGGGAGGAAACCGAAGATCTTGGAGAAAACCCAGACAGGTCAGGGGAAGAACGTACAAACTCCGTACAGACAAGCAGCCGCAGTTAGTTTCGAACCTGGGTCTCTGGTGCTGGAAGACAGTACCTCTACCGCTGCGCCCTGGTGCCGTCCACGATTGTAATCATGTATTGTCTTTCCGTTGACTGGTTCGCACGCAACAAAAGCTTTTCACTGTACCTCGGTACACGTGACAATAAACTAGACTAAACTCAGATGCTGATTGTCTTGCTCTCTAACATTGATAGACTCTCCATCCATTGTTCTTGCTTATTGGCCGTGCTGAATAATCCATTGTGATATCTTATGCCGAGCCAGGAGCATTTACCTCAATATAACCATATAACAATTACAGCACGGAAACAGGCCCTCTCGGCCCTTCCAGTCCGTGCCGACTGATATATGAGTGCACAGCGAAACGATCGCCGAGCCTGCGCTTGGTCTCGCCGATATACGGTATATAGGAGTCCACACCTGGAGCAGGGGATACAGCAGATGAGGTTGGAGGAGGAACCTCTGCCCACTCACCTCAGCACCACTATACAGTACATGCCATGACTACAGTGTGTGCCATCAATAAGATGCACAGCAGCAACTTATTATTTATTTATTTTTAAATTTCAAAAATATACTTCATTCGAGAAATAAATATATTCAATACATGATCCTTACAGGACTCCATCGAACATTCTCGGAAGCTATACATACATTCAATATCGTTTACACAAATTGCACAAATTTATCCCCCACCCTTGCCACTCATGTGGCCCACTGGGGTGGAATCCCTTCCCTTATTTGTTTTGAGGGGCGTCTCCACCACACCCTGCCCCCCCCATGTCCAGCAGCGGAAGGACCTTAGACTGTGGTCCTCCCCCACTGAGCCATGGCGTAGGCTGCACCAATCCTCAGTGCGTCCCTCAGCACGTACTCCTGGAGTCTGCAGTGGGCCCAGTCGGCAACATTCCCCGACGGACATCTCACTCCGCAGCAACTTATCCAAGTTTTCCCAGTAGTACCTTCCAATGGTACAACCTTCACTGACTGAAGGTAGCAGATATATAAAATCCCTACGGGTGTTTTCGCCCTGTTTCCATTCATTCTGACTCGCAGAAATAAATGCAGGTCTCGCATTAACATTAAATTAAAAAAATACAGTAATTCCCCACCTCATAACATTGTGGAATTACCTTTTACACAGACCACAGCGCTTCAAGAAGGTGGCACTTCACCAAAGTTCTCAACAGAAATTCGAGACAGGAAATAAATAATGACCTTGCCAAGAAAACTAATTTTCGGGGGAAACGATGCGCATTGAAGTTTTCCTAGAATGGAGTTCAAATGATTAATGCAGGAATAGGTAATAGAATGATAGTGTCATTGAGCTACACAGCATGGAAATAGCTGTCCATGCACACCCTGTCCATGCCAACAAAATTGATTTACTGGTGTATTGCATTTGCCTGCATTTGGCCCATAGCTCTTGAAACCCTTCCGAACCATGTATCTATCAAAATGCCCTTTAAAGTCATAAGTATATCCATTACTACAGCTGGCACTGGCAGCTCATTCCAGACATGGACTATACTCTGAGCGAAAAAAAGTTGCCCCTGAGGTCCCTCTTAAATTTCTCCCCTCTCACCTTAAGTCCGTCTACTCTTGTTTTAGAATATTTTACCCTGTGAAAAAAATGACAGTGAGTGTTCACTTTATCCATGGCCCTCATGATCTTGCTCACTTCAATAAAGTCACTCCTCAGCTCCCTACCCGCCAAACAAAAAGGTCCCAGCCTATTTAACCTCTCCCTATAACTCAAGCCCGCAAGCCCAGGTCACATCCTTCTTCTTCATCTTTCGTGTGGCGTGCACAGCCTAAAGTTGTTGGACAACTTGTTCTATTTGATCTTCCGTTTGTGCACGTCGAGTTGATTGCATTAGTCGAAACCGGGCGGACCACGTGAAGGTTGCAATCTTCCACCCCAGGTAAAATCCTGGTGAATCTCTTCTGCATCCTTTCCAACTTAACAACCATCCTTCCTATAGCTGGGGGATCAGAACTGCATGCAGAACCCCAAGTGAGGTCTCACCAAAGACTTCTACTGCTATGTCGTGGTGTCCTAAAGTTTGTACTAAATACCTTTCCCAATGAAGACAACTGTGCCAAACAGACTGTTCACCCGACTATCCACTTGTAGGGAATAATACACCCGTATTCCCAGATGTCTAGGGTCTGAAGCACTCTGTAGCAGTTTACCTTTTGCCATCAAACTGAATTATCTTACCACAACCAGAGAGCAGTGCTGAACTACTATCTACCTCTTTGATATGACACTTGAACTATCCTTGTTCGAACTGTTCTGGCTTTACATTATTCCCTTATCATGTGTCAGTTCGCTGAATGGATCGATTGTAATCATGAATTGTCCTTCCGCTGACAGGTTAGCTCACAACAAAAGCTTTTCACTGTACCTCAGCACACGTGACAATCAACTAAACTCAACTAAACTGTAAGTCCTGCCCTGGTTTCTCATACCAAAGTGCAACACCTCAAACTTGTCAGAGATAAATTCCATTTGTCATTTTTTGGCCCGTCTTCTCAATCGAACTAGATCGTGTTGTAGACACAAAGAGCTGGAGTAACTCAGCGGGACAGGCAGCGTCTCTGGGGAGAAGGAAGGGGTGACGTTTCGGGTCGAGACTGAAGAAGGGTCTCGACCCGAAACGTCACCCATTCCTTCTCTCCAGAGTTGCTGCCTGTCCTGCTGAGTTACTCCAGCTTTTTGTGACTATCTTCAGTTTAAACCAGCATCTGCAGACCCTTCCTACATAGATCATGTTGTATTCTTATGTACCCTCCTTTGTAATGCCAATAACGGTGTCATCTGCAACATTCATTGAACATGTTAACTGCATTGTCATCTAGATTGCAAATGTAGATAACAAACAACAATGGACAGCGTCGACCCCTGCGGCACTCCATTTGTCACCGGACTCCGATCAGACCACAAGCCACAATCCATGCACAAAGCCATGCCATCTATCCCTAAGCAGTCTGAGCCTATCCGAATGCTGCTTAATCCTGTTCTTCAGAATCCCCTCCAATAACTTTCCCATCACTGCTGTGAAGGAAAGAACTGCAGATGCTGGTTTAAACCGAACGTACACACAACAAGCTGGATTAACTCAGCGGGTCTGTCAGCATCTCTAGAGAAAAGGAATTGGTGGTGTTTCGGGTCTGAACAAGGGTCCCGGCCGGAAACGTCACCTATTCCTTTTCTCCAGAGATGCTGTCTGACCCCGTTGAGTTGCTCCAGCTTTTTATGTCTATCTTCCCACCACTAATGTGAGGCTCACTGGCCTGTAGTTCGCTGTCTCTACTTAAATAGTGGTACCACATTAGCCACCCTCCGGTCTTCCGGAATGTTCTTTGTGGCTGAGGATGATGGAGACATCATCTCTCCAGGGATATCTGCAATTTCCTTCCTAACTTCCCACAAGGCCCAATGATGTACTTCGTCAGGATACGTGGGAATGTTCTTGATGCACTTCAAAACCACCAGAGTCGAAGAAGCGAGAAAGAGACTAGCTCAAAGCAGTCTGCATTATGCACCAAATATGCTTGTAAATACTCTGACTTGTAGACCAGCTCAGAAATATGTGCTGTACAAAAGTACTTTCAAATGTTGGTGCAGCGGTGGAGCTGCTGCCTTAAGGGCCTGTCCCACTGTGCGAGGTAATTCTCCTGAGTTCTCCCGAGTTTCCCCTGATTCGAACTCGGAGAATTACGGTAATAGCCGCTCGTAGGTACTCGGGGCTCTCGTGGACATTTTTCAACACGTTGAAAAATCATCACGAGCTTGCCGCCTTTCCCGAGTACCTGCCGCTAGCGTTACGAGCCGCTAGGAGACGTCCTGAGCTCCGACGTACCCGCTACGTACATTCTACGTATTTACCACGAGTTTGATTCTTTTTTTAAACATGGGAGAGCTCTTGAATTACCTCGTACAGTGGGACAGGCCCTTTACAGCGCTTTCAGCGTCAGAGACCCGGGTTCAATCCCGACTACGGGTGCTGTCTGTAGGAAGTTTGTACATTCTCCTCGTGACTGTGTGGGTTTTCTCCGAGATCTTCTGTTTCCTCCCACACTGCAAAGACGTACAGGTTTGTAGCTTAATTGGCTTGGTATAAGTGTAAATTGTCCCTAGTGTAGGTAGGATAGTGTTAATGTGCGGGGATCGTGGTCGGCACGGACCCGGTGGGCCGAAGGGCCTGTTTCCTCGCTGTATCTCTATACTAAACCTAAACTAAACTATCTCATGAAATATTTAGGCTGGTGGCTGGCTGAATGCAAGATTCAAAGAAAGCTTCGGACCTGGGTAGCTGAAGGCACAACTGCCGATGCTGAAAGGATGCAGTGAGACCTTGAAGAATTTACCTTGTGCTTTATGAGCCTTTGGAACTGTAAGGCAGTAGCTCTACCACTGTGCCACCGTGCTGCCCATTATTGTAATCATGTATTGTCATGTATTGTCTTTCTGCTGACTTTCCGCAACAGGAGCTTATCACTGCACCTCGCTACACGTCGCAACAAACTAATCTCAGTCACTCAGCCTAAGCGGTGAATGGCTCGATTGTAATCATGTATTGCCTTTCCGCTGAACTGCTTAGCATGCCACAAAAGTTTTGCAATGTATCCCGGTACATGTGACAAACTATTTTGAAACATAGATAAAAGGAAGTGTAAGGTGTGGAAACAAGACAACAAAGGTTATGTAGTTCAAGAAAAATGTAGAATAGATGATTATTAGCTAGGAGAAGATGACAATGAGCAGACAGAGGTAACATTTTATCAGGGGGACAGTCAGATTGGTCAGAGAACCAAGAAGGAGAGAGGGGGAAAGCAAGGGTTACTTGAAGTTAGAGAAGTCAATATTCATACTGCTGGGGTTTAAGCTGCCCAAGCAAAATATGAGGTGCTGTTCCTCCACTCTGGGCTGGACCTCACTATGACAGTGGAGGAGGCCCAGGACAGAAAGATCAGTGTGGGAATGGGAGGGGGAGTTAAAGTGTCTATTAAACCGGCAGATCAGGTAGGTTTAGGCGGACTGAGCAGAGGGGATCAGTGATGGGCTTTATGGGCAGCACAGTGACACAGCTAGTGGAGCTCCAATTTCATTACTCCAGCCAACCCATGCTCAATGCTGATCTCAGGCACTGTCTGTGAGGAGTTTGCACATTCTCCCTGTAAATCCTGTGGGTTTCCTCTGGGTGGGTTGGTCACTTCCCACATCTCAAAAAACACGCAGGTTGGCAGGGTAGTTTTTATCATTGGAAGTGTTTGTCCACACTGTGCGGCTAAGTGTTAGGATATGGGGGAGGTTGATGGGAATGTGGGGAGAATTAAACGGGATAAGTGTGGGATTCATGCTTTATGGGTGCTGGATGGCCAGTGTGGACTTGATTGACTGAAAGGAATAGGAAAAGGAATGGGAATACTTTCTTGTCACACGTGACTAGGCACAGCGAGATTCTTTGCTTGCGTACACAATGTATACAAATAGCAGCCACCTACGGCACTGACAAAGTTACAAAGCACGCCGGCTCCCCCTTTTGTCCCCCCTTCCCCCCCACCACAGCAGTTCCCCCACGCCTGGTCCCCATTGCCCTTTGTCCCCCCCCCCCCTCATCGTCCATTGTTCGTCCCCTCTCCCCTCACAACGGTTCCCCCACGCTGGGTCCTCCATTGTCCTTTCCCCCCCCTCCTTGTTTCTGTTCTCTATGTACAATACAATACAATGCGGCTTAATTCATCACATTGCACATAAAGTGCAAGTGAAATGAATTTGCCAGCAGCGGTACAATGATAAAGAACACACAAATACACAATAAACATTTAACACAAACATCCACCACAGCATTCATCACTGTGGTGGAAGGCACACAATTTGGCCAGTCCTCCTCCATTTTCCCCCGTGGTCAGGACCTCAAACCCTCCGCAGCCGGCGCTGTGGGCATCCAGATATCCAGACAGGTAAAAGTCCAGGTAAGTCCAGTCCTGTCTTCCCCACCGGAGACCGCGGCTTTAGGTTGGTGTAGGCCGCAGAAGATGTAAAGTTCCCGGCGCGCCGCAGCCAGAAGCACCGCAGGCCGCAGGGCCGGCGGTCGAAGCTCCCCTCCAGGAGTGATGGTAAGTCCACACCGGGCCCACGGTAGAAGTAGGTGACGGGCCGGCAGTGGTGTCTCTCTTCCTACAGAGAGAGAGCTTGAAAAGATTACAGATCCATGAAAAATGTTTGAAAACAAGATTATGTTTTAAAAACGGAGCACCCATGCAGAATACAAGTAGCGGTGATGGACTGCACGTCTTTCCACACTTCCTGATGTGAGTTTGCCAATTCTCTCTGATAGTTTCTAACTTCATAGCGAGTGGGAGCATGGAGATTTTTACTTACAGGCATGGTTGCTGAAGAAAACCCTTGCACTTGGATCTGTACTACTGCATGTTCTGTATACATGTTTAATTCAGCAAACTCAGAATAATGTAGGATGCTGGACATTTGAAATCAGGCCAGAAAATGCACAGAATTCTCAGTCGGTCAGGCAGCGTCTATGGGTGGTGAAGCAGAGTTCACGTTTCGGGTCAATGTCTTTTAATCAAAATGCATCTTCCCTCCTTTGATGGGAATTACTTTTCACGGAGCTGTTACAACAAACCTTTAAAATTGCCCGATCCTATTTCACGTCTGTGCTACAAGCAGCAATCATTCTAACATATATAGTATAAAGTATTTAAATACTTGCTTCTGAAAAATGCGATTATATTTCATTGACAGATCCTCTGAATGCTTTAAAAATTGAACATTTCTCAAACTGCATGTAGTCACAGCATCGCAAGAAAACATTTTTCTGGAGATTTTGCTATATCAAATTTGCAGGGATTTAATGGAAAACTGTTAAGATCACAATGGAGCAGAAACCCTTCTGCAGCAAGATGCTGATTAATATTGTGTAAAGGGGGCAACTATTATGGTTTTGCCGTGAGCTTTTTTTTTAAGCACCATATCCTTTCTCTGAGGCACCTGAATCCCATTACCGTTCTGTTAAAGGTTGTGTTTCTGCTAAAGATTTGGCTTCTTGTCAACAACTTGCAAGTAATCTTCAAAATGCTCCCCTATTTAATGATTACTTGTGATGATCCAAACTACTTTATAGCCTAATAAAATGTTGTTTTCACATGATGTGCGATTTTGTTTTTCAAAGCATAGCTTCTTGTCAGTGTCTTCCGGACAATAAATGTAATGAAAGCTTCCCAATTGAAACTGTGTACAGGTATGGTTGAGTAATTTATGAAACCATTAATATTTAGCAGACAAAATTGAACTTGCTTTAAATTTTAAAATAGCTGGATTTCTTTCTTATTCCTCCTCCCCACACAAGATGCGGTGTACTGTTGCAGAGGTGTAATAAGCTATCTCGCACTTAACTCATTGATAGATCTTCACGAGAGTGATACAAGGTATTATTCATAGTCAGCATCAAAATAAAGACCAATCATCTCCACACCACATGTTTGCATGTTATTTTCCAACACCTCAAATATTTCCAGACACACAGATGGCCGATCTTTCTTTTAACTCCTTCCATCACCCATCTGTACCCCTTAAGAGAATCAGTAATCATTTCCTCAAAATGCTGGACAGGCAGCAACTCTGGAGAGAAGAAATGGGTGACGTTACGGGTCGAGACCCTTCTTCAGACTGAGCCTCAGGGGAGAGGGAATTACGGAGACAAGGAAGTGTAACCATTGTTAGCGAGGGGAAGGTGACAACGGAGCAAACAGAGATAGAGTGTAATCAAAGGGGGAAGTCAGACTGGTCAGAGAACTGAGAAGAGGGAGGGATGGAGAGAGAGGGAAAGCAAGGGTTATGAAGTTGGAGAAGTCAATATTCATACTGCTGGGGTGTACGCTGACCAAGCGAAATATGAGGTGCTGTTCCCCCAATTTGCACGGGGACTCACTCTGACAATCGAGGAGGCCCAGGACAGAAAGGTCAGTGTGGGAATGAGAGGGGAACATAAAGTGTTTAGCAACCAGGAGATCAGGTAGGTTTAGGTGGACTGAGCAGAGGTGTTCAGTGAAACGATCGCCGAGCCTGCTCTTGGTAAACTAGGTCTGCTACCTGCCCTGCTGAGTTACTCCAGCACTTTGTGTTTATCTTTGTTGTAAAGCAGCATCTGCAGTTCCTTTCTAATCATTTCTAAATGACCTAGCCTCAAAAAAAGGAATCTATGTGAAGAAATGCTTTCTGAAATTGTTTGTAAATGGCCTGGGATTAACTTTAAATTCATGCTTCCTTGTCCAGGACTTCCCACCAGTACAGTAGGTTTTCACGTATCTAGATCATAGTGCATAGAACATAGGACATGGAACAAGGAACATCGAATAGTACAGCAAAGGAACAAAAGGCCAGAACAAATCAGGGCTAGCAACGGATGACCACAGGAGGGGTGGAGCCCATAATGGCCCATTGTTGGCTGGGGAACATGTGCTAACGAGAGCGATGCAAGGATGCGAACAGTAGAACTAGCAGTAGAAATAGGCGCAAAACATCTCTCCAAAGATGCTGCCTGTCATGCTGAGTTACTCCAGCTTTTTTGTCGATCTTCGGTTTAAACCAGCATCTGCAGGTCCTTTCTACACACTAGGAGATTGCCTGTTGCTGCTAATAAATAAATTCCCTAGGGAAACAATTCAAAGACTTATGGCTCAAACATTTTGTGGTGGTTTTAATAATATAATGGCAGTTTCTATACCTTCTCAGCGTCCAACTTCGATAGCCATTAGGTCTCGGTGATGTGGTGGAGACATAGCTTATGCACTCGCCACACTCGCCGCACTCACAGATAGCAGAGAGTAAAAAATGAATCCTCCAGTCATTGCCTTTTGATTAATTCGTCTTTATTGAAGTAGGACAAAACAAAGAAGTAATTCATAACTTTTCCCTCTTATTAACTGTTTCTTCTTCAGACAGTACGGTCGTGACTGTGCGGTCGTTATCGTGGAGCGGTCGGTACAGTGGTGTGGTCGTTACAGTGGTAAAAAACTGTTGTACTCACCATTCCTCAAGGCAAAACTAACTCCCAATCTATGAGTCTGCGCTAGTCTCCCCCCAAAGTAGACACATTCAGGGGGGAGAGAATGACTTTTCAAGTAGTTGAAGACCAATTTTCATGATGTTTTCTTTCATTCCAATGGAATGAAGGCTCAGCGGTAGAGTTGCCGCCTTACAGCGCCGGAGACCCGGGTTCGATCCTGATTACTGGTGCTGTCTGTACAGAGTTTGTACGTTCTCCCTGTGAACTTGTGGGTTTTTTCCGGGTGCTCCGGTTTCCTCCCACATTCCAAAGATGTGCAGGTTTGGAGGTTAATTGGTGACTGTAAACTGTCCCCAGAGCATAGGATAGTACTAGTGTGTACAGGTGCTCATTGGTCATGCGCACTCAGTGGGCCAAAAGGCCTGTTTCCAGGCCATATGAAGGCCAGCGGACCCGGCTTCAGAGCTGTGACTGTGTTCCAGCGTTCCGGCGGCGGACCTGACCAGAGTTGTGGCGGTGTTCCGGCGGCGGCGGCGGTGGCAGCCTGGCTTCGGAGGCTCGGCCGCGGGCCCAGTGGACGACAACATCGGAGGCCTGGATCACCTCAGCGCACAGGGAGAATGAGGAGGGAAGAAGACAAAGACTTTAAGACTTTTGCCTTCCATCACAGTGAGGAGGTGCCTGGCGAACTCACTGTGGTGGATGTTAAATATGTGTTTATTGTGTGTTTTGTTTTTTATTATATGTATGACTGCAGGCACGAAATTACGTTCAGACCGAAAAGTCTGAATGATAATAAAGGTAGCATTTCTTTCTTCTTCTTCTTCTTCTTCATATGTCTAAGCTCTAAAATACCTCATCTTCTGACAAGGTGAATTACTGCCTTCCGCTCTCCAAACTCAATTCAATAATATCAAATGATTAATCGCATCTCATCCTTTAACATCCACAGTTTGGACTTTAGACTTTGTAGATACAGCACGGAAACAGGCCTTTCAGCTCACCGGGTCACCCCATACACTAACACCATGCTATACACTAGAGACAATTTACAATTTTACCAAAGCCAATTAAAGCTACAAACCTGTACGTCTTTGGGAGTGTGGGAGGAAACTGGGGCACCTGGAGAAAACCCACGCCGTCACAGGGAGAATGTATAAACTCAATACAGACAGCACCCATAGTCGGGATCGAACCCGGGTCTCTGGCGCTGCAAGCACTGTAAGGCAGCAAATCTACCCCTGCGCCACCGTGCAGCAGTTTGATAGCCACAGTTTGATGGCCACATGGAATAAGGATCTCCCGTGGCGTTCTGTGCTGCATCTTGGTGGAGCCAGTCCGTTGCTGAAGGTGCCCCTCGGGTTGACCAGTGCGTCATGGAGGGGGTGAGCTGCATTGTCCAAGATGCTCCACAGACTATGACGCAGAGGCTGAGATGGGTTTGACTAGGAGGATGGAATAAGATCGCTGAAAGACAAATCCAAGCATTTATTTTTATAACAGTGCACAACAAACTCTTGATATCTATTGGGAAATTCACAAACCTTTGATGCGATATGCCATGGAAGATGTGGTGCAGCTTGTGATCTCCTCAGCTGAAGCCACTCACAAGTCACAAGATTAAATGAGCACATGCAACTTTCACCCAATTCAGCTCACTTATTTCACTGCCAATGTAACTATCACCCTCTCACTGACTCTTCCTATATATTCAAAATTCAAATTGGAATGTTATTTTTAAATATTGTGTGACTATCGAGGTCAGCAAAGGGGAGAAAAAAAAAGACTTGAAATTCAGCCGCGCAGTGCTGTTCACCTCTGAGCAAAATTAATATCTCGGAGCTACTCGAGTGAAAATGGAGTGATACAGTGTGGAAACAGGCCCTTCAGCCCAACTTGCCCACAACGGCCAACATGTCCCAGCTGCACTAGTCCCACCTGCCTGCGCTTGGTCCATATCCCTCCAAACTTGTCCTATCCATGTACCTGTCCAACTATTTCTTAAACGATGGGATAGTCCCAGCCTCAACTACCTCCTCTGGCAACTTGTTCCATATACCCACCACCCTTTGTGCAAATAAGCTACCCCTCAAATTCCTATTAAATCTTTTCCCCTTCAACATGAACCTATGTATCTAGTCCTTGTTCCCCTACTCTGGGCAAAGGACCCTGTGCATCCACCCAATCTATTCCTCTCATGATCTTATACACAACTTGAAAGCCAAACCTTTCGGATTGTTTTGCCTCTGGGAATTTCACTGAACAATTCGTGGTGTGTGCTGCATCTCCGAGTCTCATGCATACCCAGTGACATCAATTTGTTCAATGCCAGCAAGTCTTTTTGAATTTTTTGCAAAGAAATTAGCACAGTTTGTTCCGACGAGGGATGTTTGTGGTAGCAAACCCACCAATACAAAGTAGTCAAAGGTAGACACAAAAAGCTGGAGCAACTCAGCGGGACAGGCAGCATCCTGGGGGGAGAAGAAGTGGATGACGTTTCGGGTCTAGACCCTTCTTCAGACTTCAGTCTCAACCTAAAACATTACTCATTCCTTCTCTCCAGAGAGGCTGCCTGTCCCGCTTTGTTATTCCAGCATTTTGTGTCTATCTCTGGTTTAAACCAGCATTTGCAGTTCCTTCAGACACAATAAAAAGGAATAATTTGCCTCTTGACGGCCTTGTAGCTCCCGCTTGGTGGTGCATTGCTACCTGCTAATACCTTCAATCCTCAACAGTTCCACCCCTGGACTATGGTTCTCCTTTGCTGCAGAAGTGTGAAGAGCCTTTACTTCCCATTCCCTCTCCACCCTTAACTTTAATAAGACCTGTATCATTATGGAATATACTGGAGTAACTCCTCCTCTTCCCTAGGAGTGGTCCTGCTAGTTCTACTGTTCGCATCCTCGCATCCTTCTCGTTAGCACATCTTCCCCAGCCAACAATGGGACTTTATGGGCTCCACCCTTCCTGTGGTCATCCGTTGCTGGCCCTGATTTGTTCTGGCCTTTTCTCGTCTCTAGTGCCCCTCGCTCTCACCCCGCGCACTGCAAACTTTATCATTCAGCCTGAAGAAGGATTCCAAATCGGAAACATTTGAAGAACAGAAGTTTCAAGCTTGACGTCTGAAGAAAGGTCCCGGCCCGAAACGTCACCTATTCCTTTTCCCCAGAGCTGCTGTCCAATGTTTAGTGTCAATCTTTGCGATATTTATTTGCTCTTCCTACCTCAATCATTCCCTGTCACATTCTCAAAAGGACATTTCTCTGATGATATAGAAAAACACAGCATGGGAACAGGCCCTTCGGCCCAAAATGTAATTTATTTTAACCGATTTAAAAACAAATTTAGTCTGCAGATTTTAAATTTTCAAATATTCCTCTGATTACTTTTCATTAAATTACATCGGTATAAAAATGCTTACTATAATTTTTATCAGTCACACCTCCAAATTTAGAACAGAGATGAGGAAATACTGTTTCACACAGGGAGTTGTGAGTCTGTGGAATTCTCTGCCTCAGAGGGCGATGGAGGCCGGTTTGCTGGATGCTTTCAAGAGAGAGTTATATAAAGATAGTGGAGTCAAGGGATATGGGGAGAAGGCAGGAACGGGGTACTGATTGTGGATGATCAGCCATGATCACATTGAAGGGCCAAATCTGGTTCTGGTTCTGGTAGATTACTGCGCAAACACCTCACAAGTGGTTATCTCGCATAGGTCGGAGTGAGTAGAGTAGCGATCACATTTTGAAGTGGGCCTTTTTGACCAAGTTGAGGAGATCTAGTTGCTCAATCCCCTTTTTAAATGACTTAACATCAGGAGCAGCACGTGTGTTGGGTGGTAACATATTCCATTCCCTTGGGTAAAGGGAATATTGGTCGCAAAGTTTATTGAAATTTAGGAAGTTTAGCCTACTCCTCCAGATATTGTCTATTGTCTATTGTCTTTCACAACCACAACTCTTCATTCAGTCAATAGCCCTCCTCCATTGTCACAGTGAGGCCAATCGCAAATTGGAGGAACAACACCTCATATTTCGCTTGGACATCTAACAACCCAGTGGTATGAATATTGATTTCTCCAACTTCAAGTATTCTTTACATCCCCTCTTTCTACGTCTCTCCCCCACCCTAATCATTGTACTAGTTTCAGTCTCGGCTGGTGAATTTCTTTGTCTGTAACTCGTTCTCACCTAGACCACAGTTAACAATGGCCTGTTTCCTTTTTCACCATTGCCTTTTTGCATATCTTTCATTCATTTGATCCATATCTCTACAAGATACAAGATACAAGATACATTTATTTGCCACATGTGCCAGTTGGAACAGTGAAATGAGATTACCATACAGCCAGACAATAAAATAAACAACACAGCACACGATAGAGTTCAACATAAAACATCCCCACACAGCAGAATCAAAGGTTTCCCACTGTGAGGGAAGGCACCAAAGTCAGTCTCTTTCTCGATGTTCACCCGTGGTCAGTGCCTCCAGAGCCCTCTGCAGTTTCCGCTACGGGCAGCCCGCCGCTCAGGCCCGCTCGCCGGGATGTTGGAACTCTGACGTCAGGACTGGAGGCCAACCTCAGCGGCTTGGACTTCCGAATCGGCTGCTTCCTACCAGAATCCCGATGTCCCTAGGCTGCGCCGGGCGGAGATTCATGCTGGCGGCCCTCGGCAAAGGGTCCCAGGACTCTGCGATGTCGGTCAGCGCCGCCTGCGTTGGGAGTTTCGCGAACCACAGCTCCTCGATGTTGGAGCAGCGGGCCCAAACTGCGACCCAGGAAGGCATCGGCCGCTCCGCGGTGAACCCAGCGCAGCGCAGCCGCTGCCGAAGCTCTGGTCCAGTCCCCGCTCTCAGGTAGGAAAGGCCGCTCCGATCCAGTGGTAGGCCGCAAAGAGGGGGGGGCGAGGACGCGACTCGGAGAAATAGTCGCATCCTCACCAGGAAGCGACTGGGAAACGGTTTCCCCCTTACCCTACCCCCCTCCCCCACATAGAAAAACGAAAGAATCCCCAAAACAAACAGTTCAGACACTCTCTACATCACCATCTATGTCGTTCGTTTCCCTTTCATCTGACTCTCAGGCTGAAGAAAGGTCCCGACCCAAAACGCCTCCTCGTCCTTTTCCCCAGTGATGCTGTCTGACCCAAGTTCACATTTACATTTAATGTCACATGCACCACTTAAGGCCCAGTGATATTTGAGTTACCATGCAGCCCCATTGAGTTACTCCAGATCGTTGCGTCTATCTTAGGAAAATATAATTATCTGGTTAAACTGGAACATTCCTCCGTCTTCCCGACAGGAAATATTGCGGAGGAGGGCTGATGGCATTCAGCGCCTTGATCATTATTCATCCCTTTGATCAATTAGGACCTGGTTTGTGTAGGGATCTTCACAAGAGAGTTGAAAGGCTGAGAGGAGGTATGCAGTACAAATCATCAGCAAAAAATCTCGTCACCATGGACATCGCTGTAGGTGTTTGAAAGTTGAGCCCTCAGTGTTCCAGACTACAAGGAAATTGCTGTAATGCAACAATAGCAGTGATTCAGATGAGAACTATGAAAACTGTCTGGTTACCAGCCATGCCCCATGATTGGGAAAGCTGAAGGAAGCACTTTTGTGCAGCAGTAACCTTGATTTTGCCAAATGAATGACTGAGTAGAATTTGTAGACCAACGTCTGGCTAGCCCTCTGAGAACACTGAGCACAGTATTTTTAAATCAAAAATATTTTTTCAAATATTAAAATAATATATACAGTACAGTAAATAACAAAACAGAACCCACCAATATAACACACGACAAACGACAGACTATTTACTATACAAGTGTCTGACACTCCTTGCCAAGGATGGTCCAGGAAATCGCTCAGGGTGCCCGTGGACAGCGCGTAGTCCCTCTCTAACACCATCCTGGCGCGGGCGTAACCCCGGAAAGGTGGCAGGCAGCCGACTCGGCTTGGTGCCGTGACTCGCGGATGGCCAGCTTGGCCAGGCCCAGGAGCAACCCTAACCAGGACATCCTCGGCTCTACCTTCTCCCCTACGCACAGGGTGTCCAAAGATGAGGATGGTGGGTGAGAAGTGCAGACAGAAGGCAAAGAGCAGCCCCTTTAGATAACGGAACAGGGGGCTGCGGCCACACGGCACACAGTGGTGCAGCGGTTGAGTTGCGGCCTTACAGCGCCAGAGACATTTGCTCCTGTTTCCTTCCGGACTCCAAAGCCGTGCAGGTTCGTTGGCTAATTGGCTTGGTAAAATTGTAAATTGTCCCTAGTGTGTGTAGGATAGTGTGAGTGTGCGGGGATCGCTGGTCGGTGTGGACTCAGTGTGCTGAAGGACCTGTGACCCCGCTGTATCTCTCACCGAAACTAAACTAAACCGGAGTGACAATAGCAAAAATATAACCACAATTAAATTTGCAGTTGTCCCGCATCCTCTGGTGCATTTCCACGCACAGAGAACAGCAGCTGCGTTCTACTGCCTGGTGCGGACAGTTAGACAGAGTGCTGTAGATGTATGTCCCAAGGCAAGCAGAGCAGGCCTGTCATGACATCTGATGACACTTTCAATAAGAGACAAAAACTGATAGCCATCAAGTTAAATGCATCATTCTGTTCTGCAAAGCAACCATCGCAGCAATGCAACACGATGGCACAGTCGCACAGTCGCTGCCTTGCGGCGCCAGAGACGTGGCTTCAATCCCGACTACGGTTGCTGTCTATATGGAGTTTGTACGTTCTCCCTGTGACCTGCGTGGGTTTTCTCCAGATGTTCCAGTTTCCTGTTCGCTAAACTAAATTAAACTAAAAGAAGTAAATATACCCGAAAATAGTGATTTAGAAAATTAGGAATGGCCATTGCTTCTAAACATAGAACATAGAAATTAGGTGCAGGAGTAGGCCATTCAGCCCTTCGAGCCTGCACCGCCATTCAATATGATCATGGCTGATCATCCAACTCAGTATCCCGTACCTGCCTTCTCTCCATACCCTCTGATCCCCTTAGCCACAAGGGCCACATCCAACTCACTCTTAAATATAGCCAATGAACTGGCCTCAACTACCCTCTGTGGCAGAGAGTTCCAGAGACTCACCACTCTCTGTGTGAAGAAAGTCTTTCTCATCTCGGTCTTAAAGGATTTCCCCCTTATCCTTAAGCTGTGACCCCTTGTCCTGGACTTCCCCAACATCGGGAACAATCTTCCTGCATCTAGCCTGTCCAACCCCTTAAGAATTTTGTAAGTTTCTATAAGATCCCCTCTTAATCTCCTAAATTCCAGAGAGTATAAACCAAGTCTATCCAGTCTTTCTTCATAAGACAGTCCTGACATCCCAGGAATCAGTCTGGTGAACCTTCTCTGCACTCCCTCTATGGCAATAATGTCCTTCCTCAGATTTGGAGACCAAAACTGCACGCAATACTCCAGGTGTGGTCTCACCAAGACCCTGTACAACTGAAGTAGAACCTCCCTGCTCCTGTACTCAAATCCTTTTGCTATGAAAGCTAACATACCATTCGCTTTTTCACTGCCTGCTGCACCTGCATGCCTACTTTCAATGACTGGTGTACCATGACACCCAGGTCTCGCTGCATCTCCCCTTTTCCTAATCGGCCACCATTTAAATAATAGTCTGCTTTCCTGTTTTTGCCACCAAAGTGGATAACCTCACATTTATCCACATTATACTGCATCTGCCAAACATTTGCCCACTCACCCAGCCTATCCAAGTCACCTTGCAGTCTCCTAGCATCCTCCTCACAGCGAACACTGCCCCCCAGCTTAGTGTCATCCGCAAACTTGGAGATATTGCCTTCAATTCCCTCATCCAGATCATTAATATATATTGTAAATAGCTGGGGTCCCAGCACTGAGCCCTGCGGTACCCCACTAGTTACTGCCTGCCATTGTGAAAAGGACCCGTTTTACTCCTACTCTTTGCTTCCTGTTTGCCAGCCAGTTCTCTATCCACATCAATACTGAACCCCTAATACCGTATGCTTTAAGTTTGTATACTAATCTCTTATGTGGGACCTTGTCGAAAGCCTTCTGGAAGTCCAGATATACCACATCCACTGGTTCTCCCTTATCCACGCTACTAGTTACATCCTCGAAAAATTCCACAAGATTCGTCAGACATGATTTACCTTTTGTAAATCCATGCTGACTTTGTCCAATGATTTCACCACTTTCCAAATGTGCTGCTATCCCATCTTTAAATAACTGACTCTAGCAGTTTCCCCACTACCGATGTTAGACTTACTGGTCTGTAATTCCCCGTTTTCTCTCTCCCTCCCTTCTTAAAAAGAGGGTTACATTTGCTACCCGCCAATCCTCAGGAACTACTCCAGAATCTAAAGAGTTTTGAAAGATTATCACTAATGCATCCACTATTTCCTGAGCTACTTCCTTAAGTACTCTGGGATGCAGCCTATCTGGCCCTGGGGATTTATCGGCCTTTAATCTATTCAATTTACCCAACACCACTTCCCGACTGACCTGGATTTCACTCAATTCCTCCTTTGACCCACAGTCCCCTGCTATTTCAGGCAGATTATTTATGTCTTCCTTAGTGAAGACGGAACCAAAGTAGTTATTCAATTGGTCCGCCATATCCTTGTTCCCCATGATCAACTCACCTGTTTCTGACTGCAAGGGACCTACATTTGTTTTTAACTAACCTCTTTCTCTTCACATATCTATAAAAACTTTTGCAGTCAGTTTTTATGTTCCCTGCCAGTTTTCTTTCATAATCTATTTTTCCTTTCCTAATTAAGCCCTTTGTCCTCCTCTGCTGGTCTCTGAATTTCTCCCAGTCCTCTGGTATGCTGCTTTTTCTGGCCATTGCTTCTCTCCAGAGATGCTGCCTGTCCTGCTGAGCTACTCCAGCTAGTTGTGTCTATCTACTGATAATTTAAATAGTGCACTGGAGCCTAATTTGAATGAGGATTGCTATTTTAAAGACAATTAAAAATGATTATGGCAGGAGTTAGATTGAATTTATCTCGACAAGGAATAGATATAAATTATTTTAACAGCTCATAGATTAAAAAAAGGGTCTCAAAACATCTCGCTAAAGAAGAAGCGTCTCGACCCGAAACACCACCCATTCCTTCTCTCCAGAGATGCTGCCTGTCTCGCTGAGTTGCTCCAGCTTTTTGTGTCTATCCATGAGACTCTACTTTAATCAGCTTCCTGTCATTTTTGGAGATCTGGAGTTGCCTATAGTGGCCACTGTCTCTGCAAAATTGTCTAAATTCACTGGATTTGCTGGATGCTAACCATGTTAACTCCCCTGCCCATTTCCACATCATCCTTCCTGTCCTGGGCCCCCTCCATTGCCAGAGTGAGGTAAACTGGAGGAACAGCACCTCATATTCTGCTTGGGTTGCTTACAAACCAACAATACGAACATTGAGTGTGGGAGGGAACTGCAGATGCCGGTTTACACCGAAGATAGAATGCTGGAGTAACTCAGCAGGCCAGGCAGCATCTCTGGAGAGAAGGCATGGAAACATCAGCTGCTCCTTTTCTCCAGAGATGCTGCCTGATCCGTTGAGTTATGGGCCTGTCAAACTTAGGTGATTTTTTTGGCGACTGCCGGCGACTGTCATAGTCGTGGCAAGTCGCCAAAAAAACGGCGACTGGACCCCCCTACGACAATGTCTACGGCAATGTCTACAACAACCTGCCACCTAGTCGACGTCAAGCTACCCATTAGGACGTCTACCTACGACAACCTATATTCACAAGCTACGACAAGGTAAGACAATTCAGTCGCAGGTACCTGTCGCCGGTTGACATAGGTTAAAGTAGGTAGTCGCCAATGGAATTCACCGAAGTCAGCAGCGGTGACAACCTATGTCATCCTGGCGACAACCTACGACAGCACCTACGTCAGGAGAAGTCAAGTTACGCTCATTGGAGTTAAGCCAACTGTCGCCGACTGCCGCCGAAAGGTTTTGAACATTTCAAAATCCAGCAGCGACCGGAAAAATGCTACAATTCTTTGAGGGACTGAACAGACTACTCACAACCACACAGGTGACTCCCCGGTGACCCTGTGGCGACAGCCTGGTTGCCTGTGATCACCTACAAAATCGCCTAAGTGGGACAGGGGCAGCATTTTCCAGCATTTTGTGTCTATCTTCGGTGTGAATATAGAATGCCCTGATTTTACATAAATGTAATGCTTGGATCCGTGTGGGAAATGCTGGTCATGCCTGACTAATATTGGGCAGTGTGAAGTCATGCTCGAATCCAAATCAGTAGATCTGTGGAGCAGCAATTCCATTTACTGCCTGAAACCTTGGAAATTAGTTTAGTTTAGTTTAGAGATACAGCACAGAAACAGGCCCTTCGGCCCACCGTGTCCGCATCGACCAGCGACCCCCGCACATTAACACTACCCTACACACACAAGGGACAATTTTACATTTAAAGAAAGCCAAAGTCCTACAAACCTGTACGTCTTTGGAGTGTGGGAGGAACCAGAAGATCTCGGAGAAAACGCACGCTGGTCACGGGGGGAACGTACAAACTCCGTACAGATAAGTACCTGCACAATGACAATTAAAGATTGAATTGAATTGAATTGAAAAAAATACCCGCAGTCAGGATCGAACCTGGGTCTCTGTCTCCACCACTGCACCACCGTGCCGCCTAATAGAAATGGGGCAACATCTCCAGTGATCGAATTGTACATGAAACAAAGCCTGCCACTATGTGCGATTCTATCCACTGTATATCTGCCAAGTCACCAAGCCCATTCACCTGCACCTCCTTATCAGTGACCTTCCTTCTGTCACAAGGTCAGGGAATTGATGGTTTGCTAATGACATTGAGGCATTTGATTCCAATCACAGGCTATCTCTTTATTCATGACATAAGAGGAATAACTTTTCTGGGCATTGAATATGCGCTTGACTTGACACTCTTGACTCTTGAGCCTTGAATGGTGAAGCTCGGGGGTTTCTTTACACAATCAGGCTGGCTATAGCTTTTGCCTCGTTCAGTTCCATTTCTAACGTTCCTGTAATTCATTGAAGCCAGGAACCAAACCATAAGACAGCATTGTGTGGGAAGGAACTGCAGATTCTGGTTTAAACCGATGGTAGACCCAAAAAGCTGGGGTAACTCAGCGGGTCAGGCAGCATCTCCGGAGAGAAGGAATGGGTGACGATTCGGGTCAAGCCCCTTCTTCAGATGCACTCTCTAGAATACAATTTCCACAGCAGCAAAGAAAGGAATTGTGCAGGGAATGTGATACAGGGTAGTGAAAGTGTTTTTATCAGGGCTATTATCAGCCCTAAAACATTGTGGGAACTTTATTATTCAATAAAATTGAATATATGCTATAAATATAAACTAGAATTGCTTTTGTGGTTTGAAATGTTATGGTAAGTAGATTATGCCATATGAATAAATAATGATCGATAATGACAAGCAGGTTTCACAATTCCATCTACAGTGTGAATTTTCAATTCCATTTCTAAACACTAGTGAGGCCAAGGAGGCTTTATTTAATGAAATATGTTATCTGTTTAAAATCTGCTCTATAAAGGCAAGCAGAAGGATTGTCTGTGTATTTACAATCTCATTTCAAACATTTGAGAAACCCTAATGTTTTAAATCTCCTCTTACAGCCGGGTGAACATGGTAGCCTTCAAGTTAAAAACAGAATTATTTGGTACATCTAACATGTGTATCATCTGCACTCATCTGGAAAATAGCAGATAGAATAAAACTGACACCTCACCGTGATTCCTGGGCAGAGAGTCAAATAAACAACTACCTTCGGCAATCAAACAACATTTACACCGTCTGTGTCTGAGGCAGAGTTCTAAAATAACTGGGATGATTTGTACGATTTTGATATTCCTGAAATGGTGCGATTGTCAAAAGAAAATGTCTTAAATCAGAAATGGAGGTATTGAAGTGAAAATCTTCTTCACTTCCAACCTTGTCACCCAACGCGTTATAGCCTGAAGGCTGATCTTTCGATATGATACGAAATGATACGATACAATATGATACGGTACAATACGGTACGGTACGGTACGATACGATATGGTACAATATGGTGCCGTGACTCGTGACTACGATCGATATCATACCTTGCAATACGATATGGAAACATAGAAACATAGAAAATAGGTGCAGGAGCCAGCACCACCATTCATTGTGATCATGGCTGAACGTCCCCAGTCAATAACCCGTGCCTGCCTTCTCCCCATATCCCTTGATTCCACTAGCCCCTATAGAAACATATGATGTGATACGATACTATACGATCAGATATGATTTGCTACGATACAACACGATACGCTACAATACGATACAATATGATATGATATGATACAATACGATACGATACGATAGAACTTCATTTATCCCAGGAGGGAGATTGGTCTGCCAACAGTTATAAAACACAAGATACATGAAACACAAATTTATAGTGACGAGTGGAAGGGATTGGGGATGCGCAAAGATTGGGGAGGGAGGGGGGAGGGTATGGGTGGGAGAAGAGTAAGTCTACCCAATGACAGAAGGGGGAGGAGTTGTACAGTTTGATAGCTACTGGGAAGAAGGATCTCCTGTGGCATTCTGTGCTGCATCTTGGTGGAACCAGTCTGTTGCTGAAGGTGCCCCTCAGGTTGACCAGTGTGTCATGGAGGGGGTGAGCTGTATTGTCCAAGATGCTTTCACAGTTTGAGGAGCATCCTCCCCTCCAAGACCCACCTCCCATGAATACAACTCCACCCCCAGGACGGAGCCAGACTTCCTGATCAGCTTTTTAATACTTTTTTAAGTATGGTGCTTTCATCTGAGTGAGAATTTTGGTCATGCATAATTTAATGGAAATATTGGGCAGTCTGAAAAATATAATGAAAACACAATTTTGCTCTATGTGAAAGAAAAAATCTATCACTTTTTTACAACAGTGGTGACTTCCCAACCTCGTACATAACAGCTAGTTGTTATACACAAAAAAATGGAGTAACTCAGACACAGGGCACAGGCAGCATCTCTGGAGATAAGGAATGGGTGATGTTTTGGGTCGAGACCCTTCTGAAGAAGGTCGGGTCTGAAGAAGGATCTCGACCTGAGATTCCTTCTCTCCAGAGATGTTGCCTGTCCCATTGGGTTACACCAGCTTTTCGTGTCTATCTTCAGTTTAAACCAGCATCTGCAGTTCCTTCCTACACAGCTCGATGTTACAGATCAGGGGTTCCCAACCCTTTTCGTCCCATTTACCCCAGGCAACATTAATAGCACATAACTGGAGTAACAATGTTATTTCACTTATTTATGAACAACTAATGATGAACTGGTAACGGTATACCAGAACCAAACACAGTCAGTCAATGCGAAAAAATATGTACAAACCCAGAATCAACAAATTTACCATCAGGGTAGGCAAAATTTACCCCCTGGGAACCCTTGTTATAGATGGACGGGGTCCAGGGTTACCTTTGCCAAGTCCCAGGGCTTTTCTTTGGTCAACAGGTGATTTGTGCCTTCATAAAATGCTCGGTCTTTCATTGTTTGTTCAATTTATTCTATATTCCACTTGGGATTTTGAAGCTAGTCCTCAATTCCGCAACAGATCAACGGAATTCTTTTAATGGAAGTAATCGAAGCATTACAGAAACATACAAAGACAGTGCAGAACCAGCCTTCGTTAGTGTTATACACAATGCCTTCATTCCTGGGCTCGCTGAATGACCAGACGAGGTCACCAACTCTTCCATGGATATACTGTTGCACATCAAGCACGAAGATAGACACAGAATGCTGGAGTAACTCAGCGGGACAGGCAGCATATCTGGAGAGAAGGAATGGGTGACGTTTCGGGTGGAGACCCTTCTTCAGACTGAAGAAGGGTCTCGACCTGAAACGTCATCAGTCTGAAGAAGGGTCTCGACCCGAAACGTCACCCATTCCTCCTCTCCCGAGAAGCTGCCTGTCCCGCTGGGTTACTCCAGCATTTTTTCCTCTATCTTCCTGTACATAAAGTATGTTTGGCCAGCTTTGTCCAGCTTCGGTAACATTCTCAGCCCTCGCTCCAGATAGAGCTCAAAAGGGATAGGAAAACATTTTCACTCTTAGGGTGTGTCGAGGACTAATGTGAGGAGCTGCCTTGGACAGACCTCTGGAGCGTGCAGATCTTCGAATGGTAAGTCAAAAAGGCATGCAGCAGGAAACAGGCCCTTCGGCTCAACTTGCCCCTGCCGGCCAAGATGCCACATCTGTACTAGTCCCACCATTTCATGTTTGCCCCATATCCCTCTAAACCTTTCCTATCCATGTACCTGTCTAAATGGTTTTTAAATGTTGTTATGGTACCTGCCTCAAATATCTCCTCTGGCAGCTTGTTCCATCCTCTGTGAGAAAAAGCTGCCTCTAGGGTTACTTTTAAATCTTTCCCCTCTCACCTTAAACCTATGTCCTCTGGCTCTTAATTCCCCTACTCCAACTGCTGACAAGAACATAGTGAAATTGGCTTTTCTCGACTGGACCAACAGTGGGGGTTACCCAATTTGCTGGTCACAAACGCTGGTATGACTCAACAGGTCAGGTAGCATCCCTGGGCAACACGGATACATGACGTTACAGGTGGGGTCTGAAGATGGATCCTTCTCACGGTCACAGTGACAGTCAGCAGCCACGGTGGCACAGCGGTAGAGTTGCTTCCGGAGACCTGGGTTCGATCCCGACTACGGGTCCTGTCTGTACGGAGTTTGTACGTTCTCCCCGTGACCTGCGTGGGTTTTCTCCGAGGTCTTCGGTTTCCTCCCACATTCCAAAGACGTACAGGTTTGTAGGTTAATTGGCTTGGTAAATGTAAAAATTATCCCTAGTGGGTGTAGGATAGTGTTAATGTGCGGGGATCGCTGCTCGGCGCAGATCCGGTGGGCCGAAGGGCCTGTTTCCGTGCTGTACCTCTAAACTTAACGAAATTCCACTTGAAACATCACCTATCCAAGTTCTCCAGGGATGCTGCCTGACCCGCTGAATTAATCCAGCATTTGGCGTCTTTTTTTGTAAATTAGCATCTGCAGTTCCATGTTTCCACATGTTTGTACAATTAGTTTCCTCCAATCTGGAAAAGCAATGGAAAAGATTTAAAGATCGCATGGATGCATTGCGACAATTGTTCATCGCTTTGTCTGGCGTAAAAATAAAACAGGGAAGGCTGCTCAACTGTGGCTAACGAGGGAAATTAAGGATGGTGAGTTAGATTTAGCTCTTAGGGCTAACGGAATCAAGGGACCTGGGGAGAAAGCAGGAACAGGGTACTGATTTTGGATGATCAGCCATGATCATTTTGAATGGCAGTGCTGGCTCGAAGGACGGAATGGCCTACTCATGCACCCATTGTCTATGTCTCTATCTCTGCTGAAGGTAGAAAATGCTGGCAATTTTCCCAGTAAATCCTGACCATCTTCAGAGTTTGTACGTTCTCCCCGTGACTGCGTGGGTTTTCTCTGAGTGCCCCGGTTTCCTCCCACATTGCGAAGACATGCAGGTTTGTGAGTTAATTGTAGGTAAATTGACCCTAATAGAATGTAGGATGGAACTAGTGTATGGGGTGATTATTGGCCTCGGTGGGACGAAGGGCCTGTTTCCATGCTGCATCTCTAAACTAAACTAAATCGCATATCTCACATTATATTCACTACGTTTTTATTAGAATCTCACCATGTTTGTAATTTCTGGTGATCACAAACCAAACCAAATGAGGAAATCTGGCTTTTTTCCCCGACCTCCCACACCACAAAATGTAACCCAAGTATTAAGCATATTTGTTAACTGGAATGTGGTTGGTGTTGCAGCCAGCCTATTTTTAAGTTCACTGGTTTGCAAGTTCATTTACCCCAATTTAGTTTTGCTTTCAATTGCAGGGACAATTTACTTTCATTTCTGTGAGATACAGAGAGTATTTCCAGATCAGCAGGGTTTACGACTAACAAATGATTTGGGAGCCCTTGCAAAGGGTTTGTTTTGACTGGAGACGTTTGATTAAATCATCGCTTGTTGTGTTGATCAATGTTGGCTGTGATTAAACTCCTAATTACTGCCTGACTGCAATAATAATGTCTCCTCTGCAAGATACCTTGAGGGGAGAAGGGGTATTGGCTGGGTAGTCTATTGTTGCACATCAGTTTGCTGTTTGCACCTTGATCATGAATGAACAGAAAATTCAGCTCATGGAAGGTCATGGGCCACCTAAATCGGGGCAGCTCAGTTCAGTTTGGCTTATTGTCACACATGTACCAAGGTACAGTGAAAAGCTTTTGTCGCGTGCTAACCAGTTATCAGAAATACATGATTACAATCGATCCATTTACATTGTAGCGATACATGATAAGGGAATAACATTTAGTGCAAGGTAAAGCCAGCAGATAGGCCGAGGGTCAGCAAAGAGGTAGATAGTAGTTCAGCACTGCTCTCTGGTTGTGGTAGGATGATTCAGTTGCTTGATAACAGCTGGGAAGAAACTGTCCCCGAATCCAGAGTTGTGTGTTTTCACACTTCTATACCTTTTGCTTGATGGGAGAGGGGAGAAGAGGGTGGCCAGGGTACTACACTAAATGCCCCAGCCTGCTGTGCCCTACTCTCTTTCACAGTAACTTGTCCCCACTCTGTTTGTTCTTCCCCCATGCTGTATTCCGGTCATTATTAATGAGGCCTTATCTAAGTCTGTTGGAGGCTATGAAGTCAGGCAAAATCCTTCAGCATCAATCAAACCATTTCCTGTTAACCCATCCATGTTGAGGAAGCAACAAATACTTGTAGAAGTGTTGTGTCCGTGGGGGGGGGGGGACCAACCAGTATCTAAGCTGTAGGTTAGTTTTAGTTTTAATTTTAATTGAAGATTAGTTTTAGTTTTTTAGAGGTACAGCTTGGACACCGGCCCTTCGGCCCACTGAGACCACGCCGAACAATGATTACCTGCGCACTAATTCCATCCTGCAGCCTAGGGACAATTTGCAGAAGCCAATTAACCTGCATAGAACCTAATGTAGAAATATAGAAAATAGGTGCAGGAGTAGGCCATTTGGCCCTTCGAACCAAAATCAGTATCCCGGTCCTGCTTTCTCCCCATATCCCTTGATTCTAAGAGCTAAATCTAACTCTCTCTCTCAAATACCTGCACGTCTTTGGAATGCGGGAGGAAACTTTAGGCCTTAGACTTTAGAGATACAGCGTGGAAACTGGCCCTTCAGCCCACTGAGTCTGCATGAGTACACCAGTTGTATCCTACACGCCAAGGACAATTTACAGGTGGCAACTAACCTACAAAACTGCAAGCCTTTGGAATGTGAGGGGAAACCGGAGCTCCAGGAGAAAACCCACGCAGTCGCAGGGAGAACGTGCAAACTCCACACAGACAGCACCTGTAGTCAGGATCGAACCTGGGTCTCTGGCGCTGTACGGCAGCAACCCACTGCGGCTCCACGGTGCCATTTCAAGTAATGTTGGCGGGTGTTGTACTGGGATAATTCTGCCCACTGAATGAGCACGGAGTTGTACGAGGTTAAAAGAAGACTACTCGAGTATCAGGCTAAATTGCACACACATTTGCCGCTATGATTGGCCTTCTCTGTACACATCTGATGGGCGGTTACTGTGCCCACGAGCATTCTCACCACCGACGCTGGCAAATGCAATTAACATCAGAATGCTTACGATCCTAATTGTTTACTTAACGTTTGCCATTAAACTGAGAGTAAAGGAAAAATACTGATTTGTTTCTGTATAAAGGTAATAAGGTTGAATGAAAACGTTGAATGTTACATGGGATGTCTGTCAGTTGATTGTTTACATCATGGATGAAATCAAATTATGTTTATTCAGAAGAGCCTGTGGTGTAGTTCAGGTAATAGCCTTCCAATTTGAGCAAGCTTTACTAGATATAGATACTGATAATCGCATTGAACACATCAGATAACATGCCTGAGATTTACACAAGTGTTTTTTTTTTAATTCTGTGTGATTTATAATCCCATATGAAATTTATAATATCAGAATCTAGTTTTTTAAATAATTTTTTAGGTAAGTATATTGGTAGATAAAGGGATCAAAATTTGTTCAGATCATTATCTTTCCCTCCCCTTCCCTTCCCTTTCTCTTCAAATGGCCTTATTTTCTTATTGATATTCAACTTTGCACATGTCAATGGAAGTCCTTTACCCACACAACCAACCCAAGTGTGAACCAAGATGGCTGCTTTTGCCAGTAGATTTATATCAATCAATCAATCAAGATTTATTCATCACATACACAATAACATTAAAGTGCAGTGAAATGAACTTACCAGCAGCGGTACAATTAAAAAAAAGACACAATACACAATAAAAATTTAACACAAACATCCACCACAGCATTCTTCACTGTGTTGGAAGGCACAAAGTATAGTCAGTCCTCCTCCATTTTCCCCCGAGGTGGTCGGGGCCATAACCTCCGCAGTCACCGCTGCGGGCGGCCAGATGACAGGCCCTCTCGTCTGGAAGGTAAGTCCCAAATCGATGCTTCCCCACCGGACACAGCGGCTTCAGGATGACGTAGGCCACAGGCCGGCGGTCGGAGCTCTTCTCCAGGGACTCCAGGCGAGGGATCCCGCTCCGGATGGTAAGTCCACGCTGCGCCAACGGCTAGAAGCACCGCAGTCCGTGGCTTTAAGGTGTTGTAGGCCGGAGCTCTTCTTCTCCGGGGGTTCCCAAGAGGGATCCCAGGCTCTGGACTCCGCGCCCGCGGATAGAAGCACCGCAGTTCGCGGCTTCAGACTGAACAGGCCAGCGATCGGAAAAAGTCCCCGCTGCGTCCGCTGCTGAAGCTCCGGGCCCGACTCCGGGAAAGGCTGAAACAATCCTTGGTGGTAGGCCGCGAGGGAGGCGACATGGAAAAAGTCACCTCTCCGTGGAGGAGGCGACCGAGAGCGGTTTCCCCCTTACCACCCCCACCCCCTCCCCCTCACACCACCCCCCACACAAGACACATCAAGAGACACTAAAACACACATTTAGACATACTAAAAAACATTTTAAAAGTAGAAATGACTGACACGCTGCTGGCAGGGCAGCCGTCTCACAGGGCCCCCACCGACCGACTCTCAGAGGGATATCTGTACTGAGCTCAACTGCACAATTTGCAGTCCAAGTCACTGGATTAAGGCTGGGGTAAGAACAGTGGCGGATATGAACCCTCCTTAGCCTTCAATGTGTCCTTCTGCTGCTTTGGTTATTAAAAATATGGAGAAGTGAAAATGAGAGCATCTAAATGTTCAATAAACCGACCCACTTGATAGGCTTCAGTTATCTACTTAAAAATCAGGGGAAATAGCAATGTAAATAATTTAGGAATGGCAATTAGTGCTGGCGATATGAGTAAGCACACATTTAATGGGCCTGGAATGCACTCCTCTGCGATGTTTTAAAATTAACCCAATGAGTCTCCACAATGTCACCCAAGTCACAAAACCCAACAGCAGGTGACATGGTGGTGCAGCGGTAGAGTTGCTGCTTTACAGAGCTTGCAGCACCAGAGACCCAGGTTCGATCCCAACTAGGGGTGCTGTCTGTATGTATGTTTGTATGTTCTCCCCGTGACCGCATGGGTTTTCTCCGAGACCTTCGATTTCCTCCCACGCTCCAAAGACATACAGGTTTGTAGGTTGCTTGGCTTAGTATTAATATATTGGCTTGGTATAAGTGTAAATTGTCCAGAGTAGGATAGTGTTAATGTGCGGGCATCGCTGGTTGACTCGATATGCCTAAGGGTCTGCTTCCGTGCTCTATCTCTAAATTAAACTAAACTAAAATAAACAAAATCCCCTGATCTTGCCCCTGGAAGGTAAGGACCAAGTTGCAGTTGGAACCTGAAGAAGTGCTTCTTTAGCTAGACACAAAATGCTGGTGTAACTCAGCGGGACAGGCAGCATCTCTGAAGAGATGGAATGGGTGATGTTTCGGGTCCAGACGTTTCCTCAAACTGGATCCGAAATATCACCCATTCCTTCCCTCCAGAGATCCCGCCTGTCCCGCTGAGTTACTCCAGCATTTTGTGTCTTCCTTCAATCAAAGCAGCATCTGCAGTTCTTTCCTACACAAAGTGCTTCTTTATTTGTGTTATGTGATGCTTACGTTGATGGGCTCTGGGGAGTGTTGTAGTGATCGAGTAATACAGGTACATAGCTCCTTGGACGTTGCGTTGCAGGTAGATAGGGTGGTCAAAAAGACTTTCAGCACTCAGTCCTTCATCCGTCAGAGTATTAAGTATAGATTTTGGGGAGGGGGTCATGCTGCAATTTTATAAGATGTTGGTGAGGCCACATTTAGTGTATTCTGTTCAGTTTTGGGCACCATGTTATGGGAAAGTTGTTGTCAAGCTGGAAAAGGTGCAGAGATGATTGACGAGGATGTTGCAAGCACTCATGGGCCTGAACGATAAGGAGCGGTTGAAACATAGAAACATAGAAATTAGGTGCAGGAGTAGGCCATTCAGCCCTTCGAGCCTGCACCGCCATTCAATATGATCATGGCTGATCATCCAACTCAGTATCTCGTACCTGCCTTCTCTCCATACCCTCTGATCCCCTTAGCCACAAGGGCCACATCCAACTCACTCTTAAATATAGCCAATGAACTGGCCTCAACTACCCTCTGTGGCAGAGAGTTCCAGAGACTCACCACTCTCTGTGTGAAGAAAGTCTTTCTCATCTCGGTCTTAAAGGATTTCCCCCTTATCCTTAAGCTGTGACCCTTGTCCTGGACTTCCCCAACATCGGGAACAATCTTCCTGCATCTAGCCTGTCCAACCCCTTAAGAATTTTGTAAGTTTCTATAAGATCCCCTCTTAATCTCCTAAATTCCAGAGAGTATAAACCGAGTCTATCCAGTCTTTCTTCATAAGACAGTCCTGACATCTCAGGAATCAGTCTGGTGAACCTTCTCTGCACTCCCTCTATGGCAATAATGTCCTTCCTCAGATTTGGAGACCAAAACTGCACGCAATACTCCAGGTGTGGTCTCACCAAGACCCTGTACAACTGAAGTAGAACCTCCCTGGTTGAGGAGTCTAGGACTCTATTCCTTGCAGTGCAGGAGGATGAGGGGTGATCTTATATAGAAGTGTACAAAATCTTGAGAGGAATAGATCGTTGATCTACAGAGCCTCTTGCCCAGAGTGGGGGAATTGAGAACCAGAGGACATAGGTTTAAGGGATACCCGGACGGGAAGGATGTCGAAGGATGAGAAGTTGAAGCCAAGAGGTGGAGGCCAAGATACTGAAAGTACATCACGCCGAAAGGATATGAACTCGAACTGACATCACGCCGCGAAGATAAGGCGCAGAACGGACATGACATCTCCGGGGATGGGATTTATCCGACGCCTTGTCAGTCATTGACAAAGGTCAGCGATTGGTCCAGATCACTGCTTCCATCATACCACGGGCTGGGGTGGGAGGGGGGGGGGGGGGGCGATCTTGAGCTTGCGTTTGTAAAATGTTGGCAGTGACTCCAAGCTGTTGCGATTGTCACAGAGGCTTTTCGACGTCATGTTCGTTCCCCGTCAGATTTTAAGCCGAAAAGCAATCTGACGCGAACGCACATGAAGGCAAAATTATAAATAGGGTACAAAACACTGAAACACTTAAAAAAAATCTATATTTGCTGCAAGAATCGTTGTACCTTGTTACATTTTGAAATAGTTACGTTGTTGTACCTTGTACGTCTCCGGGGATGGGATTGGTCCGACACCTTGTCAGTCATCGACAAAGGTCAGCGATTGATCCAGACCCCCGCCGCGTCCATCACATCACTGCCTCTGTGGCAATCTCAGCAGCTCGGAGTCACTGCCACCATTTTACAAACACAAGCTCAAGCTCCCCACCCACCTCCCACTCTCCGTTTCCCCCCCCCCCCCCGGCCAGTGATGTGATGGACGCGGGGGTCTGGACCAATTGCTGACAAGGTCTCGGACAAATCCCGTCCCCGGAGACGTCATGTCCGTTCGGCGGCTTTTCGACGCCATGTCCGTGCTGCGTCTTGTCTTTGCGGCGTTGCGTCCGTTCAGGTATGTGCCTTTCCGGCATCGTGTCCGTGCGGGTTCGTATCCTTCCGGCATCGTGTCCGTTCGGTTTCCGTGCTTCCACTTCTTGGCTTGGGCTTCTCGTCCCGTCCGCGAGGTCCCATCCGCACACGGTTTAAGGTGAGGGAGAAAAGATTTAATTGGAACCTGAGGGATATCTTTTTGACAGAAAGGTGGTGAGTGTATGAAACATGCTGCAGGAGAAGATAGCTGAGGCAGGTACTATTGCAACATTTAAAAAAAACATTTAGGCAGGTGCATGAAAAGGATAGGTTTACAGGGATATGGGCCAAAAGCAGGCAGGTGGGATTAGTGTAGATGGGACAAGTTGGTGGGCATGGGCCGATGGGCCTGTTTCCATGCTGTATTAGTCTAAGACTCTATGTGAAGCACAATCAAGCTTTATCTGCTCAATTGACCTACATGACCTGGCCTCACCTTATTACAGATATTCTGAAGAAGGGTCTCAACCCGAAACGTCACCCATTCCTTCTCTCCAGAGTTGCTACCTGTCCCGCTGAGTTACTCCAGCATTTTGTGTCTTTCTTTGGTGTAAACCAGCATCTGCAATTCATTCCTACACTTGGAGTCATCCATAATCCTTGTCCCCGCCTGCATTTTGGACAGGCAGACCCAACAGTAAGTTCAGATCAGCCTTGTCGTGAAGTGGTGACTGTTCAGGGCGAGACCCTTCAGACTGAGAGCCAGGGAAGAGAGAAGCGAGAGATAGTTAGTTTAGTTTAGTTTAGAGATACAGCACGGAAACAGGCCCTTCAGCCCACCGAGTCCACACCGATGAGGTGTGGATAGTGCGGGGATCACTGGTCGGTGCGGACCAGATATTTTTCCATTTACTCAACAGAGCTCTACGGGGAAGCAAGAGACCATAACCTCGACTCGTGCACCATTGTCCTGGAGCTCCATCAACTAATGGCTCAAGTAAATGGCTGCTGCAGATGCAAAAGGTAGAAGTCACGCAGCACCTTTTGCTTCTATAACTCTGCCCCATTCCAGCGACAGATCTGGTCTCAGCCACAGGGGACTGCGTTGCGTTGCTCCACGATCAAGGGGCATCACGCATGAGAAACTAACCGTTCAGGGGGTGGAGGCACAAACCAAGAAGAGGTGAAGCATCGAACTCCAGCGGGGACGTGAGAGGTCATTCCTTCTCGGAGTGAAACCTTGGACTAGGAGGTTGGGTTTAGAAGAGCACAGTGCCACAACAGGCTCTTCGGCCCATGATGTCTGTACTGGGGTGGGAGATTGCAGCCTTCACGTGGTCCGCCCTGTTTCGATTAATGCAATCAACCCAGCGTGCACAATCAAATAA